>CM059788.1:47467275-47521944 GCA_030435695.1 Brachymystax lenok tsinlingensis
ACCGCAGACCATGTGTATGGCGTCGTGTGGGTGAGAAGCTGATGTCAACAAACAGAGCGCCCCAACGTATGGGCAGGCATAAGTTACAGACAAACACAATTGCATTTTATTTGAATTTGAATGCACAGAAATACCGTGATGAGATCCTGAGGCCCATTGTCGTGCCATTCATCCGCCACCATCACCTCATGTTTCAGACCCGTTGCTATGAGACTTGTAAATGAGCTCAGGTGCCTCCTGTTTCCATTGATCATCCTTGAGATGTTTCTACAACTTGATTGGAGTCCACCTGTGGTAAATTCAATTGTTTGGACATGATTTGGAAAGGCACACCTGTCTTTATAAGGTCCCACAATTGACAGTGCATGTCAGAGCGAAAACCAAGCCATGAGGTTGAAGGAATTGTCTGTAGAGCTCCGAGACAGAATTGTGTCGAGGCACAGATCTGGGGATGGGTACCACAGTGGCCTCAATCATTCTTAAATGGAAGAAGTTTGGAACCACCAAGACTCTTCGTAGAGCTGGCCGCCCGGCCAAACTGAGCAATCGGAGGAGAAATGACTTGGTCAGGGAGGTGACCAAGAGCCCGATGGTCACTCTGAGAAAGCTCCCGAGTTCCTCTATGGAAATGGGAGAACCTTCCAGAAGGACAACATCTCTGCAGCACTCCACCAATCAGGCCTTTATGGTAAAGTCGCCAGACGGAAGCCACTCATCAGTAAAAGGCACATGACAGCCTCCTTGGAGTTTGCCAAAAGGCACCTAAAGGACCCTCAGATCATGAGAAACAAGATTACCTGGTCTGATGAAACCAAGATTGAACTCTTTGGCCTGAATGCCAAGCGTCACGTCTGGAGGAAACCTGGCAACATCCCTACAGTGAAGCATGGTGGTGGCAGTATCATGCTGTGGGGATGTTTTTCAGCAGCAGGGACTGGGAAACTAGTCAGGATAGAGGGAAAGATGAACGGAGCAACGTACAAAGAGATCCTTGATGAAAACCTGCTCCAGAGCGCTCAGAACCTCAGACTGGAGCAAAGGTTCACCTTCCTACAGGACAACGACCCTAAACACACAGCGAAGGCAACGCAGGAGTGGCTTCGGGACAAGTCTGAATGCCCTTGAGTGGCCCAGCCAGAGCCCGGACGTGAACCCAATCAAACATCTCTGGAGAGACCTGAAAATAGCTGTGCAGCGACGCTCCCCATCTAACCTGACAGAGCTTGAGAGGATCTGCAGAGAAGAATGGGAGAAACTCCCCAAATACAGGTGTGCCAAGTTTGTAGCATCATACCCAAGAAGACTCAAGGCTGTAATCCCTTCCAAAGGTGCTTCAACAAAGTACTGAGTAAAGGGTCTGAATACTTATGGAAATGTGATATTGTTTAGTTTGTGTAGATTGGGAAGAAAAAAAACGATTTCATCAACTTTAGAACGAGGCTGTAACGTAACAACAATGTGGAAACAGTCAATGGGTCTGAATACTTTCCAAATGCACTGTACACATGCTAACACACACAGTGATATTGTTGTACGCTGGTATTACATTTAGTATTGTAGCTATGTAGTGGCGTAATAATGTTATCTTTTGTTTTGTTTTATATGTCATGTAAGGGCCTTAATATGTTTGGACCCCAGGAAGAGTAGCTGCTGCCTTGGCAGGAACTAATGGGGATCCATAATAAACCCCAGGAAGAGTAGCTGCTGCCTTGGCAGGAACTAATGGGGATCCATAATAAACCCCAGGAAGAGTAGCTGCTGCCTTGGCAGGAACTAATGGGGATCCATAATAAACCCCAGGAAGAGTAGCTGCCGCCTTGGCAGGAACTAATGGGGATCCATAATAAACCCCAGGAAGAGTAGCTGCCGCCTTGGCAGGAACTAATGGGGATCCATAATAAACCCCAGGAAGAGTAGCTGCCGCCTTGGCAGGAACTAATGGGGATCCATAATAAACCCCAGGAAGAGTAGCTGCTGCCTTGGCAGGAACTAATGAGGATCCGTAATAAACCCCAGGAAGAGTAGCTGCCGCCTTGGCAGGAACTAACGAGGATCCGTAATAAACCCCAGGAAGAGTAGCTGCTGCCTTGGCAGGAACTAATGGGGATCCATAATAAATACAAATCTTGCTGACTGTCTGACCTGGATAGGTGGTTCTGGCTGGCTGGTTCTGGCTGGCTGACCTGGCTGGGTGGTTCTGGCTGGCTGACCTGGCTGACCTGGCTGGCTGACCTGGCTGGGTGGTTCTGATTGACTGACCTGGCAGGGTGGTTCTGATTGACTGACCTGGCAGGGTGGTTCTGGCTGGCTGACCTGGCAGGGTGGTTCTGGCTGACCTGGCAGGGTGGTTCTGATTGACTGACCTGGCAGGGTGGTTCTGGCTGACTGACCTGGCAGGGTGGTTCTGGCTGACTGACCTGGCTGAGTGGTTCTGGCTGACTGACCTGGTTGAGTGGTTCTGGCTGAGTGGTTCTGGGTGACTAACCAGGCAGGGTGGTTCTGGCTGAGTGGTTCTGGGTGACTAACCTGGCAGGGTGGTTCTGGGTGACTAACCTGGCAGGGTGGTTCTGGGTGACTAACCAGGCAGGGTGGTTCTGGCTGAGTGGTTCTGGGTGACTAACCTGGCAGGGTGGTTCTGGGTGACTAACCTGGCAGGGTGGTTCTGGGTGACTAACCTGGCAGGGTGGTTCTGGGTGACTAACCTGGCAGGGTGGTTCTGGGTGACTAACCAGGCAGGGTGGTTCTGGCTGAGTGGTTCTGGGTGACTAACCTGGCAGGGTGGTTCTGGGTGACTAACCTGGCAGGGTGGTTCTGGGTGACTAACCTGGCAGGGTGGTTCTGGGTGACTAACCTGGCAGGGTGGTTCTGGCAGGGTGGTTCTGGGTGACTGACCTGGCAGGGTGGTTCTGGGTGACTGACCTGGCAGGGTGGTTCTGGGTGACTAACCTGGCAGGGTGGTTCTGGGTGACTAACCAGGCAGGGTGGTTCTGGCTGAGTGGTTCTGGGTGACTAACCTGGCAGGGTGGTTCTGGGTGACTAACCTGGCAGGGTGGTTCTGGGTGACTAACCTGGCAGGGTGGTTCTGGGTGACTAACCTGGCAGGGTGGTTCTGGCAGGGTGGTTCTGGGTGACTGACCTGGCAGGGTGGTTCTGGGTGACTGACCTGGCAGGGTGGTTCTGGGTGAGTAACCTGGCAGGGTGGTTCTGGGTGACTAACCTGGCAGGGTGGTTCTGGCAGGGTGGTTCTGGGTGACTGACCTGGCAGGGTGGTTCTGGGTGACTAACCTGGCAGGGTGGTTCTGGGTGACTAACCTGGCAGGGTGGTTCTGGGTGACTGACCTGGCAGGGTGGTTCTGGGTGACTAACCTGGCAGGGTGGTTCTGGGGCGGTCTTGCTCTTCTTAGCAGGTGTCTTATAAAGAGCTGTGGCTGGAGGCTTACTGAGTTGGCTGGACTGATTCCCTCTGTCGTCCTCTCTCTTCCCCTCCTCTCCCTCCCCCTTATCATCTTCATCATCATCCTCCTCCTCCTCTCCAGAGGGAGAGAGCTCGCTGTCGCTGTCGGACCTCAAGCTGGGAGCTAAAACAGACAAACAGACAGACCTTAGTTTAATATACTAAACAAAAATACAAACGCAACGTGCAACAATTTCAAAGAGTTACAGTTCATATAAGGAAAGTCAACTGAAATGAATTCATTAGTCCCTAATCTATGGATTTCACATGACTGGGAATACCGATCTGCATCTGTTGGTCACAGATACCTTAACAATAAGGTAGGGACGTGGATCAGAACCAGTCAGTATCTGGTGTGACCACCATTTGTCTCATGCAGCTGGCTCCCTCACAGAGTTGATCAGGCTGTTGATTGTGGCCTGTGGAATGTTGTCCCGCTTCTACACGTCGATCCAGAGCATCCCAAACATGCTCAATGGTAACATGTCTGGTGAGTAGGCAGGCCATGGAAGAACTGGGACATTTCCAGCTTCCAGGAATTGTGTACAGATCCTTGTGACATGGGGCCGTGCATTATCATGCTGGAACATGAGGTGATGGTGGCGGATGAATGGCACGACAATAGGCCTCAGGATCTCATCACGGTATCTCTGGGCATTCAAATTGAAATCAATAAAATGCAGTTGTGTTTGTTGTCCGCAGCTTATGCCTGCCCCACACCATGACCCCATAGCGGGGCACTCTGTTCACACCGTGACCCCATAGCGGGGCACTCTGTTCACACCGTGACCCCATCGCGGGGCACTCTGTTCACACCGTGACCCCATCGCGGGGCACTCTGTTCACACCGTGACCCCATCGCGGGGCACTCTGTTCACAACGTTGACATGAGCAAACCGCTCATCCACACGACACCATACGGTTGTGTGGCCGGTTGGACGTACTGCCAAATTCTCTAAAACGTTGGAGGCGGCTTATGGTAGAGAAATTAACATTCAATTCTCTGGTAGCAGCTTTGGTGGACATTTCTGCAGTCAGCATGCCAGTTGCATGCTCCGTCAACTTGAGACATCTTGTGGCATTGTTTTGTGTGTCGAAACTGCACATTTTAGAGTGGCCTTTTATTGTCCCCAGCATAAGGTGCACCTGTGTAATGATCATGCTGTTTAATCAGCTTCTTGATATGCCACACCTGTCAGGTGGATGGATTATCTTGGCAAAGGAGAAATGCTCACTAACAGGGATGTAAACAAATGTGTGCCCAAAATGTGAGAGAAATAAGTTTAGGAAAATTTCTGGGATCTTTTATTTCAGCTCATGAAACATGGGACCAACACTTTACATGTTGCGTTTATATTTTTGTTCCGTGTAGTCACGGCAGAAAGATCCCCAACATTTAGTTACACAGTCAGTAGCCGATTGTTTGTCCCCCACCTGAGAGTCTCTTCCTGAGTCTGTGGGGCGTTGTGGAAACAAACTGCCCCTTCCTGCCCTGAGAGGAAACAGGAAGTAACACAGGTCACAGCTCAGCACGGGCACCAATATGCTCTACGAAAGGTCAGGTGACAACCGGCTACATCAGGTCTCTCCGATACTCACCTTCTGAGGAGTCCGGTTCTCACTCACATGTTCTAGAGACAGGGAGAACATACAGAGAGAAATGAACATCATCCACCTGGTCACACATTAGGAGAGATATCGATATACATTTACATACTTGATGTACAGAACCAGTCAAAGGTTTTAGCACACCTGCTCATTCAAGGGTTTCTTTTTTTTTCTACATTGTAGAATAATAGTGAAGACATCAAAACTATGAAATAACACATATGGAATCATGTAGTAACCACCAAAATAAGTGTTAAACAAATCAAAATATATTTTATATTTGAGTTTCTTCAAAGTAGCCACCCTTTGCCTTGATGACAGCTTCGCACACTCTTGCCATTCTCTCAACCAGCTTCATGAGGTAGTCACCTGGAATGAATTTCAATTAACAGGTTTGGCTTGTTAAAAGTTAATTTGTGGAATTTCTTTCCTTCTTAATGCGTTTGAGCCAATCAGTTGTGTAGGGGGTGGTATACAGAATATGGTATTTTACCAAACAGGGCTAAGTCCATATTATGGCAAAAACAGCTCAAATAAGCAAAGAGAAACCGACAGTCCATCATTACTTTAAGACATGAAGGTCAGTCAACCCGGAAAATGTCAAGAACTTTCTTCAAATGCAGTCGCAAAAACCATCAAGCGCTGTGATGAAACTGGCTCTCATGAGGACCGCCACAGGAAAGACCCAGAGTTACCTCTGCTGCAGAGGATAAGTTCATTAGAGTTACCAGCCTCAGAAATTGCATCCAAAAGAAATGCTTCAGAGTTCAAGTAACAGACACATCAACATCAACTGTTCAGAGGAGACTGTGTGAATCAGGCCTTCATGGTCGAATTGCTGCCACGACACCACTACTAAAGGACACCAATAATAAGAAGAGACTTGCTTGGGCCAAGAAACACGAGCAATGGACATTAGACCGGTGGAAATCTGTCCTTTGGTCTGATGAGTCCAACTTTGAGATTTCTGGTTCCATCCGCCATGTCTTTGTGAGACAAAGAGTAGGTGAACGGATGATCTCCACATGTGTGGTTCCCACAGTGAAGCATGGAGGAGGTGGTGTGATGGTGCTTTGCTGATGACACTGTGATTTATTTAGAATTCAAGGCACACTTAACCAGCATGGCTACCACAGCATTCTGCAGAGATACACCATCCCATCCGGTTTGCGCTTAATGGGAATATAATTTGTTTTTCAACAGGACAATGACCCAGCACACCTTCAGGCTGTGTAAGGGCTATTTGACCAAGAAAGAGAGTGATGGAGTGCTGCATCAGATGACCTGGCCTCCACAATCACCCGACCTCAACCCAATTGAGATGGTTTGGGATGAGTTGGACCGCAGAGTGAAGGAAAAGCAGCCAACAAGTGCTCAGCATATGTGGGAACACCTTCAAGACTGTTGGAAAAGCATTCCTCATGAAGCTGATTGAGAGAATGCCAAGAGTGTGCAAGCTGTCAAGGCAAATGGTGGCTACTTTGAAGAATCTAAAACACTTTTGGTTACTACATGATTCCATATGTGTTATTTAATAGTTCTGATGTCGTCACTATTATTCTACAATGTAGAAAATAGTAAAAAATAAAGAAAAACCCTTGGAATGAGTAGGTGTGTCCAAACGTTTGACTGGTACTGCATATCAAATCCAATTGTATTGGCCACATCCAGAGATAGAGATGAGAACGAGGAGGAGAGAACAGGAAGGAAGAGATGGATGAGAACGAGAGAACAGGAAGGAAGAGATGGATGAGAACGAGAGAACAGGAAGGAAGAGATGGATGAGAACGAGAACAGGAAGGAAGGAAGAGATGGATGAAAGAGGGACTCACTGCAGCCATTGTGGGCGGGGCTAGAAGGGTCAGGTGTTGTTCTGAAGGTCACACTCCTCGCTGGGGTCTGAGCCAGCTCAGACGCTGTACACACACACACAGAGTTGTTACTCTACAAGCCAGCTCAGACGCTGTACACACACACAGAGTTGTTACTCTACAAGCCAGCTCAGACGCTGTACACACACACAGAGTTGTTACTCTACAAGCCAGCTCAGACGCTACACACACACAGAGTTGTTACTCTACAAGCCAGCTCAGACGCTGTACACACACACAGAGTTGTTACTCTACAAGCCAGCTCAGACGCTGTACACACACACAGAGTTGTTACTCTACGAGCCAGCTCAGACGCTACACACACACAGAGTTGTTACTCTACGAGCCAGAGTGAGAGAGACCAGACAGAAAGAGGCGAAGCGAGCAGCTTTACACTGCCCAAAATCTGCCCACGAAAATAAGATAACGATGAGTGTTGAATTTGGTGAACAAAATATTTGCTGCGTGAGGCTTATCTGACCTAATAGGAGTTTGGTACTGGTTAGGTCATTACCAATGTACTGATATAAGACCTAATAGGAGTTTGGTACTGGTTAGGTCATTACCAATGTACTGATATAAGACCTAATAGGAGTTTGGTACTGGTTAGGTCATTACCAATGTACTGATATAAGACCTAATAGGAGTTTGGTACTGGTTAGGTCATTACCAATGTACTGATATAAGACCTAATAGGAGTTTGGTACTGGTTAGGTCATTACCAATGTACTGATATAAGACCTAATAGGAGTTTGGTACTGGTTAGGTCATTACCAATGTACTGATATAAGACCTAATAGGAGTTTGGTACTGGTTAGGTCATTACCAATGTACTGATATAAGACCTAATAGGAGTTTGGTACTGGTTAGGTCATTACCAATGTACTGATATAAGACCTAATAGGAGTTTGGTACTGGTTAGGTCATTACCAATGTACTGATATAAGACCTAATAGGAGTTTGGTACTGGTTAGGTCATTACCAATGTACTGATATAAGACCTAATAGGAGTTTGGTACTGGTTAGGTCATTACCAATGTACTGATATAAGACCTAATAGGAGTTTGGTACTGGTTAGGTCATTACCAATGTACTGATATAAGACCTAATAGGAGTTTGGTACTGGTTAGGTCATTACCAATGTACTGATATAAGACCTAATAGGAGTTTGGTACTGGTTAGGTCATTACCAATGTACTGATATAAGACCTAATAGGAGTTTGGTACTGGTTAGGTCATTACCAATGTACTGATATAAGACCTAATAGGAGTTTGGTACTGGTTAGGTCATTACCAATGTACTGATATAAGACCTAATAGGAGTTTGGTACTGGTTAGGTCATTACCAATGTACTGATATAAGACCTAATAGGAGTTTGGTACTGGTTAGGTCATTACCAATGTACTGATATAAGACCTAATAGGAGTTTGGTACTGGTTAGGTCATTACCAATGTACTGATATAAGACCTAATAGGAGTTTGGTACTGGTTAGGTCATTACCAATGTACTGATATAAGACCTAATAGGAGTTTGGTACTGGTTAGGTCATTACCAATGTACTGATATAAGACCTAATAGGAGTTTGGTACTGGTTAGGTCATTACCAATGTACTGATATAAGACCTAATAGGAGTTTGGTACTGGTTAGGTCATTACCAATGTACTGATATAAGACCTAATAGGAGTTTGGTACTGCTAGGTCATTACCAATGTACTGATATAAGACCTAATAGGAGTTTGGTACTGGTTAGGTCATTACCAATGTACTGATATAAGACCTAATAGGAGTTTGGTACTGGTTAGGTCATTACCAATGTACTGATATAAGACCTAATAGGAGTTTGGTACTGGTTAGGTCATTACCAATGTACTGATATAAGACCTAATAGGAGTTTGGTACTGGTTAGGTCATTACCAATGTACTGATATAAGACCTAATAGGAGTTTGGTACTGGTTAGGTCATTACCAATGTACTGATATAAGACCTAATAGGAGTTTGGTACTGGTTAGGTCATTACCAATGTACTGATATAAGACCTAATAGGAGTTTGGTACTGGTTAGGTCATTACCAATGTACTGATATAAGACCTAATAGGAGTTTGGTACTGGTTAGGTCATTACCAATGTACTGATATAAGACCTAATAGGAGTTTGGTACTGGTTAGGTCATTACCAATGTACTGATATAAGACCTAATAGGAGTTTGGTACTGGTTAGGTCATTACCAATGTACTGATATAAGACCTAATAGGAGTTTGGTACTGGT
This sequence comes from Brachymystax lenok tsinlingensis, assembly GCA_030435695.1. Classification (NCBI taxonomy): domain Eukaryota; kingdom Metazoa; phylum Chordata; class Actinopteri; order Salmoniformes; family Salmonidae; genus Brachymystax; species Brachymystax lenok. The sequence continues at coordinate 47,476,479 of CM059788.1, forward strand.
TAGGTCATTACCAATGTACTGATATAAGACCTAATAGGAGTTTGGTACTGGTTAGGTCATTACCAATGTACTGATATAAGACCTAATAGGAGTTTGGTACTGGTTAGGTCATTACCAATGTACTGATATAAGACCTAATAGGAGTTTGGTACTGGTTAGGTCATTACCAATGTACTGATATAAGACCTAATAGGAGTTTGGTACTGGTTAGGTCATTACCAATGTACTGATATAAGACCTAATAGGAGTTTGGTACTGGTTAGGTCATTACCAATGTACTGATATAAGACCTAATAGGAGTTTGGTACTGGTTAGGTCATTACCAATGTACTGATATAAGACCTAATAGGAGTTTGGTACTGGTTAGGTCATTACCAATGTACTGATATAAGACCTAATAGGAGTTTGGTACTGGTTAGGTCATTACCAATGTACTGATATAAGACCTAATAGGAGTTTGGTACTGGTTAGGTCATTACCAATGTACTGATATAAGACCTAATAGGAGTTTGGTACTGGTTAGGTCATTACCAATGTACTGATATAAGACCTAATAGGAGTTTGGTACTGGTTAGGTCATTACCAATGTACTGATATAAGACCTAATAGGAGTTTGGTACTGGTTAGGTCATTACCAATGTACTGATATAAGACCTAATAGGAGTTTGGTACTGGTTAGGTCATTACCAATGTACTGATATAAGACCTAATAGGAGTTTGGTACTGGTTAGGTCATTACCAATGTACTGATATAAGACCTAATAGGAGTTTGGTACTGGTTAGGTCATTACCAATGTACTGATATAAGACCTAATAGGAGTTTGGTACTGGTTAGGTCATTACCAATGTACTGATATAAGACCTAATAGGAGTTTGGTACTGGTTAGGTCATTACCAATGTACTGATATAAGACCTAATAGGAGTTTGGTACTGGTTAGGTCATTACCAATGTACTGATATAAGACCTAATAGGAGTTTGGTACTGGTTAGGTCATTACCAATGTACTGATATAAGACCTAATAGGAGTTTGGTACTGGTTAGGTCATTACCAATGTACTGATATAAGACCTAATAGGAGTTTGGTACTGGTTAGGTCATTACCAATGTACTGATATAAGACCTAATAGGAGTTTGGTACTGGTTAGGGTCATTACCAATGTACTGATATAAGACCTAATAGGAGTTTGGTACTGGTTAGGTCATTACCAATGTACTGATATAAGACCTAATAGGAGTTTGGTACTGGTTAGGTCATTACCAATGTACTGATATAAGACCTAATAGGAGTTTGGTACTGGTTAGGTCATTACCAATGTACTGATATAAGACCTAATAGGAGTTTGGTACTGGTTAGGTCATTACCAATGTACTGATATAAGACCTAATAGGAGTTTGGTACTGGTTAGGTCATTACCAATGTACTGATATAAGACCTAATAGGAGTTTGGTACTGGTTAGGTCATTACCAATGTACTGATATAAGACCTAATAGGAGTTTGGTACTGGTTAGGTCATTACCAATGTACTGATATAAGACCTAATAGGAGTTTGGTACTGGTTAGGTCATTACCAATGTACTGATATAAGACCTAATAGGAGTTTGGTACTGGTTAGGTCATTACCAATGTACTGATATAAGACCTAATAGGAGTTTGGTACTGGTTAGGTCATTACCAATGTACTGATATAAGACCTAATAGGAGTTTGGTACTGGTTAGGTCATTACCAATGTACTGATATAAGACCTAATAGGAGTTTGGTACTGGTTAGGTCATTACCAATGTACTGATATAAGACCTAATAGGAGTTTGGTACTGGTTAGGTCATTACCAATGTACTGATATAAGACCTAATAGGAGTTTGGTACTGGTTAGGTCATTACCAATGTACTGATATAAGACCTAATAGGAGTTTGGTACTGGTTAGGTCATTACCAATGTACTGATATAAGACCTAATAGGAGTTTGGTACTGGTTAGGTCATTACCAATGTACTGATATAAGACCTAATAGGAGTTTGGTACTGGTTAGGTCATTACCAATGTACTGATATAAGACCTAATAGGAGTTTGGTACTGGTTAGGTCATTACCAATGTACTGATATAAGACCTAATAGGAGTTTGGTACTGGTTAGGTCATTACCAATGTACTGATATAAGACCTAATAGGAGTTTGGTACTGGTTAGGTCATTACCAATGTACTGATATAAGACCTAATAGGAGTTTGGTACTGGTTAGGTCATTACCAATGTACTGATATAAGACCTAATAGGAGTTTGGTACTGGTTAGGTCATTACCAATGTACTGATATAAGACCTAATAGGAGTTTGGTACTGGTTAGGTCATTACCAATGTACTGATATAAGACCTAATAGGAGTTTGGTACTGGTTAGGTCATTACCAATGTACTGATATAAGACCTAATAGGAGTTTGGTACTGGTTAGGTCATTACCAATGTACTGATATAAGACCTAATAGGAGTTTGGTACTGGTTAGGTCATTACCAATGTACTGATATAAGACCTAATAGGAGTTTGGTACTGGTTAGGTCATTACCAATGTACTGATATAAGACCTAATAGGAGTTTGGTACTGGTTAGAGTCATTACCAATGTACTGATATAAGACCTAATAGGAGTTTGGTACTGGTTAGGTCATTACCAATGTACTGATATAAGACCTAATAGGAGTTTGGTACTGGTTAGGTCATTACCAATGTACTGATATAAGACCTAATAGGAGTTTGGTACTGGTTAGGTCATTACCAATGTACTGATATAAGACCTAATAGGAGTTTGGTACTGGTTAGGTCATTACCAATGTGCTGATATAAGACCTAATAGGAGTTTGGTACTGGTTAGGTCATTACCAATGTACTGATATAAGACCTAATAGGAGTTTGGTACTGGTTAGGTCATTACCAATGTACTGATATAAGACCTAATAGGAGTTTGGTACTGGTTAGGTCATTACCAATGTACTGATATAAGACCTAATAGGAGTTTGGTACTGGTTAGGTCATTACCAATGTACTGATATAAGACCTAATAGGAGTTTGGTACTGGTTAGGTCATTACCAATGTACTGATATAAGACCTAATAGGAGTTTGGTACTGGTTAGGTCATTACCAATGTACTGATATAAGACCTAATAGGAGTTTGGTACTGGTTAGGTCATTACCAATGTACTGATATAAGACCTAATAGGAGTTTGGTACTGGTTAGGTCATTACCAATGTGCTGATATAAGACCTAATAGGAGTTTGGTACTGGTTAGGTCATTACCAATGTACTGATATAAGACCTAATAGGAGTTTGGTACTGGTTAGGTCATTACCAATGTACTGATATAAGACCTAATAGGAGTTTGGTACTGGTTAGGTCATTACCAATGTACTGATATAAGACCTAATAGGAGTTTGGTACTGGTTAGGTCATTACCTGTATGCTGATATAAGACCTAATAGTTTGGTACTGGTTAGGTCATTACCAATGTACTGATATAAGACCTAATAGGAGTTTGGTACTGGTTAGGTCATTACCAATGTACTGATATAAGACCTAATAGGAGTTTGGTACTGGTTAGGTCATTACCAATGTACTGATATAAGACCTAATAGGAGTTTGGTACTGGTTAGGTCATTACCAATGTACTGATATAAGACCTAATAGGAGTTTGGTACTGGTTAGGTCATTACCAATGTACTGATATAAGACCTAATAGGAGTTTGGTACTGGTTAGGTCATTACCAATGTACTGATATAAGACCTAATAGGAGTTTGGTACTGGTTAGGTCATTACCAATGTACTGCTGATATAAGACCTAATAGGAGTTTGGTACTGGTTGGGTCATTGCAATGTACTGATATAAGACCTAATAGGAGTTTGGTACTGGTTGGGTCATTACCAATGTACTGATATAAGACCTAATAGGAGTTTGGTACTGGTTGGGTCATTACCAATGTACTGATATAAGACCTAATAGGAGTTTGGTACTGGTTAGGTCATTACCAATGTGCTGATATAAGACCTAATAGGAGTTTGGTGCTGGTTAGGTCATTACCAATGTACTGATATAAGACCTAATAGGAGTTTGGTACTGGTTAGGTCATTACCAATGTACTGATATAAGACCTAATAGGAGTTTGGTACTGGTTAGGTCATTACCAATGTACTGATATAAGACCTAATAGGAGTTTGGTACTGGTTAGGTCATTACCAATGTACTGATATAAGACCTAATAGGAGTTTGGTACTGGTTAGGTCATTACCAATGTACTGATATAAGACCTAATAGGAGTTTGGTACTGGTTAGGTCATTACCAATGTACTGATATAAGACCTAATAGGAGTTTGGTACTGGTTAGGTCATTACCAATGTACTGATATAAGACCTAATAGGAGTTTGGTACTGGTTAGGTCATTACCAATGTACTGATATAAGACCTAATAGGAGTTTGGTACTGGTTGGGTCATTACCAATGTACTGATATAAGACCTAATAGGAGTTTGGTACTGGTTAGGTCATTACCAATGTACTGATATAAGACCTAATAGGAGTTTGGTACTGGTTAGGTCATTACCAATGTACTGATATAAGACCTAATAGGAGTTTGGTACTGGTTAGGGTCATTACCAATGTACTGATATAAGACCTAATAGGAGTTTGGTACTGGTTAGGTCATTACCAATGTACTGATATAAGACCTAATAGGAGTTTGGTACTGGTTGGGTCATTGCAATGTACTGATATAAGACCTAATAGGAGTTTGGTACTGGTTAGGTCATTACCAATGTACTGATATAAGACCTAATAGGAGTTTGGTACTGGTTAGGTCATTACCAATGTACTGATATAAGACCTAATAGGAGTTTGGTACTGGTTAGGTCATTGCCAATGTACTGATATAAGACCTAATAGGAGTTTGGTACTGGTTTGGGTCATTACCAATGTACTGATATAAGACCTAATAGGAGTTTGGTACTGGTTAGGTCATTGCACCAATGTACTGATATAAGACCTAATAGGAGTTTGGTACTGGTTAGGTCATTACCAATGTACTGATATAAGACCTAATAGGAGTTTGGTACTGGTTAGGGTCATTACCAATGTACTGATATAAGACCTAATAGGAGTTTGGTACTGGTTAGGTCATTACCAATGTACTGATATAAGACCTAATAGGAGTTTGGTACTGGTTGGGTCATTGCAATGTGCTGATATAAGACCTAATAGGAGTTTGGTACTGGTTAGGTCATTACCAATGTACTGATATAAGACCTAATAGGAGTTTGGTACTGGTTGAGTCATTACCAATGTACTGATATAAGACCTAATAGGAGTTTGGTACTGGTTAGGTCATTACCAATGTACTGATATAAGACCTAATAGGAGTTTGGTACTGGTTAGGTCATTACCAATGTACTGATATAAGACCTAATAGGAGTTTGGTACTGGTTAGGTCATTACCAATGTACTGATATAAGACCTAATAGGAGTTTGGTACTGGTTAGGTCATTACCAATGTACTGATATAAGACCTAATAGGAGTTTGGTACTGGTTAGGTCATTACCAATGTACTGATATAAGACCTAATAGGAGTTTGGTACTGGTTAGGTCATTACCAATGTACTGATATAAGACCTAATAGGAGTTTGGTACTGGTTAGGTCATTTACCAATGTACTGATATAAGACCTAATAGGAGTTTGGTACTGGTTAGGTCATTACCAATGTACTGATATAAGACCTAATAGGAGTTTGGTACTGGTTAGGTCATTACCAATGTACTGATATAAGACCTAATAGGAGTTTGGTACTGGTTAGGTCATTACCAATGTACTGATATAAGACCTAATAGGAGTTTGGTACTGGTTAGGTCATTACCAATGTACTGATATAAGACCTAATAGGAGTTTGGTACTGGTTGGGTCATTACCAATGTACTGATATAAGACCTAATAGGAGTTTGGTACTGGTTAGGTCATTACCAATGTACTGATATAAGACCTAATAGGAGTTTGGTACTGGTTAGGTCATTACCAATGTACTGATATAAGACCTAATAGGAGTTTGGTACTGGTTAGGTCATTACCAATGTACTGATATAAGACCTAATAGGAGTTTGGTACTGGTTAGGTCATTACCAATGTACTGATATAAGACCTAATAGGAGTTTGGTACTGGTTAGGTCATTACCAATGTACTGCTGATATAAGACCTAATAGGAGTTTGGTACTGGTTAGGTCATTACCAATGTACTGATATAAGACCTAATAGGAGTTTGGTACTGGTTGGGTCATTACCAATGTACTGATATAAGACCTAATAGGAGTTTGGTACTGGTTAGGTCATTACCAATGTACTGATATAAGACCTAATAGGAGTTTGGTACTGGTTAGGTCATTACCAATGTACTGATATAAGACCTAATAGGAGTTTGGTACTGGTTAGGTCATTACCAATGTACTGATATAAGACCTAATAGGAGTTTGGTACTGGTTAGGTCATTACCAATGTACTGATATAAGACCTAATAGGAGTTTGGTACTGGTTAGGGTCATTACCAATGTACTGATATAAGACCTAATAGGAGTTTGGTACTGGTTAGGTCATTGCCAATGTACTGATATAAGACCTAATAGGAGTTTGGTACTGGTTAGGTCATTACCAATGTACTGATATAAGACCTAATAGGAGTTTGGTACTGGTTAGGTCATTACCAATGTACTGATATAAGACCTAATAGGAGTTTGGTACTGGTTAGGTCATTGCAATGTACTGATATAAGACCTAATAGGAGTTTGGTACTGGTTAGGGTCATTACCAATGTACTGATATAAGACCTAATAGGAGTTTGGTACTGGTTAGGTCATTACCAATGTACTGATATAAGACCTAATAGGAGTTTGGTACTGGTTAGGTCATTACCAATGTACTGATATAAGACCTAATAGGAGTTTGGTACTGGTTAGGTCATTACCAATGTACTGATATAAGACCTAATAGGAGTTTGGTACTGGTTAGGTCATTACCAATGTACTGATATAAGACCTAATAGGAGTTTGGTACTGGTTAGGTCATTACCAATGTACTGATATAAGACCTAATAGGAGTTTGGTACTGGTTAGGTCATTACCAATGTACTGATATAAGACCTAATAGGAGTTTGGTACTGGTTAGGTCATTACCAATGTACTGATATAAGACCTAATAGGAGTTTGGTACTGGTTAGGTCATTACCAATGTACTGATATAAGACCTAATAGGAGTTTGGTACTGGTTAGGTCATTACCAATGTACTGATATAAGACCTAATAGGAGTTTGGTACTGGTTAGGTCATTACCAATGTACTGATATAAGACCTAATAGGAGTTTGGTACTGGTTAGGTCATTACCAATGTACTGATATAAGACCTAATAGGAGTTTGGTACTGGTTAGGGTCATTACCAATGTACTGATATAAGACCTAATAGGAGTTTGGTACTGGTTAGGTCATTACCAATGTACTGATATAAGACCTAATAGGAGTTTGGTACTGGTTAGGTCATTACCAATGTACTGATATAAGACCTAATAGGAGTTTGGTACTGGTTAGGTCATTACCAATGTACTGATATAAGACCTAATAGGAGTTTGGTACTGGTTAGGTCATTACCAATGTACTGATATAAGACCTAATAGGAGTTTGGTACTGGTTAGGTCATTACCAATGTACTGATATAAGACCTAATAGGAGTTTGGTACTGGTTAGGTCATTACCAATGTACTGATATAAGACCTAATAGGAGTTTGGTACTGGTTAGGTCATTACCAATGTACTGATATAAGACCTAATAGGAGTTTGGTGCTGGTTAGGTCATTACCAATGTACTGATATAAGACCTAATAGGAGTTTGGTACTGGTTAGGTCATTACCAATGTACTGATATAAGACCTAATAGGAGTTTGGTACTGGTTAGGTCATTACCAATGTACTGATATAAGACCTAATAGGAGTTTGGTACTGGTTGGGTCATTACCAATGTACTGATATAAGACCTAATAGGAGTTTGGTACTGGTTAGGTCATTACCAATGTACTGATATAAGACCTAATAGGAGTTTGGTACTGGTTAGAGTCATTACCAATGTACTGATATAAGACCTAATAGGAGTTTGGTACTGGTTAGGTCATTACCAATGTACTGATATAAGACCTAATAGGAGTTTGGTACTGGTTAGGTCATTACCAATGTACTGATATAAGACCTAATAGGAGTTTGGTACTGGTTAGGTCATTACCAATGTACTGATATAAGACCTAATAGGAGTTTGGTACTGGTTAGGTCATTACCAATGTACTGATATAAGACCTAATAGGAGTTTGGTACTGGTTAGGTCATTACCAATGTACTGATATAAGACCTAATAGGAGTTTGGTACTGGTTAGGTCATTACCAATGTACTGATATAAGACCTAATAGGAGTTTGGTACTGGTTAGGTCATTACCAATGTACTGATATAAGACCTAATAGGAGTTTGGTACTGGTTAGGTCATTACCAATGTACTGATATAAGACCTAATAGGAGTTTGGTACTGGTTAGGTCATTACCAATGTACTGATATAAGACCTAATAGGAGTTTGGTACTGGTTAGGTCATTACCAATGTACTGATATAAGACCTAATAGGAGTTTGGTACTGGTTAGGTCATTACCAATGTACTGATATAAGACCTAATAGGAGTTTGGTACTGGTTAGGTCATTACCAATGTACTGATATAAGACCTAATAGGAGTTTGGTACTGGTTAGGTCATTACCAATGTACTGATATAAGACCTAATAGGAGTTTGGTACTGGTTAGGTCATTACCAATGTACTGATATAAGACCTAATAGGAGTTTGGTACTGGTTAGGTCATTACCAATGTACTGATATAAGACCTAATAGGAGTTTGGTACTGGTTAGGTCATTACCAATGTACTGATATAAGACCTAATAGGAGTTTGGTACTGGTTAGGTCATTACCAATGTACTGATATAAGACCTAATAGGAGTTTGGTACTGGTTAGGGTCATTACCAATGTACTGATATAAGACCTAATAGGAGTTTGGTACTGGTTAGGTCATTACCAATGTACTGATATAAGACCTAATAGGAGTTTGGTACTGGTTGGGTCATTACCAATGTACTGATATAAGACCTAATAGGAGTTTGGTACTGGTTAGGTCATTACCAATGTACTGATATAAGACCTAATAGGAGTTTGGTACTGGTTAGGTCATTACCAATGTACTGATATAAGACCTAATAGGAGTTTGGTACTGGTTAGGTCATTACCAATGTACTGATATAAGACCTAATAGGAGTTTGGTACTGGTTAGGTCATTACCAATGTACTGATATAAGACCTAATAGGAGTTTGGTACTGGTTAGGTCATTACCAATGTACTGATATAAGACCTAATAGGAGTTTGGTACTGGTTAGGTCATTACCAATGTACTGATATAAGACCTAATAGGAGTTTGGTACTGGTTAGGTCATTACCAATGTACTGATATAAGACCTAATAGGAGTTTGGTACTGGTTAGGTCATTACCAATGTACTGATATAAGACCTAATAGGAGTTTGGTACTGGTTAGGTCATTACCAATGTACTGATATAAGACCTAATAGGAGTTTGGTACTGGTTAGGTCATTACCAATGTACTGATATAAGACCTAATAGGAGTTTGGTACTGGTTAGGTCATTACCAATGTACTGATATAAGACCTAATAGGAGTTTGGTACTGGTTAGGTCATTACCAATGTACTGATATAAGACCTAATAGGAGTTTGGTACTGGTTAGGTCATTACCAATGTACTGATATAAGACCTAATAGGAGTTTGGTACTGGTTAGGTCATTACCAATGTACTGATATAAGACCTAATAGGAGTTTGGTACTGGTTAGGTCATTACCAATGTACTGATATAAGACCTAATAGGAGTTTGGTACTGGTTAGGTCATTACCAATGTACTGATATAAGACCTAATAGGAGTTTGGTACTGGTTAGGTCATTACCAATGTACTGATATAAGACCTAATAGGAGTTTGGTACTGGTTAGGTCATTACCAATGTACTGATATAAGACCTAATAGGAGTTTGGTACTGGTTAGGTCATTACCAATGTACTGATATAAGACCTAATAGGAGTTTGGTACTGGTTAGGTCATTACCAATGTACTGATATAAGACCTAATAGGAGTTTGGTACTGGTTAGGTCATTACCAATGTACTGATATAAGACCTAATAGGAGTTTGGTACTGGTTGGTCATTACCAATGTACTGATATAAGACCTAATAGGAGTTTGGTACTGGTTAGGTCATTACCAATGTACTGATATAAGACCTAATAGGAGTTTGGTACTGGTTAGGTCATTACCAATGTACTGATATAAGACCTAATAGGAGTTTGGTACTGGTTAGGTCATTACCAATGTACTGATATAAGACCTAATAGGAGTTTGGTACTGGTTAGGTCATTACCAATGTACTGATATAAGACCTAATAGGAGTTTGGTACTGGTTAGGTCATTACCAATGTACTGATATAAGACCTAATAGGAGTTTGGTACTGGTTAGGTCATTACCAATGTACTGATATAAGACCTAATAGGAGTTTGGTACTGGTTAGGTCATTACCAATGTACTGATATAAGACCTAATAGGAGTTTGGTACTGGTTAGGTCATTACCAATGTACTGATATAAGACCTAATAGGAGTTTGGTACTGGTTAGGTCATTACCAATGTACTGATATAAGACCTAATAGGAGTTTGGTACTGGTTAGGTCATTACCAATGTACTGATATAAGACCTAATAGGAGTTTGGTACTGGTTAGGTCATTACCAATGTACTGATATAAGACCTAATAGGAGTTTGGTACTGGTTAGGTCATTACCAATGTACTGATATAAGACCTAATAGGAGTTTGGTACTGGTTAGGTCATTACCAATGTACTGATATAAGACCTAATAGGAGTTTGGTACTGGTTAGGTCATTACCAATGTACTGATATAAGACCTAATAGGAGTTTGGTACTGGTTAGGTCATTACCAATGTACTGATATAAGACCTAATAGGAGTTTGGTACTGGTTAGGTCATTACCAATGTACTGATATAAGACCTAATAGGAGTTTGGTACTGGTTAGGTCATTACCAATGTACTGATATAAGACCTAATAGGAGTTTGGTGGGTTAGGTCATTACCAATGTACTGATATAAGACCTAATAGGAGTTTGGTACTGGTTAGGTCATTACCAATGTACTGATATAAGACCTAATAGGAGTTTGGTACTGGTTAGGTCATTACCAATGTACTGATATAAGACCTAATAGGAGTTTGGTACTGGTTAGGTCATTACCAATGTACTGATATAAGACCTAATAGGAGTTTGGTACTGGTTAGGTCATTACCAATGTACTGATATAAGACCTAATAGGAGTTTGGTACTGGTTAGGTCATTACCAATGTACTGATATAAGACCTAATAGGAGTTTGGTGCTGGTTAGGTCATTACCAATGTACTGATATAAGACCTAATAGGAGTTTGGTACTGGTTAGGTCATTACCAATGTACTGATATAAGACCTAATAGGAGTTTGGTACTGGTTAGGTCATTACCAATGTACTGATATAAGACCTAATAGGAGTTTGGTACTGGTTAGGTCATTACCAATGTACTGATATAAGACCTAATAGGAGTTTGGTACTGGTTAGGTCATTACCAATGTACTGATATAAGACCTAATAGGAGTTTGGTACTGGTTAGGTCATTACCAATGTACTGATATAAGACCTAATAGGAGTTTGGTACTGGTTAGGTCATTACCAATGTACTGATATAAGACCTAATAGGAGTTTGGTACTGGTTAGGTCATTACCAATGTACTGATATAAGACCTAATAGGAGTTTGGTACTGGTTAGGTCATTACCAATGTACTGATATAAGACCTAATAGGAGTTTGGTACTGGTTAGGTCATTACCAATGTACTGATATAAGACCTAATAGGAGTTTGGTACGGGTTAGGTCATTACCAATGTACTGATATAAGACCTAATAGGAGTTTGGTACTGGTTAGGTCATTACCAATGTACTGATATAAGACCTAATAGGAGTTTGGTACTGGTTAGGTCATTACCAATGTACTGATATAAGACCTAATAGGAGTTTAGTGCGGGTTAGGTCATTACCAATGTACTGATATAAGACCTAATAGGAGTTTGGTACTGGTTAGGTCATTACCAATGTACTGATATAAGACCTAATAGGAGTTTGGTACTGGTTAGGTCGTTACCAATGTACTGATATAAGACCTAATAGGAGTTTGGTACTGGTTAGGTCATTACCAATGTACTGATATAAGACCTAATAGGAGTTTGGTACTGGTTAGGTCATTACCAATGTACTGATATAAGACCTAATAGGAGTTTGGTACTGGTTAGGTCCTTACCAATGTACTGATATAAGAGTGGACGCATGTGGCATTTCGGTAACTTTGGAGAGAAAATAACATTATATTGGAATTGTGCCTGCTGTTCACACACCTGACCTCATTGGCTAGAACGGTCCCACCTGATCTGGCCTGGCTTCCATCTATGAGGTCATGTATTCCCATTGTTAGAGCGGTGACTCAACCATGTTGTCAATATTATATATAGCGTTTGGAGAGACTCACCCATCTGGGCCATCCTGTTGGAGCGTTTGACCGTCTGAAAGGTGAACACTGATGCTCCTCCTCCTGCTACACACTCCTCCCCCTCTTCAGACAGGACACAGTCAGACAGGACACAGTCAGACAGTCTGCCCACACACGCAGTCAGACAGGACACAGTCAGACAGGACACAGTCAGACAGTCTCCCCACACACACAGTCAGACAGGACGCAGTCAGACAGTCTCCCCACACACACAGTCAGACAGGACGCAGTCAGACAGTCTCCCCACACACACAGTCAGACAGGACGCAGTCAGACAGTCTCCCCACACACACACACACACACACACACACACACACACACACACAGTCAGGCAGGACACACACACACACACACAGTCAGGCAGGACACACACACACACACACAGTCAGGCAGGACACACACACCCACCCACACAGTCAGCCCACCCACACCACCCGATGTCACAGGAAGGCCAAAAAGATCATCACGGACAACAACCACCCGAGCCACTGCCTGTTCACCCCGCTATCATCCAGAAGGCGAGGTCAGTACAGGTGCATCAAAGCTGGGACCGAGAGACTGAAAAACATCTTCTACCTCAAGGCCATCAGACTGTTAAACAGCCATCACTAACATTGAGTGGCTGCTGCCAACATACTGACTTAAATCTCTAGCCACTTTAAACATAGGAATTGGATGTAACAATGTATCACTAGCCACTTTAAACAATTTTGTATATAATGTTTACGTATCCGACATACTCATATCAAATGTATACACTGTACTCTAAACCATCTACTGTATCTTGCCTATGCCGTTCGGCCATCGACCCAAATCTCTAGCCACTTTAATAATTATAATTGGATGAAATAATGTATCACTAGCCACTTTAAACAATGCCATTTATATAATGTTTACATATCCTACATTACTCATCTCATATGTATATACTGTACTCTATACCATCTACTGCATCTTGCCTATGCCGGTCAGCCATCGCTCATCCATATATTTATATGTACATACTCGTATTCATTCCTTTACTCTTGTGTGTATAAGGTAGTTGTTGTGAATTTGTTAGATTACTTGTTAGATACTACTGCATGGTCGGAACTAGAAGCACAAGCATTTCACTACACTCGCATTAACATCTGCTAACCATGTGTATGTGACAAATAAAATTTGATTTGATTTGAGGCAGGACACACACACCCACCCACACAGTCAGGCAGGACACACACACCCACCCACAGTCAGGCAGGACACACACCGTCTGTTCCGAGGGCCTGGACATAGTGCAGCTCACTAAGGCCGGCTTCATCCTGTCTACCGCTCCTCCCTGCTTCACTCCTCAGAGTCACCAACCTCTGCACACCGCTGTGGCTGCCCTGCACACCTGCACACACAGATCCACACATCAGTGAGTCAGTCAGCAGTGCATGTGTGGGTGTGCGTGGTCCGACTCCTACCTTCTTGTTTGTCCACTATGTGTTCCAGTGCATCTCCGTCGCCCACAAACCTCACCTCCAATATACTCATACTGCACAGAAACACACGTTCATCACCACACCACTTCCAACACACTGTCATGCCGATGCACATCATCATCATCATCACTACACTCATATGGTGTATAAGACAACTGGGAACTCGGGAGATCAGAGCTCTTGAATGATGCTGCGTTCAAAACAATTGGAAACTCGGAAATGGGAACTTGGAAATCGCCGACTCCAGTGCGTTCCAGACAACTGGGAACTTTGGAGAGAAAAAAACAAGCTCCGACAGAGCTCTTTCTAGAGCTCCGACTTTCCGATCTGAAGATCACTGACTTCATGATTTGACCTCGTATTTTTTCCGAGTTCCCGACTTGGGACTCGTTGGATGAGGAGTTGTCATGAACGCACTGAAGTCGGAGATTTCCGAGTTCCCAGATTGTTTTGAACGCGGCAATATTACACAGCAACATGTACGCGCACCACTACATTACACAGCAACATGTACGCGCACCACTACTTCTATCGTTAGCTAGTTATCGTTAGCTTGCTAATGAAGAAATATACCACGAGAAGCAGCGACTTGCCTGGCTGCTGTTCTAACTACCCGTTACAGCGCACGTTTGGAGAGGACAAAGTTACTACAAAAGGACAACTATTAGCTACAACAAAGTCAAGTTAGACACGGTTACAAAATGCAGCTTGAAATATCCTTGACAGATTTCCGCACGGCAGCCTGCAAGTTTTTAAACCACGTGTTGAGTCAGAGGTCGTCGGTTTAGTTTAGACCAATCAGAAGGCAGGATTGTGTAAAACTTCATTTCCCAAGACGCGCAGCTCCACGTCAGAGCGGAAGAGAAGGTCTGAGATGGCGGAAGCACATGTGTTGTCTGATGAATGGAGGACAGTTATTGACCATGATGAGCGGGGAACATTCAGGTCCAAGAATGAAACTTCAAGGTCTACAATTGTTGTGGCAAATCAAATGTTATTTTAGACCTTACAGTGAAATGGTTACTTACAAGCCCTTAACCAACAATGCAGTTAAGGAAATAGGGTTAAGAAAATATTTCCTAAATAGATAATAAAATAACAATAAACAGTAACACAATAAAATAACGAGGCTATTAACAGGCGGTACCGGTACCGAGTCAATGTGCGGGGGTACAGGTTAGTCAAGGTCATTTGTACATGTAGGTAGGGGTGAAGTGACTATGCGACTAGCATCACTACCCTGGATGGCTCTGACCTAGAATATGTGGACAACTACAAATACCTAGGTGTCTGGCTAGACTGTAAACTCTCCTTCCAGACTCACATTAAACATCTCCAATCCAAAATTACATCTAGAATCGGCTTTCTATTTCGCAACAAAGCCTCCTTCACTCATGCTGCCAAACTTGCACTAGTAAAACTGACTTCGGCGATGTCATCTACAAAACAGCTTCCAATACTCTACTCAGCAAACTGGATGCAGTCTATCACAGTGCCATCCGCTTTGTCACCAAAGCCCCTTATACCACCCACCACTGCGACCTGTATGCTCTAGTCGGCTGGCCCTCGCTACATACTCGTCGCCAGACCCACTGGCTCCAGGTCATCTACAAGTCCCTGCTAGGTAAAGCCCCGCCTTATCTCAGCTCGCTGGTAACCATAGCAGCACCCACCCGTAGCACTCGCTCCAGCAGATATATCTCACTGGTCACCCCCAAAGCCAATTCCTCCTTTGGCCGCCTTTCCTTCCAGTTCTCCGCTGCCAATGACTGGAACGAACTGCAAAAATCACTGAAACTGGAGACACTTATCTCCCTCACTAGCTTTAAGCACCAGCTGTCAGAGCAGCTCACAGATCACTGCACCTGCACACAGCCCATCTGTAAATAGCCCAACCAACTACCTCATCCCCTACCGTATTCATTTATTTATCTTGCTCCCCAGTCTTTCTACATTGCACATTCATCTACTGCACATCTACCACTCCAGTGTTAAATTGCTATACTGTACTGCTATACCTAGGCTGCGGTCCAAACACTTAAAAGACACACCCTATGCCCTCAGCCCTCAAATTAAGTGGACACTTCTGATGACGTATCATGACGTCTGACGAGTTTACACTTGCAGGGCACCCGATTAGCCACCAATCACCGCATTAAAAGGTGGAAAAATATTACCAATCACACCATTCATACGGTGAATGAGAAAGGACAATTTACCGAAAAATTAACACACTCAGTCTTAGTTGAAAATGTCCAAAATCAACACTGAAAGGGTCGCGTATCACACGGTACAATGTGCGGTTCTGAATCACTATTCAAAGGTACCGCGTACCACATGTGGCGTGTGGGATTCCACATTCACCATATGAATGGTGTGATTGGTACGATTTTTCCACCTTTTAATGGGGTGATTGGTGGCAAATCGGGTGGCATACTCACACAAGCGTTTTTCATAGCGAATAGAAAGGGGAGCAGGCAGGGAGACAGACAGAACTATCCTCATAGGCCAAAAGTATATTAAAGTAGGCTATCAATGAGTATGGCTGAACTATTGTTCATGGGGCAGCAGGTAGCCTAGTGGTTAGAACCTTTATTTACCTGATTAAACAGCATGATCATGACACAGGTAAACCTTTACCTGTATTTAACTAGGCAAGTCAGTTAAGAACAAATTCTTATTTTCAATGACGGCCTAGGAACAGTGGGTTAACTGCATTGTTCAGGGGCAGAACAACAGATGTGTACCTTGTCAGCTCGTGGAATTGCAACCTTTCGGTTACTAGTCCAACACTCTAACCACTAGGCTACCCTGTCGCGCCAACATTGGGCCAGTAACCGAAAGATTGCTGGATCGAATCCCCGAGCTGACAAGGTAAAAATCTGTCGTTCTGCCCCTGAACAAGGCAGTTAACCCACTGTTCCCCGGTAGTCCGTCATTGTAAATAAGAATTTGTTCATAACAGACTTGCCTGGTTTAATAATAATTAATAGTAAATTAAAGTTGAACATTGCCAAATGCATCAAGTTTAATTAGGCTTAAATGTGCAATAAAAGGTATTGCCTATTTAATGAAAAAGTATTGCCTATTTAGCTCATTCAATGAAACCCTGGCTGGCTGTTGATGTCCTAGGTCAGGGCTCTCCAACCTTCCTGTAGGTTTCTGCACCAACCCCAGTTCTAACTAACCTGATTCAGTTTATCAACCAGCTAATGATTAGAATCAGATACACTAGATCAGGGTTGGAGTGAAAGCCTACAGGATGGTGGCTCTACACAGTCAGGGTTGGAGAGCCCTGTCCTAGGCAATAGATCACAAAGCAGCATCCCCGCTAAACTTTTTGGAAATGTCAAGTTCAAATTCTTATCCATAAAGACAGTCAAGTGCAAATACGGTTCAGCAGCTCAAATCAGAAGGATGTGGGGCATTGTTATTAGGAAGGACGTGTACCATGGATGGATCTGTAAAATAATGATTATGATCACCAGTGGGGATTTTAGCATGTAAATCTTGATGGGGCAAACTCAACCTTTTTTGTTGTTGATGCATGCCAGCAAAGCCACTACACAACACAACACTTAACAATACATTCATTGCAATATAAGGGTGACGAGCAGTGCCCACAAACTGTTAGGGCCTACATAAAGCTGTCCCAACAGCAGAGCTTTCTTTTCAGCACCATGGAGTGAATCCTTACCACCTCTACACCTGGCTATCAGCAGAGCCTTGTCCTCTACACCTGGCTATCAGCGGAGCCTTGTCCTCTACACCTGGCTATCAGCGGAGCCTTGTCCTCTACACCTGGCTATCAGCGGAGCCTTGTCCTCTACACCTGGCTATCAGCGGAGCCTTGTCCTCTACACCTGGCTATCAGCGGAGCCTTGTCCTCTACACCTGGCTATCAGCGGAGCCTTGTCCTCTACACCTGGCTATCAGCGGAGCCTTGTCTGGCAGCAAAACAGTTCATTCAGCCTCATTTACTGCTTTTAAAACATAACTGATATGGCCGACTTGCTTAAACAAATGTGGTTTCTACTGACAATTGAGATGTACAAACTATGGCATAAAGGGACGACGAGCGGATAAGAGGCAATCCGTAATTTCGATTAAGACATTAATGAGCGAGCTAGGACTGACGTAGTCAATATAACTATTTGTTGAGCACTTTTGAAATGTACAGCGACAAAATTCAGAACATGAGCCGTTCTTATAGTATTCTCCCTGTACACCAAGTCAGAACCAGCGGATAAGTAAAGGGGGCATATAAGCAGACAATGAAAGCTCTTACAATATTCAGTGATGAAATTTCTCTAAAACAGGCTATAGGCTACATGTGCACCACCAAGTCAGAACAGTAGGTGAAATTATGAGAGGAAAGGGACCAAATTATTAGGGTGAGGAACATGGGCTACTAACAGCTGACTACACAACATACACTTAGTATTTCTTTCTTAGCTACAGTATACATATCTCCCTGGCATATTACATCATTTATGCAGCAGTATACAATACATTTTTGGACTCACCGTTGTTGTGCTGTGCTCACTTGAACAGGAAGGTGGCTCGGAGGTCCTTCTTGTGGGAAAATTTGGTATTTTCTGCAGTGTCCCCATGAGTGACAGAACACTTAGGCAATTTTTTTTAACGTTATTTGAAAACTGTTATGTGACACCTATTAATGTGAAAATGACATGCTAAACAGGTAGGGCTCAAAACAGTTGGGGCTCTGCCCCCTCCTGCCCTGAATGACGGGTCGCCACTGAGGATCACGGTTCAGAGGTTTAAATATTATGGTGGGGACCTATAGCCTACATTTGGCAGCACGAGTTTTCAGTGTTGTGTATTATCATCTAGACATGAAGTAGAAATTAATGAAATATCGTCATGCCTAGAATAAAAACCTCCAGGCTTCCATCATGAGTCAAAGAAGTAATTACAGGGGGGAGTTTGGAAAAACTAATCCTGTGTGAATCGTCCTCTGGAATAATGCACATGCTTGGATAATAATTACAAAACCAACGTCTCCAGTAGTCCAAATAGGGCTGTAACATGGCACAGACTAGGTTTACCAGAATAGAGTGCACAGCATCATCCCATGGGATCCGTCAAGGCTGCACACAGCAGAAATATCACTTAAAATATTATAGTTCCTACACATCAACTTCCATAGTCAAACAAAATAGTCATTTTATAGAACGCAAATGTAGTCTTGCTAGTAGGACTGCAATAATGAGATGGTGTACGTGTGCGTGCGCATCCGTTTCAGTGTGTTTTGGGAGTCGAGCAAGAGTCGACTCCAGTCCCAGGAGTCGGAGTTGGAGTCGACTCCAGGTGCACCTCTGAGCGGGAAGCGGCAACAGCGCCAACATCCCACAATGCAATACACTCCACATGGGTAACTAGCGGCTGCGCGCTGCGCGCTTCCTTTTTGGACCTCCGTCTCCAGAACAACAATGGTGAGCCGAAAGGTCCCTTCCTAATCCAGACCCATCTAACTATCCCAAAGACAAGGATGCTGCAACACTGTGTCGGATGGCCCGTTTATACAATCCTCCACTACCGACAGGAGTAGTTGGAGATATTTTTGAGAGGGAATGTGCAGAAGACGTGTTTTTAGTGTTCTCATAGCTGGTAGTCCTAGAAATGGGCGCCCAGTATGTGCATGTGACTCGGGTTTGGGTCCAGGCTTCTGGCCGGCACCGAGTGGGGCCCGTTAGCCAGCTAGTTCCAGATGTGCTGGTGGGTTTAGTAACGTTAACTGGCGCAACCACCAGCCAGGCTTGGTTATGTCGATAGCTATCTGTAAAGGCCAGTTGTCACAGTGTCCTCGCCGGCCTAGACTGCAGTCATCAGTGGCAGCTCGGCGGAGGTAACTCCTCTTCCACACATGGAGAGCAGACCTCGTCTAGTTATATCCACCGTGCTATCTATATGCCAACGAAGCAGCGGATAGTCAGCTGGCTAGTGCATGTGTAGCTGGGTGTGGGTAGTTTGCTTGCCAGGTTTGGCCCTGTAATGTTTTAAGATGCTGGGGGAGGTCATTGCCTTGCTAGTATTTGGGGGGGATTGTGTTATCCATTCGGAACCGAGCTGTCTCTCGGGACATGGCCCGTTCTGGCGGGTGCCGAAGTCTGCTCCAAACCAGGGATGTAGGTTATCACCTGGCCTAATGAGTTGAAGTATTTTCACATGCAAAATGAATGGCTTTTGATTAAAACGCATTATTTGCATTTCCAGTTTGAATGAGGGATCCCGTTGCCTTGACGACGACCTAGCAGTGCAGATTGTTGGATTTGAGTGGTGTGTTGCGGATTCGCCCGGGTCACATGACTTAGGCTTCTTCGTCCCTGGCCATATATAACACTGCCAATGTTGGCTAAATGTTTGTTTGCAGCGACCCGGCTGAGGTTTTTGTCCGTGTGCTGGGAGGAGTGGTATTGCCTACCATAAAGGCTGACCGTAAGATGGGCGGGTTGCTAGTTTGACTAGGTATTGCGTATGAAGTGTCTTAATTTGGTGTCTCCTTCTTCCTCAGGCCAAGCGCACCAAGAAGGTGGGGATCGTGGGTAACTACGGCACGCGTTACGGCGCGTCGCTCAGGAAGATGGTGAAGAAGATTGAGATCAGCCAGCACGCCAAGTACACCTGCTCCTTCTGTGGCAAGGTACGGTCCTCACCTCTAACACATACAGTCAGTACACCTCCTCCTGTGGCAAGGTACGGTCCACACCTCTAACACATACAGTCAGTACACCTCCTCCTGTGGCAAGGTACGGTCCACACCTCTAACACATACAGTCAGTACACCTCCTTCTGTGGCAAGGTACGGTCCACACCTCTAACACATACAGTCAGTACACCTCCTCCTGTGGCAAGGTACGGTCCACACCTCTAACACATACAGCCAGTACACCTCCTCCTGTGGCAAGGTACGGTCCACACCTCTAACACATACAGTCAGTACACCTCCTTCTGTGGCAAGGTACGGTCCACACCTCTAACACATACAGTCAGTACACCTCCTTCTGTGGCAAGGTACGGTCCACACCTCTAACACATACAGTCAGTACACCTCCTCCTGTGGCAAGGTACGGTCCACACCTCTAACACATACAGTCAGTACACCTCCTCCTGTGGCAAGGTACGGTCCACACCTCTAACACATACAGTCAGTACACCTGCTCCTCCTGTGGCAAGGTACGGTCCACACCTCTAACACATACAGTCAGTACACCTCCTCCTGTGGCAAGGTACGGTCCACACCTCTAACACATACAGTCAGTACACCTCCTCCTGTGGCAAGGTACGGTCCACACCTCTAACACATACAGTCAGTACACCTCCTCCTGTGGCAAGGTACGGTCCACACCTCTAACACATACAGTCAGTACACCTCCTCCTGTGGCAAGGTACGGTCCACACACCCACAGTTGGCATGCCTAATACATGATACACACCTCTCACACATGGACGGCCATTTATTAGCTTAGTAGAACCACCCCAACGGCTTAGACTGTTAGAGGTTTAATAACAGTGTTGAACTGCCGTTACTAACAGGACTTGTGTTTAATCGACAGACTAAGATGAAGAGGAGGGCTGTTGGTATCTGGCACTGTGGGTCCTGCATGAAGACTGTCGCTGGAGGCGCCTGGACCTACAAGTAAGTAGCGCTGAGCGTGTGGCCATAGAACTGTGTTTCTGGACTGTGGGGTGGTCTCACCTCCATCTATCCCCTGGCTGAATCTCCCCCTCAGATTAGACATGGGGTCTGTAACCACGTTTATATCCACCGTTTTCATGCCAGTAAAAAAAATAAATAAACAAATTCTCGACAGCTGTGTTGGAAACAGGAAGTTTCAGTACAATTTTATAAATGTGACAATTTGTTAGTTTGACATGGTATCTTTTTCTGTCTGTAAAATTAATTATGCAAGAAAAGGCAGTTTGCCAAATGTTCATTAGCATCTCTGGTATGGTGGTGGTTTCTCCTTCCAGGCTGGAATTAGCTGGTAGCATCTCTGGTATGGTGGTGGTTTCTCCTTCCAGACTGGAATTAGCTGGTAGCATCTCTGGTATGGTGGTGATTCCTCCCTCCAGGCTGGAATTAGCTGGTAGCATCTCTGGTATGGTGGTGGTTCAGCCCTCCAGACTGGAATTAGCTGGTAGCATCTCTGGTATGGTGGTGGTTCAGCCCTCCAGGCTGGAATTAGCTGGTAGCATCTCTGGTATGGTGGTGGTTCTTCCCTCCAGACTGGAATTAGCTGGTAGCATCTCTGGTATGGTGGTGGTTCTTCCCTCCAGACTGGAATTAGCTGGTAGCATCTCTGGTATGGTGGTGGTTCTTCCCCCAGACTGGAATTAGCTGGTAGCATCTCTGGTATGGTGGTGGTTCTTCCCCCCCAGGCTGGAATTAGCTGGTAGCATCTCTGGTATGGTGGTGGTTCTTCCCCCCCAGACTGGAATTAGCTGGTAGCATCTCTGGTATGGTGGTGGTTCTTCCCTCCAGACTGGAATTAGCTGGTAGCATCTCTGGTATGGTGGTGGTTCAGCCCTCCAGGCTGGAATTAGCTGGTAGCATCTCTGGTATGGTGGTAGTTCTTCCCCCCCAGACTGGAATTAGCTGGTAGAATCTCTGGTATGGTGGTGGTTCCTCCCTCCAGACTGGAATTAGTTGGTAGCATCTCTGGTATGGTGGTGGTTCTTCCCTCCAGGCTGGAATTAGCTGGTAGCATCTCTGGTATGGTGGTGGTTCTTCCCTCCAGACTGGAATTAGCTGGTAGCATCTCTGGTATGGTGGTGGTTCTTCCCTCCAGACTGGAATTAGCTGGTAGCATCTCTGGTATGGTGGTAGTTCTTCCCCCCCAGACTGGAATTAGCTGGTAGAATCTCTGGTATGGTGGTGGTTCCTCCCTCCAGACTGGAATTAGTTGGTAGCATCTCTGGTATGGTGGTGGTTCCTCCCTCCAGACTGGAATTAGTTGGTAGCATCTCTGGTATGGTGGTGGTTCAGCCCTCCAGGCTGGAATTAGCTGGTAGCATCTCTGGTATGGTGGTGGTTCAGCCCTCCAGACTGGAATTAGCTGGTAGCATCTCTGGTATGGTGGTGGTTCTTCCCCCCCAGGCTGGAATTAGCTGGTAGCATCTCTGGTATGGTGGTGGTTCTTCCCTCCAGACTGGAATTAGTTGGTAGCATCTCTGGTATGGTGGTGGTTCAGCCCTCCAGGCTGGAATTAGCTGGTAGCATCTCTGGTATGGTGGTGGTTCAGCCCTCCAGACTGGAATTAGCTGGTAGCATCTCTGGTATGGTGGTGGTTCTTCCCTCCAGACTGGAATTAGCTGGTAGCATCTCTGGTATGGTGGTGGTTCTTCCCCCCCAGGCTGGAATTAGCTGGTAGCATCTCTGGTATGGTGGTGGTTCTTCCCTCCAGGCTGGAATTAGCTGGTAGCATCTCTGGTATGGTGGTGGTTCAGCCCTCCAGACTGGAATTAGCTGGTAGCATCTCTGGTATGGTGGTGGTTCTTCCCCCCCAGGCTGGAATTAGCTGGTAGCATCTCTGGTATGGTGGTGGTTCTTCCCTCCAGACTGGAATTAGCTGGTAGCATCTCTGGTATGGTGGTGGTTCTTCCCCCCCTCCAGACTGGAATTAGCTGGTAGCATCTCTGGTATGATGGTGGTTCTTCCCCCCCAGGCTGGAATTAGCTGGTAGCATCTCTGGTATGATGGTGGTTCTTCCCTCCAGGCTGGAATTAGCTGGTAGCATCTCTGGTATGGTGGTGGTTCTTCCCCCCCAGGCTGGAATTAGCTGGTAGCATCTCTGGTATGGTGGTGGTTCTTCCCCCCCAGACTGGAATTAGCTGGTAGCATCTCTGGTATGATGGTGGTTCTTCCCTCCAGGCTGGAATTAGCTGGTAGCATCTCTGGTATGGTGGTGATTCAGCCCTCCAGACTGGAATTAGCTGGTAGCATCTCTGGTATGGTGGTGGTTCTTCCCCCCCAGGCTGGAATTAGCTGGTAGCATCTCTGGTATGGTGGTGGTTCTTCCCTCCAGGCTGGAATTAGCTGGTAGCATCTCTGGTATGGTGGTGGTTCAGCCCTCCAGACTGGAATTAGCTGGTAGCATCTCTGGTATGGTGGTGGTTCAGCCCTCCAGACTGGAATTAGCTGGTAGCATCTCTGGTATGATGGTGGTTCAGCCCTCCAGACTGGAATTAGCTGGTAGCATCTCTGGTATGATCTGTCCTGTGTGGAAATGAGCAGAGGCTACATGTCCGTAGTTTAGTGGCTTCCTCCATCAGCGCTGGTGTTACAGCATGGCTGGAACTAACGTCTGCACCATCAGTATTCCGTCCACGGAGCAACGCTGCTTTCATCCACTCTTGGAAATGTCTGAAAACATTAATCTTCAGAGTTGGAAATATAGTGACAGCGTTATTCATTTCTATGTGAATGTTTTGTTGCATTTCATCCTTCAGAGTACAGCCTGAATTGAACATGGATTATAGATGTTTTGTCGCTGGCTTACACACAGTAGCCCATAATGTCAGTGGAATTATGTTTTACTAAAGTTTTCAACCCCTTTGATGTGCTTACCCAGTCACATAATACGTTGCATGGACTCACTTGCACTGAGATGCAGTACATTAGACCTCTGCGCCACTCGGGAGCCAAACGACTACCTCATCTCTGTACCCCACAAATACAATTATCTGTAAGGTTCCTCAGTCGAACGGTGAATTTAAAACACCGATTCAACCACAAAGACCAGGGAGATTTTCCATTGCTTTGCAAAGAAGGGCACCTGTTGGTAGATATTACTGAATATCCCTTTGAGCATGGTGAAGTTATTCATTACACTGTGGATGGTGTATCAATGCACCCCAGTCACTACAAAGATGCAGCCGTCCTTCCTAACTCAGTTGCCGGAGAGGAAGGAAACCGCTCGGGGTTTTAATGGCTGTGACAGAACTGAGGATGGATCAACAACATTACTCCACAATACTAACCTAAATGAGATAGAAAATAATACTAATATTCTGAAACATTTGTCCTGTTTTGCAATTAAGTAACACTGCAAAGAATTGTAACTTTTTGTCCAGATCACAAAGTGCTCTGTTTGGGGCACTGAGTACTACTCTCCATATTTACAAGCATAGCAGTGGCTGCATCATGTTATGAGTATTCTTGTAATTGTTAAGGACTGGGGAGTTTTCAGGTTATCAACTAAGCACAGGCAAAATCCTAGAGGAAGAAGTCACATGACCTAAAACACAAGGTCAAATCTACACTGGTTTACCAGACACAGATTAAGCCTAGTCCAGGACTAAAGCACTTTAATGGAGATTCTTCATGAGAAGTGCTGCTTAGTCCAGGACTGGGCTTAACCTGTGTCTGGGAAAGGGCCTGTCCCTTGGTGTCTTGTGAGTTCAGTATGTTTCCACTGTATGTGCTAAACCGTTGTTCCCCTCCGTGTTCGGTCTCTGTAAGAAATCCTTGTTCCTCTGTTCCAGCACGACGTCTGCAGTCACAGTGAAGTCGGCCATCAGGAGACTGAAGGAGCTGAAAGACCAGTAGGCTGTTACTGGAGGATCAGACTGTCACTGTTGTGTACAGTTTGACCTGGACGCTGGCGGGACATCTACCACAATAAAAATCAGTCTAGAGCGGAACGCCGGATTCTACTTGTGTTGCTGTTACTACAGCCCTGTGTGTTGCCTGCCACCTCAGCTCAGGGTCTGTTACTTGGCGCTGATGTTAACTCCTACAGTCCCACTGTAACCGCAGTGCGTTTCTAGCCCCCCTTTAAAAAAATATTGTTTGAGCTCCAGACTTCTGGTTTGTTCCAATGGTTTTAATTTGTTCTGTATGATTAACAAGCTGTTAAAGGCTATCTATGTAAAGCTGATCCAAACAAAACATTACAGAACCGGGTTAAACACTTCATTGTGAGGCTAAATTTAAGGGCTGGACATGCAGATAAAAACTGGATAAATTTATGGGTGTCTGACTGATGGGTTACAGGGCATTCGGAAAGTATTCAGACCCCTTCACTTTTCCACGTTTTGTTACAGCCTCATTTTAAAATGGATGTAATTGTTTTTCCCCTCAATCGACACACTACCCCATAATGACAAAGCAAAAGGCTTTTACATATTTTTTTGCTAATTAAATAAAAAAAACTGATCACCTTTACATAAGTATTCAGAGCCTTTACTCAGTACTTTGTTGAAGCACCTTTTGGCTGCGATTACAGCCTGGAGTGTTCTTGGGTATGACGCTACAAGCTTGGCACACCTGTATTTGGGGAGTTTTAAAATAAAATGGTATTGGTCACATGTGTTTAGCAGATGTTATTGCGGGTGTAGCTAAATGCTTGTGTTCCTAGCTCCCAACCGCGCAGTAATATATAATTTCACAGCAATACCCACAAATCGAAGCAAAGGAATTAAGAATATTGAGTGAGGTTAATTTCCTGACACTCCCAGAGTCCTCACCACCTCACTGGAGGCTGTCGTCATTGTTGGTCATCCAGCCTACTACTGTTGTGTCGTCTGCAAACTTGATTGAGTTGGAGGCGTGCTTGGCCACGCAGTCATGGGTGAACAGGGAGTACAGGAGCGGGCTGAGCACGCACCCTGGTGGGGCCCCAGTGTTGAGGATTAACAAAGTGAAGGTGTTTCCTACCTTCACCACCTGGGGTGACTCGTCAGGAAGGCCAGGACCCAGTTGCACAGGGTGGGGTTCAGACGCAGGGTGTTGAATGCTGAGCTATAGTCAATGAACAGCATTACATTTTATTTTACCTTTATTTTATCTAGGAAAGTCAGTTAAGAACAAATTCTTATTTACAATGACGGCCTACTGGGGAACAGTGGGTTAACTGCCTTGTTCAGGGTGGCAGAACGACAGAATTTGATCTTGCAACCTTTCGGTTACTGGCCCAACGCTCTAACCAGTAGGCTAGCTGCCGCCCCAAACAGGTATTCGTCTTGTCCAGATGGGATAGGGCAGTGCGATGGCGATTGCAGTAACCAAATTGAAGTGGGTCTATGGTGTAAGGTAGAGGTGATATGATCCTTGACTAGCCTCTCAAAGCACTTCATGATGACAGAAGTGAGTGCTACGGGGCAATAGTCATTTAGTTCAGTTACCTTTGCTTTCTTGGGTACAGGAACAATGGTGGCCATCTTGAAGCATGTGGGGACAACAGACTGGGATAGGGAGAGATTGAACATGTCCGTAAACACACCAGCTGGCTGGTCTGCGCAAGCTCTGAGGACGCGGCCAGGGATGCCGTCTGGGCCGGCAGCCTTGCGAGGGTTAACACGCCTAAATGTCTTACATCGACCACGGAGGAGAGCCCACAGTCCTTGGTAGCAACTGAGAACACAACTGGCTGCATGGACTCAGACAGTATATCCCGAGAGAGCCATGAAACAGAGTATATTACAGTCCCTGATGTCCCTCTGGAAGGAGATCCTCGCCCTGAGCTTGTCAACTTTATTATCCAGAGATTGAACATTAGCGAGTAATATACACTGAAGCGGTGGGTGGTGTGCGTTCCTCCTGAGTCGAACTAGAAGTCCACTTCAAGCACCTCTTCTCCGCCGGCGATGTTTTGGGTCACCAAAAGGGTAACCACTTGTCTGTCGCTGAACTCAAAGCAGTCCAGAAGACAGCTAGACATCAAGGGTAACCACATGTCGGTTACATGTCACTTCATTGAAGATTCTTCGATGTCTAGCTGGAGTGCTTTGAGTTCAGCGACAGACAAGTGGTTACCCTCGATGTCCAGCAGTCAGTGGTAAGGCAAACTGCAGTAGCTTTTTGGACTCTTTCCCACACTGAAGCCTGTGTGCTCTCGTACAGTTAAGTGATTTGGGGGATGCCTGAGCTGAGGCCTAAACAAGACTGCACTACAAGGTGGAATTCAACATTTTATATGTTGAAGCGGTTTCTTGAGTGAAAGGATGCCATCATCTCTACCCTGGCCATTGTCAATGCACCTGTTGATGCTCTGACCCAAGAGGAATGGGAGGTGGTGGAGGAGTCCTGGAACCCTTTGAGCAGGTCACCGTGGAGATCAGTGGAGAGAGGTACAGTAAGCAGTTATTACTACATCATTATTTAATCCAGTATTATATATGTATATGAGCAGTAGATGAGAATGTAGAATCCAGTAGACAAAACATGAACCTGAACTAATAAGTTACTGTTCTCTCTTTTCAGCTATGTGACAGCCTCAAAAATGATACTCCTGTGTAAGGGTCTGCAGCCAATCACAGCCAGCCGCCAGAGAGAAGCAGATGTGACCACGGGACATGTGACAGAGTTGATGGACACCCCATGTTCATCAATGGACAGAAAGTTCCACAGAATGGAATATAATCACGTGCTATCAGAAACCGCTGCACTTGACACCCAGGTTGAAGAAGTTAGCCTTCAGTGATGCCAGAGCGATTGATGAGGCTCTTCAAAGAATAACCTCAGCAGCAGGGAGGGACAGCCCCAGCAGTCAGCTGGCTCAGGCACCAGGGCAACAGGAAGTAGAGGGATCACATGGAGCAGAAGCACCAGCAGTAGTGCCACAAACGTCTGCTGTTTGACCAGAGAGCAACTGGGGATGCAGCACCAAGGAATCCCTCAGCAGATGCCATAATGGAGGTCTGATCCTATTTGGAGGAGCCCCTCCTGCAGATCCTCTGAGCTGGTGGAAGAACAAGGCCTCTGTCTACCCACAGCTTACTAAAGTCATGACAGGAAGACTGCATAGTGGCCACATCCGTTCCCTCTGAGAGGGTCTTCTCGAAAACGGGACCAAAAATTACTGAGAGAAGAAACCGCATCAGCCCCTCAAGTGAGGCAGCTTGCATTTCTGAATGCAAATCTCTCTTAAAAGCAGAATGTGGTCAGCATCGCTGTGTGCTGCTGGTTATAACATGGCAATATAGAAGAGAGAGAAAAGAGGGACCAGTTTAATGTTTTAGGTGGGATGCTGCAGTTTTGCACATTGTTATTTATTGTTCTTTGATATGGTGCAATATTCTATTATGCTGTTCAGATTGTATTCGTTTTGAATGGTTAGATTTATATGCACTTTGTTTATATACATTAAAACGTTATACTTTAAATGCAAATGTTTTTAATAGCATTCTTTTTCATAACAAACCAATGCATTTTTAAATACATTGTAGTTAAGGTAGAGTATGATTTCATCTAATAATTTAATTAGAATTGTTCTAACACCAATCATAGGCAAACTATCGCGAACTGTTTGACTTGAAACAAATACCAAACCATAATATTCTTTGAAAGAGCCGTTGCGGAGCCGAACGAGTCGGCTCACTGAAAAGAGGCGGAATGGCCATCAGTAACATCAGCTGGCGTTACCCGCTGCATCCCGGAGAGGCGCCACCGGGGCCTTGGAAAGAACCACGGATCACGTAACTAACACCGAGTAGCAGGGAGGAACATGGCCGTCTCCGGTGTGTTCAAAGCGGGTCTGTTCAACCACAAAGTGGCGGTGGTAACGGGAGGAGGCACCGGCATCGGTAAAGCCATCTCCTCGGACCTGCTGCAGCTGGGTAGGTAGTGTGTTGTGTTCAGACGTATCGATTACTCTGTGTGTGTCCGCGTTTAGACAGGCAGGGAGTCGCTAGTTAGGTTATAGCAGCACGAAGTGAACTTTACCCTAGATCAGAAGTTCTTCAACTCTTTCCCAAGCTTAGGAAAACATGCAACTATACATATATATCGGTACATTTCATTGCCCTTATGCCTAAAACAAATGCAATATAGACAAAAACAAATAACAATGAAATTAAATATCCATATAAATAAGTATTAATGTTTATTTCCCCGTTTAAAACACTCTTACATATCTGTCTAGGTTGGAACTGTTGCTGTTAAAATACAATAAATCCGTTTCATTCTGAACTGGAATAAACGGATCACATCACACAGATGAACAGCAGAACACACAGGCGTGTTGATCGTGCAACCCTAAGTAACAGTACAGATGAAAAATGATCAGGCCTACTGTACATTTTACTGTACACATTATTGTTGAAAGAAAGTCTAGGTTGGAACTGTTGCTGTTAAAATACATATATTTTATTCTGAACTGGAATAAACGGATTGATCACATGTGTAGACCAGAAAACAAACACAGTCCTAATGAGAGCATGTCTATTCTGGCCTCTGTTTTTGACAGGGCGACACTGAGGTCATGCTCAGCCTTGAAACTGTTTCTGTACTTATTTTCTAAGTATGTCAGAGTTGAGAACCCAGACTCACATCGGTATCTGGTGCCAAACTGGACCAGAACATCTCCTGCTTTCTCAGTCTGTCAGGAGACCACTTCCTGCTGTAGATGGAACAACCCAGAACTGTGTGAGTGGGTTCTCAGTCTGGCAGGAGACCACTTCCTGCTGTAGATGAACAACCCAGTAAGATGTACAGTAGGCCTGATCATTTCTACAGGGAGATGTACAGTAGGCCTGATCATTCCTACAGTGAGATGTGCAGTAGGCCTGATCATTTCTACAGTGAGATGTACAGTAGGCCTGATCATTCCTACAGTGAGATGTACAGTAGGCCTGATCATTCCTACAGTGAGATGTACAGTAGGCCTGATCATTCCTACAGTGAGATGTGCAGTAGGCCTGATCATTCCTACAGTAAGATGTACAGTAGGCCTGATCATTTCTACAGTGAGATGTGCAGTAGGCCTGATCATTTCTACAGTGAGATGTGCAGTAGGCCTGATCATTTCTACAGTGAGATGTGCAGTAGGCCTGATCATTTCTACAGTGAGATGTGCAGTAGGCCTGATCATTTCTACAGTGAGATGTGCAGTAGGCCTGATCATTTCTACAGTGAGATGTACAGTAGGCCTGATCATTTCTACAGTGAGATGTGCAGTAGACCTGATCATTCCTACAGTGAGATGTACAGTAGGCCTGATCATTCCTACAGTGAGATGTACAGTAGGCCTGATCATTTCTACAGTGAGATGTGCAGTAGGCCTGATTATTTTGTTTCTGTACTGTTACTTAGGGTTGACTATCAGTAGCTAGCTTGCTTTGGCGAATGTTAGCTATTAGAATGTTAGCGAGTCTCATTACTAAGCACTTCCACCCATAAAACACATTGTGGGCGCTCCTCGTTATAAGTTTGTATGAAAGAGAGAGAAACTCATCTCTGTATTGGCGTTTCATGACAATTGAGCTCAGTCAGAACTTGTGTCTAGCATGAGTCCATTTGATGACAGCGGTGAGTGACGGCGAGTGGGCATGACAAGTCAGTGACAGACAGCGCATCATGTGCTGCCTGAACCACAGCGTTGCATCGAGGGATCTCCATGAAAACTGTAAATCCGGTAAACCGCGAAGCACACGGGCATCTCCCTCTCACACTCACACAGCTGCCAAACTGAGCAGAGAGCGCTGCTAAACATAAAGCGCACTGAACAGAGAGCGCTGCTAAACAGAAAGTGCACTGAACAGAGAGCACTTGGCCAAATAAATTCCAGTAATTAATTAAACAATTATAAATGTACACTGACACGTTGCGACCCACCATTAGCAGGTGTGGGTCGCACCATTAACAGGTGTGGGTCGCGACCCATACTTTAAGAAAGGCGGCCCTAGATACACTGATCTCTGTTCAAAAGGCAATACTACATTGGAACAGAGTTTTAGTAGCTGCTACGTGTGTGAATACCGTTGGCAGTAAAGGTTAGTACTCACACAATATGATTTGTTTTGAGAGGTTTCTGAAGGTGTAGCTGGGTGTCTTTCTATACGTCATCCCTGTGGCCAAATGTGGTGATCATGTGTCTCTGTGTGTCAGGCTGTAATGTGGTGATCCCGTGTCTCTGTGTGTCAGGCTGTAATGTGGTGATCCCGTGTCTCTGTGTGTCAGGCTGTAATGTGGTGATCCTGTCTCTGTGTGTCAGGCTGTAATGTGGTGATCCTGTCTCTGTGTGTCAGGCTGTAATGTGGTGATCCTGTCTCTGTGTGTCAGGCTGTAATGTGGTGATCCTTGTCTCTGTGTGTCAGGCTGTAATGTGGTGATCCCGTGTCTCTGTGTGTCAGGCTGTAATGTGGTGATCCCGTGTCTCTGTGTGTCAGGCTGTAACGTGGTGATCCCGTGTCTCTGTGTGTCAGGCTGTAATGTGGTGATCCCGTGTCTCTGTGTGTCAGGCTGTAATGTGGTGATCCCGTGTCTCTGTGTGTCAGGCTGTAATGTGGTGATCCCGTGTCTCTGTGTGTCAGGCTGTAATGTGGTGATCCCGTGTCTCTGTGTGTCAGGCTGTAATGTGGTGATCCCGTGTCTCTGTGTGTCAGGCTGTAATGTGGTGATCCCGTGTCTCTGTGTGTCAGGCTGTAATGTGGTGATCGCCAGTAGGAAGTTGGAGAGGTTGGAGGCTGCAGCTGACGAGCTGAGACAGAGTATTCCTCCGTCGAGCCCCGCCTCCGTCACCCCAATAGCCTGTAACATACGCAACGAGGAGGAGGTAGGTAACTTCCACATTGAGGAACGGGTACACACGGTAACCCATGCTGAGTCAAAGGAAACCTCTTCTGTGTGTTCGCGTGGCCTGTAGGTGAAGTCTCTGGTCTGGTCAGTGTTGCAGCAGTATGGTCGTATAGACTACCTGGTAAATAACGGTGGAGGCCAGTTCAGCAGCCCAGCAGAACACACCTCATCTAAGGGCTGGAAGGCTGTCGTAGACACCAACCTCACAGGAACCTTCCACTGCTGCAAGGAAGGTAGGATGGTGTGTGTGTGTGTGTTCAACGTGATGTGTGTGTGTGCAACGTGATGTGTGTTTTCAACGTGATGTGTGTGTGTGCAACGTGATGTGTGTGTGTGCAACGTGATGTGTGTGTGTGCAACGTGGATGTGTGTGTGTGCAACGTGATGTCTGTGTTTTCCTAGTGTATGCTGCATGGATGAAGGAGAATGGAGGAGTGATCGTCAACATCATCGCTGATATGTGGAAGGGCTCAGGATGGCGTGGAGTCTCTATACACCACTCCACCCGCACCTACCACCACCTCACACACCACCCACCCACCCACTACCCCCCATACACCACCCACCCACCTACCACCACCCCACACACCCACCTACCCACACCACCTCTACACACTCACCCACCCACCTACTACACCACCCTATACACCACTCCACTCCACCTACTACCACCTCTACACACTACCTACCTACCTACTACCACCTCTACACACTACCTACCTACCCACACCACCCCACACACCACCCACCCACCCACTACCACCTCTACACACTCACCCACCCACCCACTCACCACCCCCATACACCACTCCACCCACCACCACCTCTACACACACTCCACCCACTCCACCCACCACCACCCCACACACTCACCCACCTACCACCACCCCACACACCACCCACCTACCTACCACCACCCCATACACTACCCACTCCACCCACCACCACCCCACACACCACCCACCTACCACCACCCCATACACCACCTACCCACCCACCACACCTCCCATACACCACCCACCTACCACCACCCTCTATACACTACCCACCTACTCACCACCCCCACACACCACCCACACCACCCTCTATACACCACCCACCTACCACCACCTCTATACACTCACCCACCCACACCACCCCATACACCACCCACCTACTAACACCACCTCACACACCACTCCACTCACCTACCACCACCCCATACACTACCCACCTACCCACTACCACCCCACACACCACCTACCCACCACCACCCCACACACCACTCCACCTACTAACACCCTTACACACCGCCCACCTACTACCAATTTATACACTACCTACCTACCACCACCCCATACACCACCCACCTTACTACCACCCTATACACTGGTACCCACCTACCCACTACCACCCTCTACACACCCACCCACCCACCTACTACCACCCCACACACCACCCACCTACCTACTACCAATCTCTACACACCTCACCCACCTACTCCACACCACCCTCATACACTCACTCCACTCCACCCACCACCACCTCTGCACACCTCACCCACCTACCCACACCACCCCTATACACACTACCTACCTACTACCACCTCTACACACTACCTACCTACCTACTACCACCTCTACACACTACCTCCCTACCTACCTACTACCACCTCTACACACTACCTACCTACCTACTACCACCCCACACACCACCCACCCACCCACCACCACCCCACACACCACCCACTCCACCCACCACCACCCCACAGCCACTCCACCCACTCCACCTACCACCACCCCCACACACCCACCCACTCCACCCACTCACCACCCCATACACCACTCCACCCACCTACCACCACCCCACACACCACTCCACCCACCCACCACCACCTCTACACACCACCCACTCCACCCACCACACCACCCCACACACCACCCACTCCACCTTACCACCACCCCACACACTACCCACTCCACCACGCCAATCTCTATACACCACTCCACCCACCCTACTACACCACCCCATACACACTCACTCCACCCACCTACTACCACCTCTATACACTACCTACCTACCTACTACCACCCTCTCTACACACCACTCCACCCACCTACTGCCACCCTATACACTACCCACTCCACTACCACCTCTGAGACACCACCCACCTACCTACCACCAATCTCTATACACCTACCCACTCCACCCACTACCACCCCATACACCACCTACCCACCTACCACCACCCTATACACCACTCACCCACACCACCCTGACACACCACTCCACCCACCCACTACCACCCCATACACCACCCACCTACCCACTACCACCCCACACACCACCCACCTACCTACTACCAATTTACACACCACCCACCTACCTACTCAACACCCCACACACCACCCACCTCACCTACTTCACCACCCCACACACCACTCCACTCACCTACCACCACCCCATACACCACTCCACTCCACTCATTTTACCACCTCTGTGCATGGCACCACCCACTCACCCACTACGCCACCACATACCACCCACCTACCTACTGACACCTCACACACCACTCACCTACTACACCACCTCTATACACACCACTCCACCCACCCACTACCACCCCACACACCACCCACCCACCTACCACCACCCCCACACACCACCCACCTGCACCTACCACCACACCCCACACACCCACCCCACCCACCTACTCACCACCCCACACACCACCCACCCACCTACTTCACCACCCCCATACACACCCACTCCACCCACCTACCACCAATCCCACACACCCACCTCACCCACCCACACACCAACTCACAGACCACCCACTCCACCCACTCTCACCAATCTCACACACCACTCCACCCACCCACCACCACCCCACACACCACCCACTCACCCACCACCACCCCACACACCACCCACCCACCACTCACCACACCTCACACACCACCCACTCCACCACCACCCCATACACCACTCCACCCACCCACTACCACCCCATACACCACCCACCCACCTACTCACCACCCCATACACCTCACCCACCCACCTACCACCAACCCTGGCACACCTCACCCACCTACTACCACCCCATACACCACCCACTCACCTACTCACCACCCCACACTACCCACCCACCCACTTACCACCCCACACACCACCCACTCCTACCTACCACCACCCCCATACACCACCCACCCACCACTTCACCACCTCCCACACACCACTCCACCCACCTACCACCACCCCACACACCACTCCACCACCCACTACCACCCCACACACCACCTACCCACCCACTGCCACCACCTCACACACCACCCACCTACC
Organism: Brachymystax lenok tsinlingensis; assembly: GCA_030435695.1. Lineage (NCBI taxonomy): Eukaryota > Metazoa > Chordata > Actinopteri > Salmoniformes > Salmonidae > Brachymystax > Brachymystax lenok. The sequence goes on from CM059788.1 coordinate 47,512,553, forward strand.
CACTCACCACCCCACACACCTCACCCACCTACCTACTACCACCCCACACACCACCTACCCACCTGGTACTACACCCCATACACACCACCCACTCACCTACTACACCCCACACACCACCCACCTACCTACCACCACCTCTATACACCACCCACTCACCTACCACCACCCTACACACCACCCACCTACCACCACCACCCCCCACACACCACCCACCTCACCTACCACCACCCCACACACCCACTCCACCTACCACCACCCCACACACCACCCACCCACCACCACCCCCCATACACCACCCACCTACCACCACCTCTATACACTCCACCACCCACCTACCACCACCTTATACACCACCCACCCACCTACCACCACCCCACACACCACCCACCCACCCACTACCACCTCACACACCACCCACTCCACCTACCACCACCCCACACACCACCCACTCCACCTACCACCACCTCTACACACCACTCCACTCACCCACTCACCACCCCATACACCACCCACTCCACCCACCACCACCCCATATACACCACTCCACCTACCCACTGCCACCACCTCTACACACCACCACCTACCACCACCCTATACACCACCCACCCACCTACTACCACCCCCACACACCACCCACCCACCTACCACCACCCCACACACCACCCACTCCACCTACTAATGCCCCCACACACCACCCACCCTACCTACTACCACCTCTACACACTACCTACCTACCTACTACCACCTCTACACACTACCTACCTACCTACTACCACCTCTACACACTACCTACCTACCACCACCCCCATACACCACCCCACCCACCTACCACCACCTCTATGGCACCACTCCACTCCACCTACCACCACCCCATACACCACCCACTCCACCTACCACCACCCTTTCACACCACCCACCCACCTACCACCACCTCACACACCACCCACTCACCTACCACCACCTCACACACCACCCACCCACCACCACCCCCCATACACCACCCACTCCACCTACTAACACCTCTATACACTCACCCACCTCCACCTACCACCTCACCCTCTATACACCACTCCACCTACCTACTGCCACCACACCCACACACTCCTACTCCACCTACCACCACCTCTATACACTACTCCACCTACCTACCACCAATCTCTATACACCACCCACCTGCCACCTACTCACCACCCTACACACCACCCACTCACCTACCACCACCCCATACACTCACTCCACCCACCTACTCACCACCCCACACACCACCCACTCCACCTACCACCACCTACACACCACCCACCCACCCACTCACCACCCCCACACACCACCCACTCCACCTACCACCACCCCACACACCACCCACCACCCACCACCACCCCACACACCACCCACCCACCCACTCACCACCCCATACACTCCACCCACCCACCTACCACCACCCCACACACCACCCACTCCACCTACCACCATCTCTACACACCACTCCACCCCACCCACCACCACCCCCCCACACACCCACCCACCCACCCACCACCACCCTACACACACCACCCACCCACCCACTACCACCTCTATACACCACCCACCTACCTACCACCACCCCATACACCACCCACCACCTACCACCACCTCTACACACCACCCACCTACCACCACCCCCATACACCACCTACCCACCTACCACCACCTCTACACACCACTCACCTCCACCTACTAACACCCTCACACACCACCCACCCACCCACACCAATCTCTACACACCACCCACCCACCTACCACCACCCCACACACCACCCACTCACCCACCACCACCCCACACACCACCCACCCACCTACTTCACCACCCTCACACACCACCTGCACCTACCACCACCCCATACACCACCTACCCACTCACTCACCACCCCATACACCACTCACTCCACCTACTGCACCACCCCACACCACCACTCCACCTACCACCACCCCACACACCTACCCACCCACCCACTACCACCCCACACACCACCCACCCACCCCACTACCACCCTGGCACACCTCACCCACCTACCACCCACCCTTATACACCACCCACCTACCCACTACCACCCCATACACCACCCACCCACCCACTCACCACCTCTATACACCACCCACTCCACCTTACACCACCCCCACACACCACCCACCTACCACCACCCCATACACCACTCCACCCACTCCACCACCACCCTCTATACACCACCCACCCACCCACCACCACCCCCACACACACCACCCACCACCTACTTCACCAATTCTTACACCACCCACTCCACCTACCACCACCCCACACCTCTCACCCACCCACCTACCACCACCCTCTCCACACACCACTCCACCCACCTACTCACTCACCTCCCACACACCACCCACCCACCTACCACCACCCTACACACCACTCCACCCACCCACTACACCACCCTACCACCTCACCTCCACCCACCTACTACCACCCCATACACCACCCACTCCACCTACCACCACCCCACACACCACCCACCCACCTACTCACCACCATACACCACCCACCCACCCACCACCACCCCATACACCACTCACCCACCCACCACCAATCTCCCATACACCACTCCACTCCACCACTCACCACCCCACACACCACTCCACTCCACCTACCACCACCCTCACACACCACCCACCTACCACCACCCCATACACCACCCACCCACCCACTTCACCACCCCACACACCACCCACCCACCCACTCACCACCCCCACACCACCCACCCACCTACTACCACCCCACACACCACCCACCCACTACCACCTACCACCACCACCCCACACACTCACCTCCACCTACCTACCACCACCTCTACACACCACCCACTCCACCTACCACCACCACCCCACACACCACCCACCCACCTACTCACCCACCCCACACACCACCCACCCACCTACCACCACCCTATACACCACCCACTCCACCTACCACCACCCCACACACCACCCACCCACCTCCACCAATATACACCACCATCTACAACCACACCTACCACCACCCACCCACCCACACCACACACCACTGTACACCCACCCACCTACCACCACCCCACACACCACTCCACCCACCTACCCACCACCACCCCACCACTCCACACCCCCACCCACCACCACACCCACCCACCCACCACCACCCCACACACCACCCACTCCACCTACCACCACCCCCACACACCACCCACTCCACCTACCACCACCCCCACACACCACTCCACCCACCTACTCACCACCCCACACACCACCTCCACCTACTACCACCCCACACACCACCCACCCACCTACCACCACACCCCACACACCACTCCACCCACCCACCACCACCCCATACACCACACCACCCACCCACTCACACCACCCCCACACACCACCCCACCCACCCACCACCACCCCACACACCACCCACCCACCTACTACCACCCCCATACACACCACCCACCCACCTACCACCACCCCATACACCACTCCACCCACCCACCTACACCACCCCATACACCACCCACCCACCCACCACCACCCCACACACCACCCACCCCACCCACCACCACCCCCACACACCACCCACCTACTACCACCCCATACACCACCCACCCACCCACTACCACCTCTATACACCACTCCACCCACCCACTACCACCTCTACACACCACCCACCCACCTACCACCACCCTATACACCACCCACCCACCTACCACCACCCCCATACACCACCCACCCACCTACCACCACCCCCACACACCACCCACCCACCCACCACCACCCCACACACCACTCCACCTACCACCACCCCACACACCACTCCACCCACCCACTACCACCTCACACACCACCCACTCCACCTACTACACCACCCCATACACACCACTCCACTCCACCCACCACCACCCCACACACACCACTCCACCCACCTACCTACCACCACCCCACACACCACCCACCCACCTACCACCACCCCACACACTACCCACCCACCTACCACCACCCCACACACCACCCACCCACCTACCACCACCCCCTCTCTTATGCAACATACCACCACCCACCTACCTACCACCACCCTCTATACACCACCCACCTACCTACCACCACCCCATCACACCACCCCACCTACTACCACCTCTACACACACCACTCCCACCCACCCACTACCACCCCACACACCACTCACTCCACCCCACCCACCACCACCCACTACACACCACCACACTCTACACTCCACTACCACCACCCCATCACTCACCCACACCCACCACCACCCCACCCAGCACCCACCCACACCCCCACCACTCCACCTACCTACTACCACCGACCACCCTCTGCCTACTACCACCTCACTCCATCACCACCGGATGGCCACCACCCTCACACACCACCTCCACCACCCACCACCCACGCACACCACCTACCCCACCCACCACCACCCCACACACCACCCACCCACCTACCACCACCCCCATACACCACCACCACCCACCACCACCCCATACACCACTCCACTCCACCCACTACACCACCTCCACACACTCACCCACCCACCCACCACCACCCCACACACCACCCACTCCACTTCACCACCACCCCATACACCACCCACCCACCTACCACTCACGACTATACCACCACCCACCCACCTACCACCACCCCATACACCACCCACCCACCTACCACCACCCCACACACCACCCACCCACTACCAAACCCTGACCACTTCCACCACACCACCGATACATCACTCCACCTACTGGTCACCATCCCCACACACCACTCCACCACCTACTGCCACCACTCCCACACACCACTCACCCACTCCACCCACACCCCACACACCACCCACCCACCTCACCACCGTTCCCCACACACCACCCACTCCACCCACCACCACCCCTACACACCACTCCACCCACCCACCACCACCCTACACCACTCCACACACCACCCACCCTACCTACCACCACTCACACCACCACCCACTCACCCACCACCCACTTCACCACCCCCACACACTACCCACCCACCCACTACACCACCTCCCATACACCACCCACTACCCACCCACCACACCCTACACCACTCCACCCCACCCACCACCTCACCCATCTATACACTACCCACCCACCACCTACCACCACCCTCCATACACCACTCCACCTACCTACCACCACCCCCCATACACACCACTCCACCTACCTACCACACACCATCTCACACACCACCACCCACTCCTACCCACCACCACCCCACACACCACCCACTCCACCTCACCACCCCATCACACCACCCACTCCACCTACCACCACCCCACACACTCACCCACCTACCCACCACCACCCTCCACACACCACCCACCCTGCCCACACCCAGCACCCCACACACCACCCACTACCTCACCACCACCTCTACACACCACCCACCTGAGACACCACCCACCCCACACTTACACCACTCCACCTACCTACTAACCACCCCAGCACACCACCCACCCACCTACTACCACCTATACACACCACCCACTCCACCACCACCACCCTACACACTCACCCACCTCCACCCACTACCACCCCCTACACACCACTCCACCCACCTACTTTCACCACTCTTCATACACACACCTACCCACCACCCACCCACTCCAGCCCACCACCCTACACACCACCCACCTACCACCACCCCACACACCACCCCACTCCACCTACTCACCACCCCATACACACCACCTACCCACCACCACCTCACATCACCACCCACCCCCACACACCACCCACCCACCTACTCACCACCCCACACACCACCCACCTACCACTACCACCCCACACCACTCCACCCACCCACCTACCACCACCCCCATACACCACCCACCCCACCTAGCCACCACCCCATACACCACTCCCACCTACCCACTCACCACCCCCACTGCACACACCACCCCACCCACCTTACCACCACTCCCACACTACCCACTCACACACCACCCACCCACCACCACCCCATACACCACCCACCTACCACCACCCCACACACTCACCCACCCACACCTACCACCTATCACCCCCACTACCACCCCACCCACCACCTACTACCAATTCCCCACACACACCCACCTACCCACACCCACCACCTGACTACACACCCACCACACTACCCACTGACCTCACCACCACACCCCCACACACCAACCCAGCCTCACCCACTCACCACCACCACCCCACACACCACCCACTCACCCACCACCACCCTCTATACACCATCCCACACACTACCACCCACACACCACCCCATACACCACCCCACCACCACTGTACCTACCACCACCTCTACACACCACTCCACCAATACCCACCCTCTATACAGCCACACTCACCCACTCACCTTACCACCACCTCCCATACCTACCCACTCACCTACTCACCACCCCCACACACCACTCCACCTACCCACCACCACCCCATACACACCACCTACTCTACCACCACCCCACACCACCACCCACCATGACACCACTACACACCACCCACCCACCCCACACACACCTCATCCACCCACCTACCACCCACCCCACACACCACCCACCCACCACACTCACACACCACCCTCTCTACACACCACCCACCCACCCACCACCACCCCACACACCACCCACCCACCACCACCACCACTATACACCACCCACCCACCCAAGACCACTCACCCCATACACCACCACCCACCCACCCACCACCACCCCACACACCACCCACCTACTCACCACCCCACACACCACTCCACCCACCTACTCACCACCCCTCACACATACACCCACCCACCCACCTACTCAACCACCCCCACACACCACCCACCCACCTACCACCACCCCACACACCTACCCACCTACTCACCACCCCACACACCACTCCACCCACCTATACCACCACCCCATACACCCACTCACCTGCCACCACCTCTACACACCACCCACCCACCTACCACCACCCCATACACCACCCACCCACCCACTACCACCACCTCTACACACCACCCACCTACCTACACCACCCCCACACACCACTCACTCCACCTACTCACCACCTCACCACACCACCCACTCCACCACCACCCCTACACACTACCCACCTCCACCATCCAGCTCCACACCACCTCTCACACACCACTCCACCTACCCACCTACCACCACCCCACACACCACTCCACCCACCCTACCACCACCCCTACACATGACCCACCCACTCACCCACCTACTACCACCTCTACACACCACCCACCCACCCACTCACCACCTCCACACACCACTCCTACCTCACCCACCACCCCCATACACCACCCACTCCACCTACTTCACCACCTGCCTACACACCCTCACTCCACCCACCCACCCACCACCCCATACACCACCCACCCACCCACCACCACCCCACACACCACCCACCCACCTACCCACCACCCCACACACCACACCCACCCACTCACCACCTCACACACCACTCCACCCACCCACCTCACCCCCACACACCACCCACCTACCTACCACTCACTACCACACACCACACACCTACCTCCACCCCACCACCACACCCCACACACCACTCCACTCTCCACCTCACTGAGCCACCACCCCCACATACACCACCCACCCACTTACCACCATCTCACACACCACTCCACCCACCCACCACCACCCCCCATGACACCACTCCACCTACCCACCACCACCCCACACACACCACTCCACCCACCCACCACCACCCCACACACCACCCACCCACCTACCACCCCTCACCCCACACACCCCACTCCACCTACCCCACCACCTCTACACACCACCCACCTACTACCAATTTATACAGACCACTCCACTCCACCCACCACCACCCCTACACACCACCCACCCACCTACCACCACCTCACACGACCACCCACTCACCACCCACCACCACCCCCCATACAGACTCACCCACCTACCCACTGCACCACCATACACACTACCCACCTACCCACTACACCACCCCACACCACCCACTCCACCTACCACCACCCCCTATACACCACCCACCCACCTACTCACCACCCCACACCACCCACCTGTCCACCCACTACCACCCCCACACACCACCCACCCACCCACTGCCACCACCCCCTACACACCACCTCACCCCACCCACCACCACCTCACACCACCCACCTCCACTCACCAATCTACACACCACCCACCCACCCACACCACTCCACCCACCTACCCACCTACCACCACCTCTCTACACACCACCACCCACCTACCCACTACCACCTCTACACACCACCCACTCCACCTACTGCCCACCACCCCCATACTCACACCACCCACCCACCTACCACCAATCCCCATACACCACTCCACCCCACTACCACCCCCACACACCTCACCCACCTACCACCACCCCCATACACACCACCCACCTGGCCACCACCCCATACACCACCCACCCACTACTCACCCCATGACACCACCTCACCCACCTCCACACCACCCCCATACACCACCCACTCCACCTACTACCACCTCAGCACACTACTCCACCCACCCACTGCACACACACACCACCCACCTACTACCACCTCTCTACACACCACCCACCTACCCACCACCACCCTACACACCACCCACCCACCTTACACTACTCACCCTCACACACCACCCACCCACCACCACCCCACACACCACCCACCCACCCACCACCACACCCATACACCACTCACTCCACCCATCACCACCACCCTATACATACCTCCACCTACCCACCACCACCCCCATAGACTACCCACCACTCACTACCACCCCATACACACTCACCCACCACCACCTCTGCACTACCCACCTATACACACTCACACCACCCCCTAATAACATATACCCACCACCACCCCACACACCACCCACTCCAATACTTCACCACCCCATACCTCTATACACTACCTACCTACCTACTACCACCTCTACACACTACACCACCCACCCACCACTACACCACCTCACTCCACCCACCTACTCACTCACACACCACCCACCCACCCACCACCACCCCATACACCACCCACCCACCACTCACCACCCTACACACCACCCACCCACCTACCACCACCCCACACACCACCCACCCACCCCACTGCCACCCCACACACCACCCACCCACCACCTACCTACACACCACCCACCCACCTACCACCACCCCACACACCCACCTTACCTACCTAACCACTACCAAACACCCCATACACTCACCCACCTACTACCACCTCTACACACTACCTACACTCCACCCACTACACCACCCCCACATATCACCACTGTACCCACCACTCACCTACCCTCTACACACTAC
>CM059788.1:47522044-47709544 GCA_030435695.1 Brachymystax lenok tsinlingensis
GACTGTAGAGTACGCTCTCTTCCCCCCCAAGAAGTCTGACCACTGACCTCTGACCCCAGAACGCTTCAGAACAGAACCGGATCAGATGTTATTTTCTGTATAATAAATGTTGTGTTTTCATCCACTAAATGGCTGGTTGTGTTGATTTGGTGTGGCTGTGTTGATTTGGTGTGGTTGTGTTGATTTGGTGTGGCTGTGTTGATTTGGTGTGGTTGTGTTGATTTGGTGTGGCTGTGTTGATTTGGTGTGGCTGTGTTGATTTGGTGTGGCTGTGTTGATTTGGTGTGGTTGTGTTGATTTGGTGTGGTTGTGTTGATGTGGTTGTGTTGATTTGGTGTGGTTGTGTTGATGTGGTGTGGCTGTGTTGATGTGGTGTGGTTGTGTTGATGTGGTGTGGTTGTGTTGGTGTGGTTGTGTTGATGTGGTGTGGCTGTGTTGATTTGGTGTGGCTGTGTTGATTTGGTGTGGTTGTGTTGATGTGGTTGTGTTGATTTGGTGTGGTTGTGTTGATGTGGTGTGGCTGTGTTGATGTGGTGTGGTTGTGTTGGTGTGGTTGTGTTGATGTGGTGTGGCTGTGTTGATTTGGTGTGGTTGTGTTGATTTGGTGTGGTTGTGTTGATGTGGTGTGGTTGTGTTGATGTGGTTGTGTTGATGTGGTGTGGCTGTGTTGATTTGGTGTGGTGTGGTTGGTAATAGTGTTTCTCTCCCTGATATACAACTCTGACACTGAAAAGGGCACACGACCAGGGTTTCCATGGTTTCAGTTTTCCTGTAAATTAGGCTACTTTGAAAACAAAATATATCGGGTGCAGGTTTTTGGGCTCCTTCTAAATTGCACTGCGGCCACCATCTATTAATTTTACTGTGACCTGCTGACTATCAGGCAGTGAGGCAGGCTGTGGCTGAGTGGCTGGTGGGGGTGGAGGGGATCTGTTGAGAGAGCCGATGAGTCACCTGAGTGAGAGGAAACCAGCATGTCATGACAAGGAAATACTGCACTAGCTGGGTAATATGGAGACACCATTCCTCTTGCTGCAAAATTATTTAGGGGGTAGTTTTTAGGCTTTGTGGGTTGGTTTTGAGTGGTCATTGCACAACTTTTTTTTAGCTATACCTGGCAACCCACAGTTCAGCTTTCTGGGGTCATCAGTCCACAGCTGAATGTTTCACCAAATTCAGCTAGGTCCCTCAATCATTTCTGACCGTTTTATGTCCCTTATTGTCAGAGGCTCTGTCGCTGTTTCGCTCCGTTTACTCTACTGAAGGAGACCCAGGTGGTGGAATAGAACAGCTGGGCATCCTCCAGGTGTTTAGGAAATACTGGTATGCATTTTTTATACACACATTTTCTGAAATTGAAAGTTAAAGGAGATTCATGTTGTTGCTCTGCCCTCCTGGTCACTCCTGCTTCCTCTTCCTGGTTGTTAACCTCCACATGCACAGTCACCAGGACAACGACCATCAGGCCAATCATGTCCAGGCTGTGGTACTGCAACCTGGGGTGTATTCAAGGCTTTCTAGCTGAGATATAAGATAGAGAGACATGGACCACACATGACAGTTAAGATTTCCGAACTCACGGTTTAATCTCTGTAGTTATTGATAGGGTTAGAGTGTGCAGAGCTGTCATCAAGGCAAAGGGTGGCTACTTTGAAGAATCTCAAATATAAAATATATTTGGATTTGTAAAATATTTTTTTGGTTACTACATGATTCCATATGTGTTATTTCATAGTTGTGATGTCTTCACTATTATTCTACAATGTAAAAAATAGTACAAATAAAGAAAAACCCTGGAATGAGTAGGTGTGTCCAAACCTTCGCCCCCCTCCAATTGGGAACCACTGGTCTATAGAATAGGCTGTGTAATTTGATTGAGACCACACTAGAGCCACTTGATATTGCTGCCCAGCAGACAATCAGGGATGAAGGGCCTCATCGGGCCACACGAGATACTAAAAGAAGCATTCTCAAACCCAGAGCAATATGACTTTAAATCAATTACAAATTACAAGACCCTCCCCTGGAATAAAACAAAACCTAACTAAACTCCCTGATTGAAATTGAAAAAGCATGGCCCTCCCCCATTTTCCTCCGGGTAACAATTGTGTACATTTCCACGGCTCCCTGATGTTTTCATTCACCTTTTCCTGAACCTAAATATGCTGCACTGCCCATGACCTACTAGGGAAATGTACTACGGTAGGCCTACTTACAGTGGAAGCCTCAACACTTCAATGCAACATATCAACTGTCTGTTCACCTGTTAAATTCTACTGTATGTTATAAACTGTGTCCTCTGCATAGAGAAAAAAACTAGACATTATACTGAACAAAAGTATAAACACAACATGCAACAATTTCAGAGATTTTACTGAGTTACAGTTCATACGAGGAAATCAGTCAATATGAAATAAATAAATTAGGCCCTAATCTATGGATTTCACATGACTGGGCAGGGAAGCTGGGCCTGGCTCCACCCACTGGGGAGCCAGGCCCAGCCAATCAGAATGAGTTATTCCCCACAAAAGGGCTTTATTACAGACAGAAATACTCCCTTCCCCCCTCCCTCAGACGATCCCGCAGGTGAAGAAGCCGTATGTGGAGGTCCTGGGTTGTCGTGGTTACATGTGATCTGCGGTTGTGAGGCCAGTTGGATGTACCGCCAAATTCTCTAAAACGACGTTGGAGGCGGCTTATGGTAGAGAAATTAACATTAAATTCTCTGGCAAATTCTCTTGCCAATTGCACACTCCTTCAAAACTTGAGACATCTGTGGCATTGTCTTGTGTGACAAAACGGCACATTTTAGAGTGGCCTTTTATTGTCCCCAGCATAAGGTGCACCTGTGTAATGATCATGCTGTTTAATCAGCTTCTTGATATGCCACACCTGTCAGGTAGATGGATTATCTTGGCAAAGGAGAAATGCTCACTAACAGGGATGTAAACACATTTCTGCACAACATTTGAGATTTAATAAGCTTTTGATGCATACGGATAATTTCTGGGATCTTTTATTTCAGCTCATGAAACATGGGACCAACACTTTACAAGTTGCGTTTATATTTTTGTTCAGCATATGATAGGCCCAATTAAATGGGATGCACATGATCATTTGTTGTATGGCTACTTTGGAAATATGACCTCATGGCCAGAAAAGGAATGAGAAATGTATTCTGCAATGTTATGTTCTTTATAAACGAAATTTCACAGGGTTCAGACGTAGCCTACAAAAGTGAATGGAAAAGGTGAACCGTCTCTTCTACCGCCAAACTGCACTTTGGATTGGATCGAGTCGAGCAACATAAGCTGCTTGAACTAGCTTATCTATTTACTACTGTGAAATGGGTCCAATTAAATGAGAGATGGGATGAATGATAGCCTATCCTAACTTGTTGTAGGTCTGTAGGCTATTCTGCGAGTATGAAACCATCAGTCAGAAAAGGTGAGGAATTTATTCTCCAATGATCTGGTAAATGAAATAAATAGTAGGAAATATATATTCTAATTATTTTAAAATGCAAAGATGAATAAATTTTTTGCTCTTTTAAACGGCTGACGAGTGTATCTTGCTCTATATTTATCAACCTGTTTCATTGTTCTGGATAAGGTTCATCATTATATTCCACGTGACAACTACTAGGCTGCGTTCCGGCAGCGCGTCTGCGTGGTCTAAGGTTGGCGGAAGATAAGCACATTCTCATGTCAAGTTCAGTTTTTAAAATTGCTATTTTCTGTGTGAAAACTGGCGCATGCGTGTTTCAGGGATATTGTTTGTGCATATGCAGCGTTTCTAAATGAGGCTGCTGGTTCTGAACGCGAACGCAGCCAACACCTACCTGTGTGTGTGAGGTGAGGGGTAGAGGGGTTGAGGGAAGTGAGGACACAGGGGGACCCCCATCCGTACCCCGACCACCCAGACCTCTTCACCCGCTGGGCCCAGGATCTGTGTGGGTCTGACTGAGCACTGCTACTGGGAGGCAGAGTGGAGCGACATATATAGGGGTGTCTATAGGGGCATAGCAGGGGTGCTTTCCCCTCACTGGGCCTTTACTAGTCCTGTATTAGTGGACCTATATAGACGTCTGTAACACTGGGCCTTTACTAGTCCTGTATTAGTGGACCTATATAGACGCTCTGTAACACTGGGCCTTTACTAGTCCTGTATTAGTGGACCTATATAGACGTCTGTAACACTGGGCCTTTACTAGTCCTGTATTAGTGGACCTATATAGACGTCTGTAACACTGGGCCTTTACTAGTCCTGTATTAGTGGACCTATATAGACGTCTGTAACACTGGGCCTTTACTAGTCCTGTATTAGTGGACCTATATAGACGTCTGTAACACTGGGCCTTTACTAGTCCTGTATTAGTGGACCTATATAGACGTCTGTAACACTGGGCCTTTACTAGTCCTGTATTAGTGGACCTATATAGACGTCTGTAACACTGGGCCTTTACTAGTCCTGTATTAGTGGACCTATATAGACGCTCTGTAACACTGGGCCTTTACTAGTCCTGTATTAGTGGACCTATATAGACGCCTGTAACACTGGGCCTTTACTAGTCCTGTATTAGTGGACCTATATAGACGCTCTGTAACACTGGGCCTTTACTAGTCCTGTATTAGTGGACCTATATAGACGTCTGTAACACTGGGCCTTTACTAGTCCTGTATTAGTGGACCTATATAGACGTCTGTAACACTGGGCCTTTACTAGTCCTGTATTAGTGGACCTATATAGACGTCTGTAACACTGGGCCTTTACTAGTCCTGTATTAGTGGACCTATATAGACGTCTGTAACACTGGGCCTTTACTACTTTACAGACACTATGACCCGTCTCTACTGGGTCCAGACCATCTTTACCCTGGGTTCTGGACCGGGCTCCACACAGTCTGCTGTCGTCCAGACCATCTTTACCCTGGGTTCTGGACCGGGCTCCACACAGTCTGCTGTCGTCCAGACCATCTTTACCCTGGGTTCTGGACCGGGCTCCACACAGTCTGCTGTCGTCCAGACCATCTTTACCCTGGGTTCTGGACCGGGCTCCACACAGTCTGCTGTCGTCCAGACCATCTTTACCCTGGGTTCTGGACCGGGCTCCACACAGTCTGCTGTCGTCCAGACCATCTTTACCCTGGGTTCTGGACCGGGCCATACCATAAATACACTGTTCATGTTAGACCATTCAGTAGGCTAAATACACTGTTCACGTTAGACCATTCAGTAGGCTAAATACACTGTTCACGTTAGACCATTCAGTAGGCTAAATACACTGTTCACGTTAGACCATTCAGTAGGCTAAATACACTTTGGAATACATTTGACAAATAGATCAAGTGGATTTCAGTAGACTGATAATTTCTTCGTGTAAGGATGACTGAGGATACACCAGAAGAGAACAAGTGTTATACTGTACATGTCTCCCCTCATTCATCCAGAAACAGACAGACAGGTGTTCTACTGTACATGTCTCCCCTCATTCATCCAGAAACAGACAGGTGTTATACTGTACATGTCTCCCCTCATTCATCCAGAAACAGACAGACAGGTGTTCTACTGTACATGTCTCCCCTCATTCATCCAGAAACAGACAGACAGGTGTTTGTGCCTAATACTCTGTTTTATTAGTAACCGTGCAAGCAGAGAGGAGCAGTAACTCTCTGGAGAGGAGGAGGGGGGAGAGGCTTAGATCTTGTTGAAGGCAGCCACGTCGACACTCTGGACCTGAAATAGAAGAGCTCAGATCAGGGTAACTTCACTACAGTAACATGTCCTCAGACCACTATAATACATTAGTAGTAGTAGTGGTATCTACAGTGTAATACTCAGTCCCCAGACCACTATAATACATTAGTAGTAGTAGTAGTAGTAGTAGTAGTAGTAGTAGTAGTAGTATCTACAGTGTAATACGCAGTCCCCAGACCACTATAATACATTAGTAGTAGTATCTACAGTGTAATACTCAGTCCCCAGACCACTATAACACATTAGTAGTAGTGTTATCTACAGTGTAATACTCACATAGTCCTCAAACTTGGTGATCTCTTCCTCTAGCAGGTCTGTCCCCACCTTGTCGTCCTCGACAACACACCCGATCTGGAGCTTCTTGATGCCGTAACCCACAGGAACCAGCTTGGACTGACCCCACAGTAGACCATCAGCTACAACGGACCTCACACACTCCTCCAACTTAGACATGTCTGTCTCATCATCCCACTGAATGAGGGAGAGGAGAGGAGGGAAGGGGAGGGGAGGGAAGAGGAGGGGAGGGGAGAGAAGGGGAGGGGAGAGAAGAGGAGGGGAGAGGAGGGGAGGGAAGAGAAGAGGAGGGAAGAGGAGGAGGGAAGAGAAGAGGAGGGAAGAGGAGAGGAGAGAAAAGGAGGGGAGAGAAGAGGAGGGGAGAGGAGGGGAGAGAAGAGGAGAGAAGAGGGAGAGGAGAGGAGAGGAGGGAGGGGGGAGAGAAAAGGAGGGGAGAGGAGAGGAGAGGAGGGAGAGAAGAGGAGGAGAGAAGAGGAGGGAGAGAAGAGGAGGGAGAGGAGAGGAGGGGAGAGGAGGAGGGAGAGGAGGGGAGGGAGAGGAGGGGAGGGAGGGAGAGGAGGGGAGGAGGGGAGGAGGGGAGAGGGAGGGGAGGGAGGAGGGAGGGAGGGAGGGGAGGGGAGGGAGGGAGGGAGAGGAGGGAGGGAAGGGAAGAGGAGGGGAGGGGAGGGGAGGGGAGAGGAGAGGAGGAGAGGGAAGGGAAGAGGAGGGGAGGTGGGAAGAGGAGGGAAGAGGAGGGGAGGTGGGAAGAGGAGGGGAGGGGAGGTGAGAAGAGGAGGGGAGGGAAGAGGAGGGAAGAGGAGGGGAGGGGAGGGGAGAAAGCATTAGATACACCTTCCGCCTTTCAACTATTGACATCCAGTTGGACAGAGAGGACAGACCGGGGACATGGAACAGACAGAGGGACAACTTACAGGTTTGACATCGAGCAGGATAGATGACTTGGCGATGAGTGCTGGTTTCTTGGACTTCTTGGCAGCGTAAGCAGCGATTCTCTCCTCCTTCAGCCTCTCTGCCTCTTCGTCCTCCTCCTCATCACTCCCGAAGAGGTCCATGTCATCATCATCATCACCATCCTCTACCTTCACAGACTGAACAGCCGCCGCCTGGGAGGAGACGGGAGAAATTAGCATCTACAAAACATCGTTCACACTGATCTGAAATAGAAACGCAACAATTTCAGAGATTTTTACAGTTCATTTGAGGAAATCAGTCAACTGAAATGAATTCATTAGTCCCTAATCTATGGATTTCACATGACTGGGAATACCGATCTGCATCTGTTGGTCACAGATACCTTAACAATAAGGTAGGGGACGTGGATCAGAACCAGTCAGTATGTGGTGTGACCACCATTTGCCTCATGCAGCGAGACACATCTCCTTCACATAGAGTTGATCAGGCTGTTGATTGTGGCCTGTGGAATGTTGTCCCGCTTCTACACGTCGATCCAGAGCATCCCAAACATGCTCAACGGTAACATGTCTGGTGAGTAGGCAGGCCATGGAAGAACTGGGACATTTCCAGCTTCCAGGAATTGTGTACAGATCCTTGTGACATGGGGCCGTGCATTATCATGCTGGAACATGAGGTGATGGTGGCGGATGAATGGCACGACAATGGGCCTCAGGATCTCATCACGGTATCTCTGGGCATTCAAATTGCCACCGTGGGGCACTCTGTTCACAACGTTGACATCACTAAACCGCTCGCTCACACGACACCATACACTGTGTCTGCCATCTGCCCAGTTGAAACTGGGATTCATCCGTAAAGAGCACACTTCTCCAGCGAGCCTGTGGCCATCGAAGGCGAGCATTTCCCCACTGAAGTCAGTCACGACGCCGAACTGCAGTCAGGTCAAGTCCCTGGTGAGGACAACAAGCACGCAGATGAGCTTCACGGAGACGGTTTCTGACATTTTTTGTAGACATTCTTCAGTTGTGCAAATCCACAGTTTTATCAGCTGTCCTGGTGGCTGGTCTCAGACGATCCCGCAGGTGAAGAAGCCGGATGTGGAGGTCCCGGACTGGCGTGGATGTGAGGCCGGTTGGACGTACTGCCAAATTCTAAAATGATGTTGAGGCGGCTTATGGTAGAGAAATTAACATTCAATTCTCTGGCAACAGCTCGTGGACATTCCTGCAGTCAGCATGCCATGTACAAGCTCCCTCAACTTGAGGCATCTGTGGCATTGTGTTGTGTGACAAAACTGCACATTTTAGAGTGGCCTTTTATTGTCCCCAACACAAGGTGCACCTGTGTAATGATGTTGTTTAATCAGCTTCTTGATATGCCACACCTGTCAGGTAGATGGATTATCTTGGCAAAGGAGAAATGCTCACTAACACGGATGTAAACGCATGTGTGCGAAATAATATTTTTGTGCGTATGGAACATTTCTGTGATCTTTTATTTCAGCTCATGAAACATGGGACCAACACGTATGTTCAGTGATTTCTGTACCATTCTTGGTATGTACACCTTCAACCGAATGTCCGCTCCAGTCCGCACAGAGTTCCGCGTCCACAACAGCCAATGCAGATGCGGACGGGGGTGGACGTTCGACATTGAATCATTTCGCTTGAACGGACCAAGCGGACAGCGCGGAAGGTGTAAATTAGACTAATTCTCTAAACCCACCTTGGCACAGGGAACAGCTGCAGCTGGGCTTCTCTCCAGAACCTGGACTCTATTCTCCAGCTTGAACAAGGCTGCTCTCAGATCCTCCACCACTACACACACAACATTCATCATTATCGTCAATCATAATTGTTTCTGTGGTCTGTGAAATGGATCAACAACATTTCTATTCCACATCATTATAGATCAGAAAATGATCATTATAGATCAGAATATGATCATTAACAAATTAAAGACAGACGTACCTTTGTGCAGTTCCTGGTTCTCCAACTCCAGACTCTTCATACGAGACACCAACTCCTGGTCGCCACTGGCTGAGGAAGACTAAACATACACACGGTGGTCAGAGGAAGATTATTTCTATACACTCATCACCTGAAAACACAACTCAAGGTTATCCTCTTCCGGCAGACATCACATCACTGGACAGACAACGAGTTGTCATCCCACCTACATGAACAGGTCAGCTCTCTGACAGAGCAGATATTTAACTATAGCAGGAGCAGGGTTCCCCAATTGGTGGCCCGAATCTGGCCCGCCAAGCATTCTGAGCAAACAACTAAAAACACCAGGAAATCAATTCCAAGTGATTTTTCAGAAATCTGTTCCTAAGTATTCCCACAGTAGAGAGACACGTGATCATATACAAATGGAAGCAAGGTTTGAAATGATCTGTTTGGGACTCCTGCAGTCAAATTGGGAGTCTACAAATGATTTGTAATCATGTTCTGGCCCCCAACCATCCGGTCAAGAAAGAAATTGGTCCGCGGCTGAATCTAGTTGACGATCCATGGGGTAGAGGACAGAGAGGGCAGAATTAGAGAGTTGGGGGGGTTAGGATTGGTCAATCTGTGTGTGTCGTACACGCCAGTCCAGACCAGGCCAGACCATGCACCTCTGTGTGTGTGTCATACACGCCAGGCCAGACCATGCACCTCTGTGTGTGTGTGTGTGTCGTACACGCCAGGCCAGTCCAGACCATGCACCTCTCAGCCCTGTACAAGGCCCTAATGACGGGGACTTACATTCCTGTGCTGGCGCTTCTGGGGACGAGATCGTCCTCTACCGTGGAGGGCTGACTTTACCTGGTTAACATGGAGGGGGGAAGGAACGGGAGGACAGGACACAGACAGGGAGGAGAGGACAGTGAAACAGCCATGAAGGACAGGAGGGGAGTACAAAGGGAGGAGAAAGAGAAAGATTGTAGGTCGACCAAAATACAGATGCCAGGAACACTACAGGAACAGACGCCAGGAACACTACAGAAACAGACGCCAGGAACACTACAGAAACAGACGCCAGGAACACTACAGAAACAGACGCCAGGAACACTACAGAAACAGACGCCAGGAACACTACAGAAACAGACGCCAGGAACACTACAGAAACCGACGTCAGGAACACTACAGAAACCGACGTCAGGAACACTACAGAAACCGACGTCAGGAACAGACGCCAGGAACACTACAGGAACAGACGCCAGGAACACTACAGAAACAGACGCCAGGAACACTACAGAAACAGACGCCAGGAACACTACAGAAACAGACGCCAGGAACACTACAGAAACCGACGCCAGGAACACTACAGAAACCGACGTCAGGAACAGACGCCAGGAAGACGTCAGGAACAGACGCCAGGAAGACTACAGAAACAGACGCCAGGAAGACTACAGAAACAGACGCCAAGAACACTACAGGAACAGACGCCAGGAACAGACGCCAGGAAGACTACAGAAACAGACGCCAGGAAGACTACAGGAACAGACGCCAGGAAGACTACAGGAACAGACGCCAGGAACACTACAGAAACAGACGCCAGGAACACTACAGAAACCGACGCCAGGAACACTACAGAAACCGACGTCAGGAACAGACGCCAGGAAGACGTCAGGAACAGACGCCAGGAAGACTACAGAAACAGACGCCAGGAAGACTACAGAAACAGACGCCAGGAACAGACGCCAGGAAGACTACAGGAACAGACGCCAGGAAGACTACAGGAACAGACGCCAGGAAGACTACAGGAACAGACGCCAGGAAGACTACAGGAACAGACGCCAAGAACACTACAGGAACAGACGCCAAGAACACTACAGGAACAGACGCCAGGAACAGACGCCAGGAACAGACGCCAGGAACAGACGCCAGGAACAGACGCCAGGAACACTACAGAAACAGACGCCAGGAACACGAGAAACAGACGCCAGGAACCGACGCCAGGAACCGACGCCAGGAACCGACGCCAGGAACCGACGCCAGGAACCGACGCCAGGAACCGACGCCAGGAACACTACAGAAACAGACGCCAGGAACACTACAGAAACCGACGTCAGGAACACTACAGAAACCGACGTCAGGAACACTACAGAAACCGACGTCAGGAACAGACGCCAGGAACACTACAGGAACAGACGCCAGGAACACTACAGAAACAGACGCCAGGAACACTACAGAAACAGACGCCAGGAACACTACAGAAACAGACGCCAGGAACACTACAGAAACCGACGCCAGGAACACTACAGAAACCGACGTCAGGAACAGACGCCAGGAAGACGTCAGGAACAGACGCCAGGAAGACTACAGAAACAGACGCCAGGAAGACTACAGAAACAGACGCCAAGAACACTACAGGAACAGACGCCAGGAACAGACGCCAGGAAGACTACAGAAACAGACGCCAGGAAGACTACAGGAACAGACGCCAGGAAGACTACAGGAACAGACGCCAGGAACACTACAGAAACAGACGCCAGGAACACTACAGAAACCGACGTCAGGAACAGACGCCAGGAAGACGCCAGGAACAGACGCCAGGAAGACTACAGAAACAGACGCCAGGAAGACTACAGAAACAGACGCCAGGAACAGACGCCAGGAAGACTACAGGAACAGACGCCAGGAAGACTACAGGAACAGACGCCAGGAAGACTACAGGAACAGACGCCAGGAAGACTACAGGAACAGACGCCAAGAACACTACAGGAACAGACGCCAAGAACACTACAGGAACAGACGCCAGGAACAGACGCCAGGAACAGACGCCAGGAACAGACGCCAGGAACAGACGCCAGGAACAGACGCCAGGAACAGACGCCAGGAACACTACAGAAACAGACGCCAGGAACACTACAGAAACAGACGCCAGGAACCGACGCCAGGAACCGACGCCAGGAACCGACGCCAGGAACCGACGCCAGGAACCGACGCCAGGAACCGACGCCAGGAACACTACAGAAACAGACGCCAGGAACACTACAGAAACAGACGCCAGGAACACTACAGAAACAGACGCCAGGAACACTACAGAAACAGACGCCAGGAACACTACAGAAACAGACGCCAGGAAGACTACAGGAACAGACGCCAGGAACACTACAGAAACAGACGCCAGGAACACTACAGAAACAGACGCCAGGAACACTACAGAAACCGACGCCAGGAACACTACAGAAACCGACGTCAGGAACAGACGCCAGGAAGACGTCAGGAACAGACGCCAGGAAGACTACAGAAACAGACGCCAGGAAGACTACAGAAACAGACGCCAGGAAGACTACAGAAACAGACGCCAGGAACAGACGCCAGGAAGACTACAGGAACAGACGCCAGGAAGACTACAGGAACAGACGCCAGGAAGACTACAGGAACAGACGCCAGGAAGACTACAGGAACAGACGCCAGGAAGACTACAGGAACAGACGCCAGGAAGACTACAGGAACAGACGCCAAGAACACTACAGGAACAGACGCCAGGAACACTACAGGAACAGACGCCAGGAACAGACGCCAGGAACACTACAGAAACAGACGCCAGGAACACTACAGAAACAGACGCCAGGAACACTACAGAAACAGACGCCAGGAACCGACGCCAGGAACCGACGCCAGGAACCGACGCCAGGAACCGACGCCAGGAACCGACGCCAGGAACACTACAGAAACAGACGCCAGGAACACTACAGAAACAGACGCCAGGAACACTACAGAAACAGACGCCAGGAACACTACAGAAACCGACGCCAGGAACACTACAGAAACCGACGCCAGGAACACTACAGAAACCGACGCCAGGAACACTACAGAAACCGACGCCAGGAACACTACAGAAACCGACGCCAGGAACACTACAGAAACCGACGCCAGGAACACTACAGAAACCGACGCCAGGAACACTACAGAAACCGACGCCAGGAACACTACAGAAACCGACGTCAGGAACAGACGCCAGGAAGACGTCAGGAACAGACGCCAGGAAAACTACAGAAACAGACGCCAGGAAGACTACAGAAACAGACGCCAGGAACAGACGCCAGGAAGACTACAGAAACAGACGCCAGGAAGACTACAGAAACAGACGCCAGGAACACTACAGAAACAGACGCCAGGAACACTACAGAAACAGACGCCAGGAACACTACAGAAACAGACGCCAGGAACACTACAGAAACAGACGCCAGGAACACTACAGAAACAGACGCCAGGAACACTACAGAAACAGACGCCAGGAACACTACAGAAACAGACGCCAGGAACCGACGCCAGGAACCGACGCCAGGAACCGACGCCAGGAACACTACAGAAACCGACGCCAGGAACACTACAGAAACCGACGCCAGGAACACTACAGAAACCGACGCCAGGAACACTACAGAAACCGACGCCAGGAACACTACAGAAACCGACGCCAGGAACACTACAGAAACCGACGCCAGGAACACTACAGAAACCGACGTCAGGAACAGACGCCAGGAAGACGTCAGGAACAGACGCCAGGAAGACGTCAGGAACAGACGCCAGGAAGACTACAGAAACAGACGCCAGGAACACTACAGAAACAGACGCCAGGAACCGACGCCAGGAACCGACGCCAGGAACCGACGCCAGGAACCGACGCCAGGAACCGACGCCAGGAACCGACGCCAGGAACCGACGCCAGGAACACTACAGAAACCGACGCCAGGAACACTACAGAAACAGACGCCAGGAACACTACAGAAACAGACGCCAGGAACACTACAGAAACAGACGCCAGGAACACTACAGAAACAGACGCCAGGAACACTACAGAAACAGACGCCAGGAACACTACAGAAACAGACGCCAGGAACACTACAGAAACAGACGCCAGGAACAGTACAGAAACAGACGCCAGGAACAGTACAGAAACAGACGCCAGGAACAGACGCCAGGAACAGACGCCAGGAACAGACGCCAGGAACACTACAGAAACCGACGCCAGGAACACTACAGAAACAGACGCCAGGAACACTACAGAAACAGACGCCAGGAACACTACAGAAACAGACGCCAGGAACACTACAGAAACAGACGCCAGGAACAGTACAGAAACAGACGCCAGGAACAGTACAGAAACAGACGCCAGGAACAGTACAGAAACAGACGCCAGGAACAGACGCCAGGAACAGACGCCAGGAACAGACGCCAGGAACACTACAAGAACAGACGCCAGGAACACTACAAGAACAGACGCCAGGAACACTACAAGAACATACGCCAGGAACAGACGCCAGGAACACTACAAGAACAGACGCCAGGAACACTACAAGAACATACGCCAGGAACAGACGCCAGGAACAGACGCCAGGAACAGTACCGAAACCGACGCCAGGAACAGTACCGAAACCAGGAACAGTACCGAAACCGACGCCAGGAACAGTACCGAAACCGACGCCAGGAACAGTACCGAAACCGACGCCAGGAACAGTACCGAAACCGACGCCAGGAACAGACGTCAGGAACAGTACAGGAAATAAGGGACATTGAAAACAGAGAAAGATGTAAATAATAGATTGTTAACCAGAGCCACTTTATTTAACTCCACTGTCTCTGAGACCTACATCTCTGATACATTACAGACAGTAACATCTGTTCACAACACCGCGGCAACCCACAGACACGGCAACCGACAGAGCCAACAGCTGTGAGTTACTAAGAGCTCCATCCTTTATTTAACCAGGTGGGCCAGTTCCCCTTTATTTAACCAGGTGGGCCAGTTGAGAACAAGTTCTCATTTACAACTGCGACCTGGCCAAGATAAAGCAAAGCAGTTCGACACAAACAACAACACAGAGTTACACATGGAATAAACAAGCGTACAGTCAATAACACAATAGAAAAGTCTATGTACAGTGTGTGCAAATGAGGTAGGATAAGGGAGGTAAGGCAATAAATAGGCCATGGTGGCGAAGTAATTACAATATAGCAATTAAACACTGGAGTGATAGATGTGCAAGTAGAGATACTGGGGTGCAAAAGAGCAAAAATAAATAACATGGGGATGAGGTAGTTGGATGGGCTATTAACAGATGGGCTGTGTGCTGCACCTGCACATAGCCCATCTGTGAGCTGCAAAGGAGCAAGATAAATAAATGACTACGGTAAGGGATGAGGTAGTTGGATGGGCTGTGTACAGGTGCAGGGGTCTGTGAGCTGCTCTGACAGCTGGTGCTTAAAGCTAGTGAGGGAGATATGAGTCTCCAGCTTCAGTGATTTCTGTAGTTCGTTCCAGTCATTGGCAGCAGAGAACTGGAAGGAAAGGCGGGCCAAAGGAGGAATTGGCTTTTTTTCAGTGAGATATACCGGCTGGAGCGCGTACTGCGGGTGGGTGCTGCTATGGTGACCAGTGAGCTGAGATAAGGCGGGACTTTACCTAGCAGGGACTTATAGATGACCTGGAGCCAGTGGGTTTGGCGACGAATATGAAGCGAGGGCCAGCCAACGAGAGCGTACAGGTCGCAGTGGTGGGTAGGACATAACTGAACATTCCCAGCAGCACCAGTTGAAACATGGAGGACAGAACAGAGGCTAGAACTGACTGTCGTTTTCAGCCCAGCTAATATAAGGTTAGTGTGGCTTAACACACACACAGAAGACTGTCTGAAAGGGTCTCGACCCAACCTAGTGGCGTCTCAACTGATACTCCATCAGAACCGCATCACATTCTTTAGTAAAGCAGGTACCTGGGGAGAAGGGAGTGTTGCTACGTCAGTACCTGTTGGTGACTGTGTGTGGAGGGCCCGTTGGCTCCCTCGTAGAAGCGTCTCTCAGCCTCGTCGTAGCGGGGCTTCTCAAACCAGATGTTATCTTCACCAAGGCACTGTAGACCAGACATGATGATACTGATAGAGAAGGAGAAAGTAGGTATAAGGACTTATACAGGATACTAAACTCCACATCCAAATTCCAGACCTACAACCTTACTACCAAGAAAAAACCTTCAAACGAAAACACAGCAGACCTGGAAATACCATCCAACACAAAACTGAGTGAGTAATGTCTGAACCTACTTCTGAAGCCAGAAAGTAAGACACATTCGAGGGAATGTTCTTATATGAAGTCAAAATGGCAACTAAGCTACCAAGCTGCTAGGACAGAACAGACCAGGTGCAACTTGAATTGGCGCTGAAGTGTAAACTAAAGAAACGTCCTCTCACTGAAAACTGCGTTTTATTTTCAGCCATCTTAACACATATAAATATTTGTATGAACATAACAAGATTCAAAAACTGAGACAAACTGAACAAGTTCCACAGACATGTGACTAACAGAAATTGAATATATATATTATTTACCTTTATTTAACTAGGCAAGTCAGTTAAGAACAAATTCTTATTTTCAATGACGGCCTGGGAACAGTGGGTTAACTGCCTGTTCGGGGCAGAACGACAGATTTGTACCTTGTCAGCTCGGGGATTTGAACTTGCAACCTTTCGGTTACTAGTCCAACGCTCTAACCACTAGGCTACCCTGCCGCCCCAAATAATGTGTCCCTGAACAAAGGGGGTCAAAATCAAAAGTAACAGTCAGTATCTGGTGTGGCCACCAGCTGCATTAAGTACTGCAGTGCATCTCCTCCTCATGGACTGCACCAGATTTGCCAGTTCTAGCTGTGAGATGTTACCCCACTCTTCCACCAAGGCACCTGCAAGTTCCCAGACATTTCTGGGGGGAATGGCCCTAGCCCTCACCCTCCGATCCAACAGGTCCCAGATGTGCTCAATGGGATTGAGATCCGGGCTCTTTGCTGGCCATGGCAGAACACTGACATTCCTGTCTTGCACAGCGTTGAGATTGCCTGCAATGACAACAAGCTCAGTCCGATGCTGTGACATACCGCCCCAGACCATGACGGAGTCTACACCTCCAAATCGATCCCGCTCCAGAGTACAGGCCTCGGTGTAACGCTCATTCCTTCGACGATAAACGCAAATCCAACCACAGTCTGAGCACTGATGGAGGGATTGTGCGTTCCTGGTGTAACTTGGGCAGTTGTTGCCATCCTGTACCTGTCCCGCAGGTGTGATGTTCGGATGTACCGATCCTGTGCAGGTGTTGTTACACGTGGTCTGCCACTGCGAGGACGATCAGCTGTCCGTCCTGTCTCCCTGTAGCGCTGTCTTAGGCGTCTCACAGTACGGACATTGCAATTTATTGTCCTGGCCACATCTGCAGTCCTCATGCCTCCTTGCAGATGTCTAAGGCACGTTCACGCAGATGAGCAGGGACCCTGGGCATCTTTCTTTTGGTGTTTTTCAGAGTCAGTAGAAAGGCCTCTTTAGTGTCTTAAGTTTTCATAACTGTGACCTTAATTGCCTATCGTCTGTAAGCTGTTAGTGTCTTAATGACCATTCCACTGGTGCATGTTCATTAATTGTTTATGGTTAATTGAACAAGCATGGGAAACAGTGTTTAAACCCTTTAAAATTAAGATCTGTGAAGTTATTTTCATTTTTACGAATTCTTTGAAAGACAGGGTCCTGAAAAAGGGAAATGTATTTTTTTGCTGAGTTGATATGTATTTATTATGGATCCCCATTAGTTCCTGCCAAGGCAGCAGCTACTCTTCCTGGGGTTTATTATGGATCCCCATTAGTTCCTGTCGAGGCAGCAGCTACTCTTCCTGGGGTTTATTATGGATCCCCATTAGTTCCTGCCAAGGCAGCAGCTACTCTTCCTGGGGTTTATTATGGATCCCCATTAGTTCCTGCCAAGGCAGCAGCTACTCTTCCTGGGGTCCATTAACATATTAAGGCACTTAAATTTAGCAAACATTTTTTTTTTTAACATTACAATAAATTCACAACAGATTTCACAACATATTAAGTGTGTGCCCTCAGACCCACATATCTACAACACAAAATCCATGTGCACCAATGTCTGTGTCTCTTCACAGTCCCCGCTATTAGCTTCACGACTAAGGAATGCCGTTTGGGTCTTTGCGCGTCAAAAAAGATACCGTAGCTGTACAAAAAAAAAAAAAAAAAAAAAGTCTTTAAACAAGCACCAGCCGCGAACGATGTGTTTTCAATACTGCGTTGGTAATA
This sequence comes from Brachymystax lenok tsinlingensis, assembly GCA_030435695.1. Lineage (NCBI taxonomy): Eukaryota > Metazoa > Chordata > Actinopteri > Salmoniformes > Salmonidae > Brachymystax > Brachymystax lenok. Next base: position 47,540,084 of record CM059788.1, read on the forward strand.
AAGCATCATTTGTTCGACTGCAAAATAAAAGTATGTCATTGACAGTGATGCAAATGAATACAAATAGTAGAATTATGCCATACTTTTATTTTAAAGGCTAACCGCAAAGTCCACTATTGAGGCTAATCCTTATTGTGGCTAGCTTGACATAGATGGGTCCGACATGAATGAAATAAGAACTGTCTTATAAATGAGGGTTATTTTAGATGACACCTAGCTATATAGTTAGCTAGCTATAGCTACTGAAACAGATGTCATTTTGCTACGTTTTTGGGGAAGAACTTTGTTTTATCCATGAGCTAGCTAGCTAACTAGGAGCGCGAGACAACTTTACCAGCATCATAGCATACGTATCGATGAATCGTTGTGACATATGAAATACAAATGATAGTGTAATCAATGTATAATAACTAGGTAAAAAAAAAAATATGAACGCGTTCAATTATTATGTGACGTGCAGTCATATTCAGGTCCTGATTGGTCAACAAGCTTATTTGACACAAACGGCGTTCCATAGAAATCCTGGTTGAGAATGAAACGACTGAACAACGAAACAGCATTGCAATTAAGTGAAAGAACTAGGTTTGATTGTTTTACTGGTAATGGGGACATACATAAATGCCAACAAAATAACTTTTTGGTCAGTGTGGTGTGTGTGTGTGTAACCTTTAACTAGGCAAGTCAGTTAAGAACAAATTCTTATTTGCAATGACGGCCTACCCCGGCCAAACCTGGAAGACGCTGGGCCAATTGTGCGCTGCCCTATGGGACTCCCAATCACGTCTGGATGTGATACAGCCTGGATTCGTACCAGGGACTGTAGTGACACCTCTTGCACTGGGATGCAGTGCCTTAGACAGCTGCGTCCATGTGTCTGTTAAGCATTCTAGTACAGTTAAATAGCTAAGGCCACAAATTTTAAATATCGGTTTCTGTGTTTTTTGGGCTAGGAAAATATTGGATATCTGTATCGGCCAAAAATGTCATATCGATTCGTCCCTAATAACAAACAAGATGCAATCATTTATCGTTAAAAATGAACTATTTATCTTTGCATTCTAAAATAATTTGAAATAAGAATATTTCCTAGTATTTATTTAATTTCCATGACCAATAAATAAATACCTCTTCTGACTGATGGTTTCCTACTGTTGAAATAGCCTATAGGCCTACAAGATAGGCTAAACATAACATTGTAGAATACATTCCTCACCTTTTCTGGCCATGAGTTCGTATTCCCCAAGTAGCCATACAAATGAGCATCCACATCTCTTATTTAATTATAATGTCTAGTTTTTGCTCTACGCACCCAAAAGGGAAGCACGGTTTATAACATAGAGTAGAATTTAAACAGTTGAACATTGAATTGTGTAGGATACCACTGTAATTAGCCCTACTGTAGGTCATTTTTTCCCTAGTAGGTCATGTTTCAGAATTCGTGGGCAGTGCAGCATATTTAGGTTCAGGAAAAAATGCAAAAACGTGATTGCATTCAAACTATCTGCAATCACCATAGACAAACATTGGCAGTAGAACGGCCTTACTGAAGAGCTCAGTGACTTTCAACGTGGCCCCATCATAGGATGCCACCTTTCCAACAAGTCAGTTCTTTCCATGACAGCTTTCACCTGGTCAGTCTATGATGCTTTACGTCATTTGTCAAATTTCTGCCTTGCTAGAGCTGTCCCCGGTCAACTGTAAGTGCTGTTATTGTGAAGTGGAAACGTCTAGGAGCAACAACGGCTCAGCCGTGAAGTGGTAGACCACACAAGCTCAGGGAACGAGACCGCCGAGTGCTGAAGTGCGTAAAATCATCTGTCCTCGGTTGCAACACTCACAAGCCTAAGATCCCCATGCCCAATGCCAAGCGTCGGCTGGAGTGGTGTAAAGCTCGCTGCCATTGGACTCTGGAGCAGCGGAAAGGCGTTCTCTGGAGTGATGACTCACGCTTCACCATCTGGCAGTCCAACAGACGAATCAGGGTTTGGCGGATGCCAGGACAACGCTACCTGCCCCAATGCATAGTGCCAACTGTAAAGTTTGGTGGAGGAGGAATAATGGTCTGGGGCTGTTTTTCATGGTTCGGGCCCCTTAGTTCCAGTGAAGGAAAATCTTAATGTTACAGCATACAATGACATTCTAGACGATTCTGTACTTAACTTTGTGGCAACTGTTTGGGGAAGGCCCTTTCCTGTTTCAGCATGACAATTCCCCCGTGCACAAAGCGAGGTCCATACAGAAATGGTTTGTTGAGATCGGTGTGGAAGAACTTTACTGGCCTGCACAGAGCCCTGACCTCAACCCAATCAAACACTTTTGGGATGAATTGGAACGCCGACTGCAAGCCAGGCCTAATCGGGCAACATCAGGGCCGACCTCACTAATGCTCTTGTAGCTGAATGGAAGCAAGTCCCCGCAGCAATGTTCCAACATCTAGTGGAAAGCCTTCCCAGAAGAGTGGAGGCTGTTATAGCAGTAATGTTCCAACATCTAGTGGAAAGCCTTCCCAGAAGAGTGGAGGCTGTTATAGCAGCAATGTTCCAACATCTAGTGGAAAGTCTTCCCAGAAGAGTGGAGGCTGTTATAGCAGCAATGTTCCAACATCTAGTGGAAAGCCTTCCCAGAAGAGTAGAGGCTGTTATAGCAGCAATGTTCCAACATCTAGTGGAAAGCCTTCCCAGATGAGTGGAGGCTGTTATAGCAGCAATGTTCCAACATCTAGTGGAAATCCTTCCCAGAAGAGTGGAGGCTGTTATAGCAGCAATGTCCCAACATCTAGTGGAAAGCCTTCCCAGAAGAGTGGAGGCTGTTATAGCAGCAATGTTCCAACATCGAGTGGAAAGCCTTCCCAGAAGAGTGGAGGCTGTTATAGCAGCAATGTCCCAACATCTAGTGGAAAGCCTTCCCAGATGAGTGGAGGCTGTTATAGCAGCAATGTTCCAACATCTAGTGGAAATCCTTCCCAGAAGAGTGGAGGCTGTTATAGCAGCAAATGGGGGACCAACTCCATATTAATGCCCATCATTTTGAAATGAGATGTTGGACCAGTAGGTGTCCACATACACTACATGAGTATTTAGTGAAATATAGGCAACATGCATACAGAACCAGTCAACACGTTTTAGAACACCTCATTCAAGGGTTTTCTTTATTTTGACTATTTTCTACATTGTAGAATAATAGTGACGACATCAGAACTATGAAATAACACATATGGAATCATGTAGTAACCAAACAAGTGTTAAACAAATCAAAATATATTTTAGATTCTTCAAAGTAGCCACCCTTTGCCTTGGATGACAGCTTTGCACACTCTTGGCATTCTCTCAACCAGCTTCATGAGGTAGTCACCTGGAATGCATTTCCTTTAAAATTACATTACACGCAGAGGAGACTGACAATTGATCAATATCTTTAGAGGACCTTTAAATAGTAGGGTGTCCACCACTCTGCCCAGAGCGGATGAAAATATGACATTTCACTCCGTTATGTTATAAAATACTATTTACCAAGACAAATATGATTAGATCTTAATCGTTTAGTGGGGTCTAACATTAAATTCCGCCTAATACATCTGATACTAAGTACCGAGCTCTTCAAAACCTTTGAGGATTTTATATTTTGTGGTCGTTGTCTTCCAAGTTGTTTCCATGGGTCGCATATACCAAAATTAGCATGACATGAGCTGAATTAAATGAAAATTAGCATGACACGAGCTGAATTAAATGTAAAAGGCTTTGAAAATAAAAAACTTGCGATAAGCTCAGTGCTCTGTGACATTTCACAGAAGTCTTCGAAAAAGAACAGGAACTTCAACATTCATATGAACAGCACAAAACAAATACTATACTGAACAGAAATATGAACTGAACATGTAAAGTGTTGGTCCCATGTTTCATGAGCTGAAATAAAAGATCACAGAAATTTTCCAAAAAGATTATTTCTCTCAAATTCTGTGCACAATTTTGTTTAAACCCCTGTTAGTGAGCATTTCTCCTTTGCCAAGATATTCCATCCACCTGATATGCCACACCTATCAAGAATCTCATTAAACAGCATAATCATTACACAGGTACACCTTGTGCTGGGGACAATAAAAGGCCACATGAGGGAGCGCGCAATTGGCATGCTGACTGCAGGAATGTCCACCGGAGCTGTTGCCAGATAATTTAATGTTAATTTCTCTACCATATACCACCTCCAATGTCCTTTTAGAATTTGGCAGTACAGCCAACCGGCCACTCAACCGCAGACCACGTGTAACCACGCCAACCCAGGACCTCCACATCTGGCTTCTTCACCTGCGGGATTGCCTGAGACCAGCCACAGATTATGATAGAGATGAGGTTTGGACAATCGGTTTTCTAAGAGGAGTATCTACACAATTAGCATTATTTTACCCATTGGTCAAAAGATTTGTTTTTGATTGGACACCTTAAAAATAGGAATCAATAACATCACAGCTGCATTTACCATTAAGAATACTGAGAAGCTCAGAGATGAGTATCTGTTATTTCCTCTAACATGTCACTGACCCACACACAATACCCCATAATGTGGAATTATGTTTTTCAAAATTAATAAAAAATTAAAAGATGACATTTTTTATGTATTCAACCCCTTTGTTATGGCAAGCCGTAACAGTGGTTGAATACTTAAAACATTTCATGGTTTTATTTTTTCAGGAGTAAACATTTGCTTAACAAGTCACATAATAGCATGGTGAAGTTATTCATTACACTGTGGATGGTGTCTCAATACACCCAGACACTACAAAGATACAGGCGTCCTTCCTAACTCAGTTGCCGGAGAGGAAGGAAACCGTTCAGGGATTTCACCATGAGGCCAATATTATTATATTAACTACAACATTGTAGTTACTCCACAATACTAACCCAATTGACAGAGTGAAAAGGAAGCCTCTACAGAATAAAAATATTCCAACAACGTGCATCCTGTTTGCAACAAGTCATTTAATACCGCAAAAGATATGGCAAAGCAATTCACTTTTTTTGTCCGGAATACAAAATGTTGTGTTTGGGGCAAATCCACTACATATTGGATTGGAAGCATAGTGGTGGCAGCATCACGGTATGGGTATTCTTGATATAGTTTTTCCAGGATTAAAATAAATGGAATGGAGCTAAGCACAGGAAAACAAATCTGTGGAAAACCTGTTTGTCTGCTTTCCACCAGACACTGGGAGATGAATTCACCTTTCAGCAGGACAATAACATACAACACAAGGCCATGAAGACAGTGAATACTCCAGAAATGGCCATGTTACAGTTTTCACTTAAATCTGCTTGAAAATCTATGGCAAGATTTGAAAATTGCTGTTTGCCATGATCCCCAACACCTTGACAGAGCTTGAAGAATTTTTTCAAGAATAATTGGCAAATATTGTACAATCCAGGTGTGTAAAGCTCTTAGAGACACACCCAAGAAGACTCACCGCTGCCAAGGGCATTCCAACAGGTATTGACCACACATATCCACAGGCTAATAGACCAATATGAGGTTGTTAAAATTATGTTTTTATTTTTTAAGTCACTTCATGCTTAGAGTGACTGCCTTTAAAAAGAGACTAATCACTTTGAAAACAGAGTCAGAAACATTTATTCTAGGGTCAAAATTGACTACAAAGTGCAAATATGATAATTTGTCATAATATCTGGTCTAAAACAGAGTTTGGAACAGCAGGTAAATGGAGGTTTGGGTTTTGATGATGTCCATTTGCCGACTAACAGCAGGGTGAACAGCTGCGGTGACTGCTCTCTATTCAATAGCATAGACGGTGAGACAGACCTGCCCATCAGCACAGCAGACTTTGTTCACATAAGACAACACGTCACATATATTTTACTTGAGAAATACGGCACCAAACGCGTTAGTTTGATGTCACATTGCGCGACTAAGACCTCCTCGGCAAAGAGGGAATCTCAGATTCCTTCCGGGGATTTGGAGGAAGCGAACTTCATGTGGGGTGATCATTAATCAAAAGCTGAATCGGTCAGGAAACACACTGAAATCTTGTTTTTCTAATGAGCAACAGAAAAACACCTGCCAATCGGCGTGTTCAGTAGCACCAAGTCAACTTTTGAAAATACACGTAATTACCGTACCTCCAGTAACGCTCAAATAAGGGGCATTTGTCAATTGCATTAAGATCAGTGATTTATCTCAAATACCTCGACACCGGTACCCCCTGTATATAGCCTCCACATTGACTCTGTACCGGTGCCCCCTGTATATAGCCTCCACATTGACTCTGTACCGGTACCCCCTGTATATAGCCTCCACATTGACTCTGTACCGGTACCCCCTGTATATAGCCTCCACATTGACTCTGTACCGGTACCCCCTGTGTATAGCCTCCACATTGACTCTGTGCAGTACCCCCTGTGTATAGCCTCCACATTGACTCTGTACCGGTGCCCCTGTGTATAGCCTCCACATTGACTCTGTGCAGTACCCCTGTGTATAGCCTCCACATTGACTCTGTACAGTACCCCTGTGTATAGCCTCCACATTGACTCTGTACAGTACCCCCTGTGTATAGCCTCCACATTGACTCTGTACAGTACCCCCTGTGTATAGCCTCCACATTGACTCTGTACCGGTACCCCCTGTGTATAGCCTCCACATTGACTCTGTGCAGTACCCCCTGTATATAGCCTCCACATTGACTCTGTACCGGTACCCCCTGTATATAGCCTCCACATTGACTCTGTACCGTACCCCTGTATATAGCCTCCACATTGACTCTGTACAGTACCCCCTGTATATAGCCTCCACATTGACTCTGTACAGGTACCCCCTGTATATAGCCTCCACATTGACTCTGTACAGGTACCCCTTGTATATAGTCTCCACATTGACTCTGTGCAGTACCCCCTGTATATAGCCTCCACATTGACTCTGTACCGGTACCCCCCTGTATATAGCCTCCACATAGACTCGGTACCCCCTGTATATAGCCTCCACATTGACTCTGTACCGGTACCCCCTGTATATAGCCTCCACATTGACTCTGTACCGGTACCCCCTGTATATAGCCTCCACATTGACTCTGTACCGGTACCCCCTGTATATAGCCTCCACATTGACTCTGTGCAGTACCCCCTGTATATAGCCTCCACATTGACTCTGTGCAGTACCCCCTGTATATAGCCTCCACATTGACTCTGTACCGGTACCCCCTGTATATAGCCTCCACATTGACTCTGTACCGGTACCCCCTGTATATAGCCTCCACATTGACTCTGTACCGGTACCCCTGTATATAGCCTCCACATTGACTCTGTACCGGTACCCCTGTATATAGTCTCCACATTGACTCTGTACCGGTACCCCTGTATATAGCCTCCACATTGACTCTGTACCGGTACCCCCTGTATATAGCCTCCACATTGACTCTGTACCGGTACCCCCTGTATATAGCCTCCACATTGACTCTGTACCGGTACCCCCTGTATATAGCCCGTATATATAATCTGTCGTTCTGCCCCTGAACAAGGCAGTTAATCGAAGACGTGGATGTGGATTAAGGCAGCCCCCCGCACTTCTCTGATTCAGAGGGGTTGGGTTAAATGCGGAAGACACATTTCGGCTGAAGGCATTCGGTTGTACAACTGACTAATAATGTTGACTTTGACTTAGGTGAACAACGTAAAAACAATATTAGAAATGGATTAATTACTTTTTTGAACTTCGAAAACTGTTGGAAGTTGTGGACATTGTGGTAAAATGCAAAGTATCGGACCAATAAACATAATTATGAAATAGATCAATACAGATTTTAATCTCAGTGATCCAAGAGGAATTATGGTACATGTCTAGTGTTCATGGTTTCCTATAGCAGCGTGGTACATGTCTAGTGTTCATGGTTTTCTATAGCATCGTGGTACATGTCTAGTGTTCATGGTTTCCTATAGCAGCGTGGTACATGTCTAGTGTTCATGGTTTCCTATAGCATCGTGGTACATGTCTAGTGTTCATGGTTTCCTATAGCAGCGTGGTACATGTCTAGTGTTCATGGTTTTCTATAGCATTGTGGTACATGTCTAGTGTTCATGGTTTCCTATAGCAGCGTGGTACATGTCTAGTGTTCATGGTTTCCTATAGCAGCGTGGTACATGTCTAGTGTTCATGGTTTCCTATAGCATCGTGGTACATGTCTAGTGTTCATGGTTTCCTATAGCAGCGTGGTACATCTGCTGTTCAGTTTCTCATGACAGCCATTACATAAAATAAGTTTGAAACAATTCAGGATATAAGAACTTTGATCCATTTCACATTGGACTTGATTGTCATGCAAACGTTTCTGTTTTCCCCTTGAAAGGACATTACTGGTTACCAACGAGCAAGTCCGTGCAAGTAACTAGTGGAGTGAATTCGAGCTGTGCGTTGGCGTGTCGGAGTTGTGTCTTGATGTGTGGCAGGGGGGTAAACTCGGTAACTTCTGCTGAAGTTCGGCATGCCGACACTTGCTGCTCATTCGGCCACGTGCTATTAAATATTCCCCGTTAAACATGTTTTCTGTCTAAATGAACATTCCCCTCAACTGTAGGTAGGTGGAGGTGTAAAATAATCAGTTGGTTTGACTCACTGTGTTTTTTTATCGAGGTTTTATAGTTGAGTCGGAGTTGCCGGCGTGCACCCTGCTGTAATCCGATGATCCAAAAGAAGTGGTGAGGATGGACGACAACTAGTTGTTCAGAAATACTGGGGAGTGGGGGGGGACTTTTAGAAGTTTATATCATGCGTGGCGGAACTAAACCCTATAAAGAGATAATGACTACTATATGAAACTGTACAGACCTATTCGTTTACGTTTTAGTTAGCAGTGCAAATATAGTTCATGTTTTTTTACGACTTTTAAAATGTACTTTCTCAGTTGGTACGAACCAACATTCAAAACTACGTTTACCACGATGCACTGCGCTTAGGGTGTGTCTTAAAATGTGGTCCGGTAAGAAAAGAGGAAAGGAAAGTTTTATAGCAACAACGTAACAAGTAACTAGTCCTTCAACTAGCTAGCTGATTTCGGTACAGGCGTTGGTTTTCGTTCTACATGGGACCCGTGAAATGCAGTTGATCTGCTACATAACTAGCCGTCGACAGATATCTAGCTAGCCTCTAGTACCGTAGACGGCCAAAGCCCAGAACCAGCAGAGATGGTGTCCGTCAACCCACTGGACTCGGATCCGCTACTCGGGATCAACGTTGTGGTGAAGGATGAAGAGGGAGAGGTAGTGGACTATCTAGCTGAGCCCAGTAAGTTTGGATGGATCGCATGTAGTCCGACTGTATGTTCTTAGACTATAACAATAGATAATATCCCATGTGTTTTTATTCTGTTTTTTTATTCTGTTTAAACTAGGGCTGTGCTGGGGTGTGAAAGAGGAACAAGAAGAGGTACCGTGTCACCTAGGAGAACACGGTAAGTCCGATTGGGTGATAATAGAGAGAAATAGTTGTGGCGTATTTTTGTAGGCACTAAAGCCGGTTCGGCTGGCGGCTAGGCGAACCGAACTAGTGTACTCGACCGAACTAGTGTACTCGACCGAACTAGTGTACTCGCATGGTCCCCAAAAAGACGTTCGCTTGAAAAACAAAACAATAAGGGGGAAAGCGGCAATATTACCCAGGACAGTAGAGGGCGGTGAGCTGGTGATAGCCATCTACGGCCAAACAAGGAAGAAACGCGCTGGAGAATATAAACAAAGATGTTTCTAGCTGAACCAAGATAGACCACAGTCTGTCGTTTCCAATGGGAACAAACGAGTCATTGTGGGCAGAGCCAAGGACGAGCCAGAGAGATCCTATTGGCGCGTTCTGGAATTTATCTGCATATTTCCGTTAGGGAACGCCTACTCGGATGTGTGCTATAACTCAATTCTCCTTTGCAGGAAACTGTATTGAAATCAAATGTTTAATTGATGAGAAAATGTGCAGAATGTAGGCCAAAATCCACCTCTTTCCAGCACTGGCCAGTGAGCAGGCAGATGCTTGACATTTATACATCCGGTGAAATATCTGTCTCATTGTTCTATCTGTGAAATAATAGTGTACACAGAAAGACACTTGACTGGTGAGATAATGGAAGGGGATCTACTAGATTTGATGTACCTAGTAACACTCATAATAGGGATCTACTAGATTTGATGTACCTAGTAACACTCATAATAGGGATCTACTAGATTTGATGTACCTAGTAACACTCATAATAGGGATCTACTAGATTTGATGTACCTAGTAACACTCATAATAGGGATCTACTAGATTTGATGTACCTAGTAACACTCATAATAGGGATCTACTAGATTTGATGTACCTAGTAACACTCATAATAGGGATCTACTAGATTTGATGTACCTAGTAACACTCATAATAGGGATCTACTAGATTTGATGTACCTAGTAACACTCATAATAGGGATCTACTAGATTTGATGTACCTAGCAACACGCATAATAGGGATCTACTAGATTTGATGTACCCAGTAACACGCATAATAGGGATCTACTAGATTTGATGTACCTAGTAACACTCATAATAGGGATCTACTAGATTTGATGTACCTAGTAACACTCATAATAGGGATCTACTAGATTTGATGTACCTAGTAACACTCATAATAGGGATCTACTAGATTTGATGTACCTAGCAACACGCATAATAGGGATCTACTAGATTTGATGTACCTAGTAACATGCATAATAGGGATCTACTAGATTTGATGTACCTAGTAACACTCTTAATAGGGATCTACTAGATTTGATGTACCTAGTAACATGCATAATAGGGATCTACTAGATTTGATGTACCTAGTAACATGCATAATAGGGATCTACTAGATTTGATGTACCTAGTAACACTCATAGGGATCTACTAGATTTGATGTACCTAGTAACACATATAAAGACTAAGATGGCGCCGAAGTACATGGCTGGCGTTTTACATTCTCCCAACCAATTGTGCTATTTTGTTCATTTGTTTTTGCGTTTTGTGTAACTTATGTTTTAACTTATTTTGTACATAATGTTGCTGCTACCGTCTCTTATGACCGAAAATAACTTCTGGACATTAGAACAGCGATTACTCACCATGGACTGGAATAAACCTTTTCCTTTAACGAGTCCGACTAGAAGGATATCCTGCTTTCACTGGAACAGGCCCAGATCCCCGTAATTTGCGTGAAGAAAAGACGCAGGAAAAGGGGCTGCAGATCGGGCAGCCTCCTGAGAATCCGGAGGAGAGCGAGTAAACTCCCACTGTCTTCCGTTCTATTGGCTAACGTGCAATCATTGGAAAATTTAAATTGATGACCTACGATTAAGAGTATCCTACCAATGGGACATTAAAAACTGTAACATCTTATGTTTCACCGAGACGTGGCAGAACGACGATACAGACAATATAGAGCTAGTGAGATTTTCCATGTACTGGCAGAACAGAGACGCTACCTCTGGAAAGACGAGGGGTGGGGGTGTGTGTCTATTTGTCAATAACAGCTGGTGCGCAACATCTAATATTAAAGAAGTCTTGAGGTATTGCTCGCCTGAGGTAGAGTACCTTATGATAAGCTGTAGACCACACTATCTACCAAGAGAGTTCTCATCTATATTATTCATAGCCGTCTATTTACCACCACAGACCGATGCTGGCACTAAGAGAGCAGTCAACAAGCTGTATAAGGCCATAAGCAAAGAAGAAAATGCTCACCCAGAAGCGGCGCTCCTAGTGGCAGGAGACTTTAATGCAGGCAAACTTAAATCAGTTTTACCTAATTTCTAATAAATATGCAACCAGAGGAAAAAAATATCCTAGACCACCTTTACTCCACACACAGAGATACATACAAAGCTCTCCCCTGCCCTCCATTTGGCAAATCTGACCATAATTCTATCCTCCTGATTCCTGCTTGCAAGCAAAAACTAAAGCAGGAAGTTCCAGTGACTCGCTCAATATGGAAGTGGTCAGATGATGCGGATGCTACGCTACAAGACTGTTTTGCTAGCACAGACTGGAATATGTTCCGGGATTCATCCAATGGCATTGAGAAGTACACCATCTCAGTCATCGGCTTCATAAGTGCATCGACGACGTTGTCCCCACAGTGACCGTGCGTACATATCCCAACCAGAAGCCATGGATTACAGGCAACATCCGCATCGAGCTAAATGCTAGAGCTGCCACTTTCAAAGAGCGGCAGACTAATCTGGACGCTTATAAGAAATCCCGCTATGCCCTCAGACAAACCATCAAACAAGCAAAGCGTCAATACAGGATTAAGATTGAATCCTACTACACCAGCTCTGATGCTCGTCGGATGTGGCAGGGCTTGAAAACTATGATGGACTACAAAGGGAAACCAAGACGCGAGCTGCCCAGTGACGAGAGCCTACCAGACAAGCTAAATGCCTTTTATGCTCGCTTCGAGGCAAGCAACACTGAAGCATGCACGAGAGCACCAGCTGTTCTGGATGACTGTGATAACGCTCTCTGTAGCCGATGTGAACAAAACCTTTAAACAGGTCAACATCCACAAAGCCGCTGGGCCAGACGGATTACCAGATCATGTACTCAAAGCAATCGCGGACCAATTGACAAGTGTCTTCACTGACATTTTCAACCTCTCCCTGACCGAGTCTGTACTGGGGCCCCTCAGGGATGCGTGCTTAGTCCCCTCCTGTATTTCCTGTTCACCCACGACTGCGTGGCCAGGCTCGACTCCAACACCATCATTAAGTTTGCTGACGACACAACAGTGTTAGGCCTGATCACCGACAATGATGAGACGGCCTATAGGGAGGAGGTCAGAGAACTGGCAGTGTGGTGCCAGGACAACAACCTCACCCTCAATGTGAGCAAGACAAAGGAGCTAAACGTGGACTACAGGAAAAGGTGGGCCGAACAGGCCCCCATTAACATCGACAGGGCTGTAGTGGAGCGGGTCAAGAGTTTCAAGTTCCTTGGTGTCCACATCACCAACGACCTATCATGGTCCAAACATACCAAGACAGTCGTGAAGAGGGCACGACAAAACCTTTTCCCCCTCAGGAGACTGAAAAGACTTGGCATGGGTCCTCAGATCCTCAAAAGGTTCTACAGCTGCACCATCGAGAGCAACCTGACCGGTTGCATCACCACTTGGTACGGCAACTGCTCGGCCTCCGACCACAAGGCACTACAGAGGGTAGTGCGTACGGCCCAGTACATCACTGGGGCCAAGCTTCCTGCCATCCAGGACCTATATAATAGGCGGTATCAACGGAAAGCCCATTAAATTGTCAGAGACTCCAGTCATCCAAGTCATAGACTGTTTTCTCTGCTACTGCACAGCTAGAGGTACCGGAGCGCCAAGTCTAGGACCAAAAGGCTCCTCAACAGCTTCTACCCCCAAGCCATAAGACTGCTGAACAATTAATCAAATCGCCACCGGACAATTTACACTGACCCCCCCCACCTCAAATCAAAATCAAATCAAATCAAATGTATTTATAAAGCCCTTCTTACATCAGCTGATGTCACAGAGTGCTGTACAGAAACCCAGCCTAAAACCCCAAACCGCAAGCAATGCAGGTGTAAAAGCACGGTGGCAAGGAAAAACTCCCTAGAAAGGCCAAAACCTAGGAAGAAACCTAGAGAGGAACCAGGCTGTGAGGGGTGGCCAGTCCTCTTCTGGCTGTGCCGGGTGCAGATTATAACAGAACATGGACAAGATTTTAAAATGTTAATAAAATAGGCAGAACAGTTGAAACTGGAGAAGCAGCACGGCCAGGTGGACTCGGGACATCAAGGAGTCATCAGGCCAGGTAGGCCTTGAGGAATGGTCCTAATGCTCAGGTCCTCCGAGAGAGAGAGAGAGAGAGAGAGGGGAAAAAAAGGAAGAGAGAGATAATTAGAGGGAGCATACTTAAATTCACACAGGACACCGGATAAGAGAAGAAATACTCCAGATATAACAGACGGACCCTAGCCCCCCGACACGTAAACTACTGCAGCATAAATACTGGAGGCTGAGACAGGAGGGGTCGGGAGACACTGTGGCCCCGTCCGACGATACCCCCGGACAGGGCCAAACAGGCAGGATATAACCCCACCCACTCTGCCGAAGCACAGCCCCCACACCACTAGAGGGATATCTCCAACCACCAACTTACCAAGGCCGAGTATAGCCCACAAAGATCTCCGCCACGGCACCAGTACATGTAGGTAGGGGTGTAATCTGCTGCTACTCACTGTTTATTATCTATGCATAGTCACTTCACCCCTACCTACATGTACAAATTACCTCAACTAACCTGTACCCCCGCCCACTGACTCGGTACCGGTACCCCCTGTATATAGCCTTGTTATTCTTATTGTCTTACTTTTTATTATTATTTTTTATTTTAGTGTACTTGGTAAATATTTTCTTAACTCTTCTTGAACTGCACTGTTGGTAAAGGTCTTGCATTTCACGGTAAAGTCTACACTTATTGTATTCGTTGCATGTGACAAAGTTTGATTTGATATAGATTTTATGTACCTAGCAGCACACATAATAGGCCAGATACGGAGACGGAGAAGATGCCAGCTACAGGTTCATAAGGGTGGATGTAGGGGCATACGGCCGAGAGAGCTATGGTGATTCGAGTTCTTTTGGGTCTAAACTGCTGCAGAAGACCCTGCTGTCCTGCCTACAACGCAGTCCGACGCGGTTGTGGTTTTCCTGGGAGATGTAGCTTTCCCTCATGCGCCCTCATCCAGGTATGTTGATGATAATAATAATGTTGCAATCAATTTCACTTTTTCTGTTTCTAATTTCCCTTATTACTGCATACACCTCTATGAGAAATGCCATTTTATCAAGGCTTTTGGATTTTTTGGTTTCTGGAAAATGTTATATATTTTTTATGCAGGCAAACTTTTTTTATGTACAGTTGAAGTCGGAAGTTTACATACACCTTAGCCAAAAACCTTAGTCAGTTTTTCACAATTCCTGACATTTAATCCTAGTACAAATTCCCTGTCTTAGGTCAGTTAGGATCACCACTTTATTTTAAGAATGTGAAATGTCAATAATAGTAGAGAGAATGATTTCTTTCATCACATTCCCAGTGGGTCAGAAGTTTACATGCACTTAATTTAGTATTTGGTAGCATTGCCTTTAAATTGTTAAACTTGGGTCAAACGTATCGGGTACCCTTCCACAAGCTTCCAACAATAAATTGGGTGAATTTTGGCCCATTCCTCCAGACAGAGCTGGTGTAACTGAGTCAGGTTTGTAGGCCTCCTTGCTCCTTGCTTTTTCAGTTCTGCCCACACATTTTCTATGGGATTGAGGTCAGGGCTTTGTGATGGCCACTCCAATACCTTGACTTTGTTGTCCTTAAGCCATTTTGCCACAACTTTGGCAGTATGCTTGGGGTCAATGTCCATTTGGAAGACCCATTTGCGACCAAGCTTTAACTTCCTGACTGATGTCTTGAGATGTTGCTTCAATATATCCACATAATTTTCCTCCCTCATGATGCCATCTATTTTGTGAAGTGCATCAGTCCCTCCTGCAGCAAAACACCCCCACAACATGATGCTGCCACCCCCGTGCTTCACGGTTGGGATGGTGTTCTTCAGCTTGCAAGCCTCCCCCTTTTCCTCCAAACATAACGATGGTCATTATGGCCAAACAGTTCTATAATTGGTTAATCAGACGAGAGGACATTTCTCCAAAAAGTACGATCTTTGTCCCCATGTGCAGTTGCAAACCGCAGTCTGGCTTTTTTGTGGTGGTTTTGGAGCAGTGGCTTCTTCCTTGCTGAGCGGCCTTTCAGGTTATGTCGATATAGGACTCGTTTTACTGTGGGTATAGATACTTTTGTACCTGTTTCCTCCAGCATCTTCACACGGTCCTTTGCTGTTGTTCTGGGATTGATTTGCACTTTTCGCACCAAAGTACGTTCATCATTAGGAGACAGAACGCGTCTCCTTCCTGAGCGGTATGACGGCTGCGTGGTCCCATGGTGTTTATACTTGCGTACTATTGTTTGTACAGATGAACGTGGTACCTTCAGGCGTTTGGAAATTGCTCCCAAGGATGTACCAGACTTGTGGAGGTCTACAATTTCTTTTCTGAGGTCTTGTCTGATTACCTTTGATTTTCCCATGATGTCAAGCAAAGAGGCACTGAGTTTGAAGGTAGGCCTTGAAATACATTCACAGGTACACCTCCAATTAACTCAAATGATGTCAATTAGCCTAACAGAAGCTTCTAAAGCCATGACATAATTTTCTGGAATTTTCCAAGCTGTTTATAGGCACAGTCAACTTAGTGTATGTAAACTTCTGACCCACTGGAATTGTGATACAGTGAATTATAAGTGAAATAATCTGTCTGTAAACAATTGTTGGAAAAATTACTTGTGTCATGCACAAAGTAGATGTCCTAACCGACTTGCCAAAACTATAGTTTGTTAACAAGACATTTGTGGAGTGGTTGAAAAACGAGTTTTAAATGACTCCAACCCTGAGTGTATGTAAACTTCCAACTTCAACTGTATATATCTGACATATATTCTTGCTACCTCTCATTCATAGGTGTCCATCTCAATAAACCTGGGCGTACCTTAAACCATCACCACTATCGTTCTCGCAGTCAGAGAATGCATACGGCATTATGGCTTCGATGAGGATTCTTGGTCGTCGAGTGTACCCCTGAAAACAACTACCGGTCTTCCACAGATGAAGCTCATTAGCCAACCGTAAGATGCACTAAATGACCAACAGTATGTGGACACCTGCTCGTTGAACATCTCGTTCCAAAATCATGGGTATTAATATGAGTTGGTCCCCCCTTTGCCGCTATAACAGCCTCCACTCTTCTGGGAAGGCTTTCCACTAGATGTTGGGACATTGCTGCTATAACAGCCTCCACTCTTCTGGGAAGGCTTTCCACTAGATGTTGGGACATTGCTGCTATAACAGCCTCCACTCTTCTGGGAAGGCTTTCCACTAGATGTTGGGACATTGCTGCTATAACAGCCTCCACTCTTCTGGGAAGGCTTTCCACTAGATGTTGGGACATTGCTGCTATAACAGCCTCCACTCTTCTGGGAAGGCTTTCCACTAGATGTTGGGACATTGCTGCTATAACAGCCTCCACTCTTCTGGGAAGGCTTTCCACTAGATGTTGGGACATTGCTGCTATAACAGCCTTCACTCTTCTGGGAAGGCTTTCCACTAGATGTTGGGACATTGCTGCTATAACAGCCTCCACTCTGCTGGGAAGGCTTTCCACTAGATGTTGGGACATTGCTGCTATAACAGCCTCCACTCTTCTGGGAAGGCTTTCCACTAGATGTTGGGACATTGCTGCTATAACAGCCTCCACTCTTCTGGGAAGGCTTTCCACTAGATGTTGGGACATTGCTGCTATAACAGCCTTCACTCTTCTGGGAAGGCTTTCCACTAGATGTTGGGACATTGCTGCTATAACAGCCTCCACTCTGCTGGGAAGGCTTTCCACTAGATGTTGGGACATTGCTGCTATAACAGCCTCCACTCTGCTGGGAAGGCTTTCCACTAGATGTTGGGACATTGCTGCTATAACAGCCTCCACTCTTCTGGGAAGGCTTTCCACTAGATGTTGGGACATTGCTGCTATAACAGCCTCCACTCTTCTGGGAAGGCTTTCCACTAGATGTTGGGACATTGCTGCTATAACAGCCTTCACTCTTCTGGGAAGGCTTTCCACTAGATGTTGGGACATTGCTGCTATAACAGCCTCCACTCTGCTGGGAAGGCTTTCCACTAGATGTTGGGACATTGCTGCTATAACAGCCTCCACTCTTCTGGGAAGGCTTTCCACTAGATGTTGGGACATTGCTGCTATAACAGCCTCCACTCTGCTGGGAAGGCTTTCCACTAGATGTTGGGACATTGCTGCTATAACAGCCTCCACTCTGCTGGGAAGGCTTTCCACTAGATGTTGGGACATTGCTGCTATAACAGCCTCCACTCTTCTGGGAAGGCTTTCCACTAGATGTTGGGACATTGCTGCTATAACAGCCTCCACTCTTCTGGGAAGGCTTTCCACTAGATGTTGGGACATTGCTGCTATAACAGCCTCCACTCTTCTGGGAAGGCTTTCCACTAGATGTTGGGACATTGCTGCTATAACAGCCTCCACTCTTCTGGGAAGGCTTTCCACTAGATGTTGGGACATTGCTGCTATAACAGCCTCCACTCTTCTGGGAAGGCTTTCCACTAGATGTTGGGACATTGCTGCTATAACAGCCTCCACTCTTCTGGGAAGGCTTTCCACTAGATGTTGGGACATTGCTGCAGGGATTTGCTTCCATTCAGCTACAAGCATTAGTGAGGTCGGGCCCTGATGTTGAGCGGTTAGGCCTGGCTCGCAGTCGGCATTCCAATTCCATCACATTTGCTGCCAACCCGCCAACCCCCCCGGACGTGGCCATGGCAAGAAGCCATGGTTAGAAGAGGACAACTCAACCCAAGGCCAGCCAATCAGAACAGGTCTTTGTTTGAGCTGCTCACACACACTCCTTGATGGACGCACTGTGAACGAAAGTACTTTGTACTAAAATGTTGTTTTAATCTTGTTAATAAATTGAAACCTGATTTCTGGGACGTCTGTGTTCAGTAATTTAGATTAGATTGAACTATACCACCAGTAGAAGAAAGCCTGTAAGGTCTGTGGCACACAGCTCTTCTCTACGTTGTCAGAACTTGATGTCCAAGTAGAATGCATTGAAACACCTTTGTATTGAGATGAAATGCCAACAGAGCACACTAATACACCTTTTCTTGCTTCTGAAAGTAAGCCACAATACAAGTCTCTGCTAAGGACAGACAAGTAAACACATGTTTATGAAAGAAAAATGTGTCAGAGGGTAGTTACAAATATTAGGTTTGGCGTGAAATCAGATATAGGACCCGATGCAGTGGATGAGAAGAGGGGGGACATTAGGAGTGTCTGGGGAACAGTGTACATGGTGAGGGGACATTAGGAGTGTCTGGGAACAGTGTACATGGTGGGGGGACATTAGGAGTGTCTGGGAACAGTGTACATGGTGAGGGGACATTAGGAGTGTCTGGGAACAGTGTACATGGTGAGGGGACATTAGGAGTGTCTGGGAACAGTGTACATGGTGAGGGGACATTAGGAGTGTCTGGGGAACAGTGTACATGGTGAGGAGGAGAAGAGGGGGGAATTCCTTACATTCAAATGCCGACCGCATTATCTGCCAAGATAATTCTCCTCGATTATAATCACAGCCGTGTACATCCCCCCCCCCTCAAGCTGACACATCGACGGCACTGAAAGAAATTAATTGGACTCCTTGGATTTATTGTGGCTGGGGATTTTAACAAGGCTAATCTGAAAACAATGCTCCCTAAATTTTATCAGCATATCAAATGTGTGACCCGGGCCGGGAAAATCCTGGGTCATTGTTATTATAACTTCCGTGACGCATGCAAGGCTATTCTCCACCCTCCTTTCGGCAAGTCTGACCACAACTCCATTTTGTTGCTCCCAGCCTACAGACAGAAACTAAAACAGGAAACGCCCGTGCTCAGGTCTGTTCAACGCTGGTCCGACCAATCTGATTCCACGCTTCAAGATTGCTTCGATCACGTGGACTGGGATATGTTCCGGATAGCATCAGACAACAACAATGATGTATACGCTGATTCGATGAGCGAGTTTATTAGCAAGTGCATCGGTAATGTTGTACCTATAGCAACTATTAAAACCTTCCCCAACCAGAAACTGTGGATTGATGGCAGCATTCACGCAAAACTGAAAGTGTGATCCACTGCTTTTAACCAGGGTAAGGCTACCGGAAACATGACTGAATACAAACAGTGTAGCTATTCCCTCCGCAAGGCAATCAAACAAGCTAAGCGTCAGTATAGAGACAAAATAGAGTCACAATTCAACGGCTCAGACGCGAGAGGAATGTGGCAGGGTCTACAGTCAGTTACGGATTGCAAAAAGAAAACCAGACCCGTCGCGGACCACGACGTCCTGCTCCCAGACAAACTAAACAACTTCTTTGCTCGCTTTGAGGACAATACAGTGCCACCGACACGGCCCGCTACCAAAACCTGCGGGCTCTCCTTCACCGCAGCCAACGTGAGGAAAACATTTAAATGTGTTAACCCTCGCAAGGCTGCCGGCCCAGATGGCATCCCTGGCCGTGTCCTCAGAGCATGCGCAGACCAGCTGGCTGGTGTGTTTACGGACATATTTAATCAGTCCTTATCCCAGTTTGCTGTTCACACATGCTTCAAGAGGTCCACCATTGCCGTTGTTCCTGTTCCCAAGAAAGCTAAGGTGACTGAGCTACATGACTAGCTCAGCATTTAACACCATAGTACCCTCCAAACTCGTCATTAAGCTCGAGACCCTGGTCTCGACCCAGCCCTGTCCAACTGGGTCCTGGACTTTCTGACGGGCCGCCCCCAGGTGGTGAAGGTAGGAAACAACATCTCCACCCCGCTTATCCTCAACACTGGGGCCCCACAAGGGTGCGTTCTCAGCCCTCTCCTGTACTCCCTGTTCACCCATGACTGCGTGGCCAAGCACGCCTCCAACTCAATCATCAAGTTTGCTGACGACACTACAGTGGTAGGCTTGATTACCAACAACGACGAGACGGCCTACAGGGAGGAGGTGAGGGCCCTCGGAGTGTGGTGTCAGGAAAATAACCTCTCACTCAACGTCAACAAAACAAAGGAGATGATCGTGGACTTCAGGAAACAGGAGAGGGAGCACCCCCCTATCCACATCGACGGGACAGTAGTGGAGAAGGTGGAAAGTTTTAAGTTCCTCGGCGTACACATCACGGACAAACTGAAATGGTCCACCCACACAGACAGCGTGGTGAAGAAGGCGCAACAGCACCTCTTCAACCTCAGGAGACTGAAGAAATTCGGCTTGTCACCAAAATCACTCACAAACCTCTACAGATGCACAATCGAGAGCATCCTGTCGGGCTGTATCACCGCCTGGTACGGCAACTGCTCCGCCCACAACCATAAGGCTCTCCAGAGGGTAGTGAGGACTGCACAACGCATCACCGGGGGTAAACTACCTGCCCTCCAGGACACCTGTGGCTAACGCCCCTGCCCCGAAGCTAGCACCAGTTATCCGCGAGCAAGGCGCATCTCCCGGCTAGCAAAGGAAAGTACCACAACAACAATACCTCTCTCGCCAGCTGGCTTGGACTTCTCGACACGACGCCCCGTCGTATCACCTCGACTGGTCTGCCGACGAATACTCCATCCACTGTGCCTGCAAGCGGCCTCTGTCGGACATCGGAGCAGACGGTTCTACCAACCCCGGCCGGCTAACTCTAACTTTAAACGCTGTGTCTCCTGCGTGCCGGCGTAGTAACGAATACCTCGCGGCTTCCCTGCCCCATCTATTGCTGTTCACTGGACCCTATGATCACTCGGCTACATAGCTGATGCCTGCTGGACTATTCATTAATCACGGTACTCCATTCTGTTTATTTTTGTTTATCTGTCGGCCCCAGCCGCATACTCAGGCCCTGTGTGTAGCTAACCAACCCTCTTTGCCCATTCATCGCCAGTTTACCTGTTGTTGTTGTCTTAGCTGATTAGCTGTTGTTGTCTTAGCTAGTTCTCCCAATCAACACCTGTGTTTGCTTTATGTCTCTCTCAAATGTCTATATGCCCTGTTTACTGTTGTTTAGGATAGTTATCATTGTTTTAGTTTACAGTGGAGCCCCTAGGCCCACTCTACATGCCTCAGATTCCTCCTTTGTCCCACCTCCCACACATGCGGTGACCTTACCCAGTATTACCAGCACCTCCAGAGATGCAACCACTCTTATCATCCCTCGGTGCCTGGGCTTATCTCCACTGTACCTGCACTCCACCATACCCCTGTCTGCACATTATACCCTGAATCTATTTTACCACGCCCAGAAATCTGCTCCTTTTATTCTCTGTTCCCAACGCACTAGACGACCAGTTTTGATAGCCTTTAGCCGTACCCTCATCCTACTCCTCCTCTGTTCCTCGGGTGATGTGGAGGTAAACCCAGGCCCTGTGTGTCCCCAGGCACTCTCATTTGTTGACTTCTGTAACCGTAAAAGCCTTGGTTTCATGCATGTTAACATCAGAAGCCTCCTCCCTAAGTTTGTTTTACTCACTGCTGTAGCACACTCCGCCAACCCTGATGTCCTGGCCGTGTCTGAATCCTGGCTTAGGAAGGCCACCAAAAATTCTGAGATTTCCATCCCCAACTACAACATTTTCCGCCAAGATAGAACTGCCAAAGGGGGAGGAGTTGCAATCTACTGCAGAGATAGCCTGCAGAGTTCTGTCATACTTTCCAGGTCTGTGCCCAAACAGTTCGAACTTCTAATTCTAAAAATGGATCTCTCCAGAAACAAGTCTCTCACTGTTGCCGCCTGCTATAGACCCCCCTCAGCTCCCAGCTGTGCCCTGGACACCATATGTGAATTGATTGCCCCCAATCTATCTTCAGAGTTGGTTCTGTTAGGTGACCTAAACTGGGATATGCTTAACACCCCGGCAGTCCTACAATCTAAGATAGATGCCCTCAATCTCACACAAATCATCAAGGAAAAATTTCGAAAAAAAATGTAGAACTAAGAACAGATACAGCCCTTGGTTCACTCCAGACCTGACTGCCCTTGACCAGCACAAGAACATCCTGTGGTGGACTGCTATAGCATCGAATAGTCCCCGCGATATGCAACTGTTCAGGGAAGTCAGGAACCAATACACGCAGTCAGTCAGGAAAGCAAAGGCTAACTTTTTCAAACAGAAATTTGCATCCTGTAGCTCTAACTCCAAAACGTTTTGGGATACTGTCAAGTCCATGGAGAACAATAGCACCTCCTCCCAGCTGCCCACTGCACTGAGGTTAGGTAACATGGTCACCACCGATAAATCCATGATAATCGAAAATTTCAACAAGCATTTCTCTACAGCTGGCCATGCTTTCCTCCTGGCTTACCTAACCCCGGCCAACAGCTCCGCCCCCCCCGCAGCTACTTGTCCGAGCCTCCCCAGCTACTCCTTCACCCAAATCCAGATAGCAGATGTCCTGAAAGAGCTGCAAAACCTGGACCCGGACAAATCAGCTGGGCTAGACAATCTGGACCCTCTCTTTCTAAAATTATCCACCGCCATTGTTGCAACCCCTATTACCAGTCTGTTTAACCTCTCTTTGGTGTCGTCCGAGATCCCTAAAGACTGGAAAGCCGCCGCGGTCATCCCCCTCTTCAAAGGGGGTGACACTCTAGACCCAAATTGCTATAGACTTATATCCATCCTGCCCTGCCTCTCTAAAGTCTTCGAAAGCCTAGTTAATAAACAGATCATTGACCACTTCGAATCCCACCGTACCTTCTCCGCTGTGCAATCCGGTTTCCGAGCTGGTCACGGGTGCACCTCAGCCACGCTCAAGGTACTAAATGATATCATAACCGCCATCGATAAAAGACAGTACTGTGCAGCCGTCTTCATCGACCTGGCCAAGGCTTTCGACTCTGTCAATCACGTATTCTTATCGGCAGACTCAATAGCCTTGGTTTCTCCAATAACTGCCTCACCTGGTTCACCAACTACTTTGCAGACAGAGTTCAGTGTGTTAAATCGGTGGGCCTGTTGTCCGGACCTCTGGCAGTCTCTATGGGGGTTCCACAGGGTTCAATTCTCGGGCCGACTCTTTTCTCTGTATATATCAATGATGTCACTCTTGCTGTGGGTGATTCCCTGATCCACCTCTATGCAGACGACACCATTCTGTATACTTCTGACTCTTCCTTGGACACTGTGTTAACTAACCTCCAAACGAGCTTCAATGCCGTACAACACTCCTTCCGTGGCCTCTAACTGCTCTTAAACGCTAGTAAAACCAAATGCATGCTTTTCAACCGATCGTTGCCTGCACCCGCCGCCCGACTAGCATCACTACCCTAGACGGCTCTGACCTAGAATATGTGGACAACTACAAATACCTAGGTGTCTGGCTAGACTGTAAACTCTCCTTCCAGACTCACATTAAACATCTCCAATCCAAAATCAAATCTTGAATCGGCTTTCTATTTCGCAACAAAGCCTCCTTCACTCACGCCGCCAAACTTGCCCTAGTAAAACTGACTATACTACCGATCCTCAACTTCGGCGATGTCATCTACAAACCAGCTTCCAATACTCTGCATCCAGTTTGCTGAGTAGTCTATCACAGTGCCATCCGCTTTGTCACCAAAGCCCCTTATACCACCCACCACTGCGACCTGTATGCTCTAATCGGCTGGCCCACGCTACATACTCGTCGCCAGACCCACTGGCTCCAGGTCATCTACAAGTCCCTGCTAGGTAAAGCCCCGCCTTATCTCAGCTCGCTGGTAACCATAGCAGCACCCACCCGTTAGCACGTGCTCCAGCAGGTATATCTCACTGGTCACCCCCAAAGCCAATTCCTCCTTTGGCCGCCTTTCCTTCCAGTTCTCTGCTGCCAATGACTGGAACGAACTACAAAAATCACTGAAACTGGAGACCCTCATCTCCCTCACTAGCTTTAAGCACCAGCTGTCAGAGCAGCTTACAGATCACTGCACCTGCACATAGCCCATCTGTTAATAGCCCAACCAACTACCTCATCCCCTACCGTAGTCATTTATTTATCTTGCTCCTTTATACCCCAGTATTTCTTCTTTGCACATTCATCTACTGCACATCTACCATTCCAGTGTTAATTTGCTATATTGTAATTACTTCACCACCATGGCCTATTTATTGCCTTACGTTCCTTATATTACCTCATTTGCACACACTGTATATAGAATGTATTTATTTTTTCTTCTACTGTATTATTGACTGTGTGTTTGTTTACTCCAATGTGTAACTATGTGTTGAACTGCTTTGTTTAATCTTGGCCAGGTCGCAGTTGTAAATGAGAACTTGTTCTCAACTTGCCTACCTGGTTAAATAAAGGTGAAATAAAAAATTTAATAAATATACCATTTACTGAATCTTGCCTATGCCGTTCGGCCATCGACTCAAATCTCTAGCCACTTTGATAATTAAAAAGTGGATGTAATAAATGTACCACTAGTCACTTTAAACAATGCCATTTATATAATGTTTACATGTCCTACATTACTCATCTCATATGTATATACTGTACTATATACCATCTACTACATCTTGCCTATGCCGGTCAGCCATCGCTCATCCATATATTTATATGTACATACTCGTATTCATTCCTTTACACTTGTGTGTGTGTATAAGGTAGTTGTTGTGAAATTGTTAAATTACTTGTTAGATACTACTGCATGGTCGGAACCAGAAGCACAAGCATTTCGCTACACTCGCATTAACATCTGCTAACCATGTGTATGTGACAAATAGAATTTGATTTGAAGTCAGTTAAGAACAAATTCTTATTTTTGCAATGACGATCTACCCAGTGTTCACGGAATGGATTAATACGTTGATAAAAACAACATTGTATGAAATCATGTTGGCAAAGAGGCTGGATAAAAATAATACAGTCTCCAAGAAGAGATGGAATTCCTGTGTTTCCTTAAAGGCACATAACAGAATATAATGAAATAGCAGATCATTTATCAGGAAAACATCTCTTTATGGATTTGTGTTTTGTATTAGTGTTTTCTTGTTTAAAACAGTACCAGTCAAAAGTTGACACCTACTCATTCAGGAGTTTTTCTTTTCTTTTTACTATTTTCTACATTGTAGAATAATAGCGAAGATGTCAAAACTATGAAATAACACATATGGAATCATGTTCTAACCAAAAGTGTTTTAGATTCTTCAAAGTAGCCACCATTTGCCTTGACAGCTTGCACACTCTTTGCATTCTCTCAACCAGCTTCACGAGGAACGCTTTTTTCCAACAGTCTTGAAGGTGTTCCCACATATGCTGAGCACTTGTTGGCTGCTTTTCCTTCCCTCTGCGGTCCGACTGATCCCAAACCATCTCAATTGGGTTGAGGTCGGGTGATTGTGGAGGCCAGGTCATCTGATGCAGCACTCCATCACTCTCCTTCTTGGTCAAATAGCCCTTACACAGCCTGAAGGTGTGCTGGGTCATTGTCCTGTTGAAAAACAAATTATATTCCCATTAAGCGCAAACCAGATGGGATGGTGTATCTCTGCAGAATGCTGTGGTAGCCATGCTGGTTAAGAGTCCCTTGAATTCTAAATAGATCACTGACAGTGTCACCAGAAAAGCACCATCACACCTCCTCCTCCATGCTTCACTGTGGGAACCACACATGTGGAGATCATCCGTTCACCTACTCTGCTTCTCAAAGACACGGGCGGTTGGAACCAAAAATCTAAAGTTTGGACTCATCAGACCGAAGGACAGATTTCCACCAGTTTAATGACCATTGCTCGTGTTTCTTGGCCCAAGCAAGTCTCTTATTGGTGTCCTTTAGTAGTGGTTTCTTTGCAGCAATTCAACCATGAAGGCCTGATTCACTCAGTCTTCTCTGAACAGTTGATGTTGAGATGTGTCTGTTACTTGAACTCTGAAGCATTTCTTTTGGATGCAATTTCTGAGGCTGGTAACTCTAATGAACGTATCCTCTGCAGCAGAGGTAACTCTGGGTCTTCCATTCCTGTGGTGGTCCTCATGAGAGCCAGTTTCATCATAGCGCTTGATGGTTTTTGCGACTGCACTTGAAGAAACTTTCAAAGCTGTCATCAAGGCAAAGGGTGGCTACTTTGAAGAATCTCAAACATAAAATATATTTTGATTTGTTTAACACTTTTTTTGGTTACTACATGATTCCGTATTTCATGGTTTTGATGTCTTCACTTTTGACTGGTGCTGCATGTTGGTTGTTGTTTTGTGTTTTAAAGATGAATTGTAAAAAAAAAAAATAGATATTATGTAAAGTTTAAAACTAATAAAATATCCTACATTTGAATACAGCACTATGAAAGAATGTCCCAGTAATGCTGTTCCTCTCCTGTCCTGCAGGTGGCAGTATAGACCAGGCTATAGACCCTTCAGAATCACTCCAGAAGAATCAGCAGGGTCACACCACTGAAACCAACTACCCTTGCTTAGCCTGTGGAAAGTATTTCTACAACTCATCAACCCTGCGGAGACACATGCGTACTCACACAGGAGAGAGGCCGTACCACTGCTCTGAATGTGGGCGGAACTTCAGTCACTCTGGCAACCTGAGGAGTCATCAGGTGATCCACACAGGAGAGAGACCGTACCACTGTCTGGTCTGTGGCAGGGGCTTCAGTCAGCCAGGAGGTCTGGCCAAGCACCAGAGAACACACACAGGAGAGAAGCCATTTCACTGCACTTTCACAGAGTGCGGCAAGAGTTTCTCCAAGTTAGAACACCTACAGACACACCACAGGACTCACACAGGAGAGAAGCCTTACCCCTGCTCCGCCTCTGACTGTGGAAGGAGATTCTCCAACTCAGGCCAGCTGATCCAACACATGCGTACTCACACAGGAGAGAGGCCGTACCACTGCTCAGAGTGTCTGAAGACCTTCTCCCACCCAGGAGCCCTGAAGGACCACCAGAGGATTCACTCAGGAGAGAGACCCTACGTCTGCGCTGTCTCCGCCTGCGGTAAGACGTTTATAAACTCTGGGGCTCTGAAAAAGCACAGCCAGACCCACACAGGGGAAAAACCTCACTGCTGCTCTGACTGTGGGAGAGGCTTCTCCCAGCTGGCTCACCTCCAGGCTCATCAGAGGACTCACACAGGGGAAAGACCCTATCATTGCTCCCTCTGTTGGAAGAGCTTCATTCAACAGGGGCATCTGGACAGGCATAGACGCATCCACCTAGCAGCGGACACACCTGAAGATCAGTTATCCCCTAGCATCAGTCCAGATCAGCACATTAGACCGACAGATGATTCACCTGATGTCTTTGATGAAGACACTGTGCCAGAACAACCTGTACACAGTGAATTAATGAGTGACCTTGAATGATTGTTTGATTGCATAATTCCAGACTGTCAATTTTTACACTGTTTTTGCTTGTATCTCACTGCTGCATTAAACCATTGGTGTTATTATTCAGTCAAACATCCTGCAATACATAATGTGGATGGGTGGGTGGGTGGATGGATGAATGGGTGGATGGGTGGGTGGGTGGATGGGTGAATGGATGGATGGGTGAATGCTACAGCTAAACACAACATTCCCTCTCAGTGGATGTTGAACTTTTCATCAGTCTAGTCGATAACAGGCTGGACGACTGTATGTGTTAAACATGTAAATGCTTTCATGAAACATTACTCAGTTGTTCTACTCTCAACCTTTAGTTTAAAACATGGATTTAAAATGAGATAATATAATACATTGAGTTTCAAATACTATTATGAGTGAAATGCAAAACATTCTGCCTCAGCTGATCAGAGGAGGGAAGGATGTGATGCAAGAGGCTTCTAATAAAGATGTGATGCAAGAGGCTTCTAATAATGATGTGATGCAAGAGGCTTCTAATAATGATGTGATGCAAGAGGCTTCTAATAATGATGTGTTGCAAGAGGCTTCTAATAATGATGTGTTGCAAGAGGCTTCTAATAATGATGTGATGCAAGAGGCTTCTAATAATGATGTGATGCAAGAGGCTTCTAATAATGATGTGTTGCAAGAGGCTTCTAATTGATGTGATGCAAGAGGCTTCTAATAATGATGTGTTGCAAGAGGCTTCTAATAATGATGTGATGCAAGAGGCTTCTAATAACGATGTGATGCAAGAGGCTTCTAATAACGATGTGATGCAAGAGGCTTCTAATAACGATGTGATGCAAGAGGCTTCTAATAACGATGTGATGCAAGAGGCTTCTAATAACGATGTGATGCAAGAGGCTTCTAATAACGATGTGATGCAAGAGGCTTCTAATAACGATGTGATGCAAGAGGCTTCTAATAATGATGTGATGCAAGAGGCTTCTAATAATGATGTGATGCAAGAGGCTTCTAATAATGATGTGTTGCAAGAGGCTTCTAATAATGATGTGATGCAAGAGGCTTCTAATAATGATGTACAGTGCATTTGGAAAGTATTCAGACCCCTTGATGTTTTCCACATGTTGTTATGTTACAGGCTTATAAAAAAATGTTTAACCCCAAATCAATCTACACACAATACCCCATAATGGCAAAGCAAAAAACGTTATTAAAATTAAAAACATATCACATTTCCATAAGTATTCAGACCCTTTACTCAGTACTTTTGAAGCACCTTTGGCAGCGATTAAAGCCTTGAGTCTTCTTTAGGTATGACGCTACAAGCTTGGCACACCTGCATTGGGGGAGTTTCTCCCATTCCTCTCTGCAGATGGATGTGGGGCAATCAAACAGGCAAATCGTCAGTGCAGAGACAAAGTGGAGTTGCAATTCAACGGCTCAGACACGAGACGTATGTGGCAGGGTCTACAGACAATCAAAAGGAAAACCAGCCACATTGCAGACACCGACGTCTTGCTTCCGGACAAGCTAAACACGTTCTTTGCCTGCTTTAAGGATAACACAGTGCCACCGACCAGTACGAAGGACTGTGGGCCCTCCTTCTCCATGGCCGACGTAAGACATTTAAAAATGTTAAACCTCGCAAGGCTGCCGGCCCAGACGGCATCCCTAGCCGCGTCCTCAGAGCATGTGCAGACCAGCTGGCTGGTGTGTTTACGGACATATTCAATCGCTCTCTATCCCAGTCTGCTGTCCCCACATGCTTCAAGATGGCCACCATTGTTCTTGTACCCAAGAATGTAAAGGCAGCTGAACTAAATGACTATCACCCCCATCCCATCTGCACAAGAGGAATACCTGTTTGTAAGAATGCTGTTCATTGACTACAGCTCAGCATTCAACACCATAGTACCCTCCAAACTCACCTGGGTGTCAACCCTGCCCTGTGCAACTAGCTCCTAGACTTCCTGACGGCCCGGAAGGAAAGGAAACATCACCTCCACTTCGCTGATCCTCAACACTGGGGCCCCACAAGGGTGCATGGGTGCATGCTCACAAGGGTGCATGCTCAGCCCTCTCCTGTACTCTCTGTTCACCCATGACTGCGTGGCCAAGCACACCTCCAACTCAATCATCAAGTTTGCAGATGACAGTAGTAGGCTTGATTATAAGGAGCACCCCCGATCCACATCGATGGGACAACAGTGGGGAAAGTGGAAAGTTTTAAGTTCGTCGGTCTATATCACTGACAAAGTGAAATGGTCCACCCACACGGTGTGGTGAAGAAGGTGCAACACCTCAGGAGGCTGAAGAAATTTGGCTTGTCACCTAAAACCCTCACAAACTTTTACAGATGCAGAATTGAGAGCCTCCTGTCGGGCTGTATCGGGCTCTCCAGAGGGTGGTGCGGTCTGCACAATGCATCACCGGGGGTAAACTACCTGCCCTCCAGGACACCTACAGCACCCGATGTCACAGGAAGGCCAAAAAGATAATCAAGGACAACAACCACCTGAGCCACTGCCTGTTCACCCCGCTATCACCCAGAAGGCGAGGTCAGTACAGGTGCATCAAAGCTGGGATCAAGAGACAGAAGCTGTTTTTCAGTCTCAAGGCCATCAGACTGTTAAATAGCCATCACTAGCCAACTTCCACCTGGTTACTCAACCCTGCACCTTAGAGGTTGCTGCCCTATATACATAGACATGGAATCACTGGTCACTTTAATAATGGAACACTAGTCACTTTAATAATGTTTACATACTGCTTTACTTATTCTACTGTACTTTAGTCAATACCACTCTGTGATATATTTCACCTGTGAGACATACAAACATGTCTCGGAGAGCATCTTCAAGAAAACGTTCTGCAATGACAATTGGCTTCAGGCTTGAAACGCCTTGAGAGAGTTTGTCAGTTGTGCGTAGGTCAACTCCACTGCTGTTAATGGTTTAGACCTTTCAGCAGTTGGACCCAAAACACTGAGAAATACGTCTGCTTTCTTTTCACCTTTGATTTCATTTGCAGTCAGCCAACGATCAAAACAGGAATCAGAATCCTCTTTTGTAGCCTTAAACTCTGGTACTCGACCAATGGTTGTCTTTTTCACAGTTAATTGTTCAGTTTCCACTTCCATTGTATTCCTTAAATATATATATATAAATAAAAAAATATAAAATATATATCTATCTCTCTTTTAACAACATTTCTCCACTGAGATCGCCTATTTTCAATGGGTACAACGACAGTTCTTACTTTAACCACCAGAGGGCAGTATCGCTATTGTGGACTCCAATAGGCCTGAACGCTGTGCCTGCTTAGCATAAACAGTCTTCTACTGGTGGAAAAAAACCCTGCCATTTACAGTTTTGAGATTTGAGTTTCATTCTTCTCTTCAAGCAGTGTCCTTTTAAGAAGAATCAACTCCTCGCCACTGTTTGTGTTGTGGAGAATATCATCAGGCAGGTGGTTTAGGGTTGTTTAGTAAAAACATCTCGTGCCCTGCAGCCCCCGGCCCAATGAATGAAATGAAATTGTATTTGTCACATGCGCCGAATACAACAGGTGTAGACCTTACAGTGAAATGCTGAATACAACAGGTGTAGACCTCACAGTGAAATGCTGAATACAACAGGTGTAGACCTTACAGTGAAATGCTGAATACAACAGGTGTAGACCTTACAGTGAAATGCTGAATACAACAGGTGTAGACCTTACAGTGAAATGCTGAATACAACAGGTGTAGACCTTACAGTGAAATGCTGAATACAACAGGTGTAGACCTTACAGTGAAATGCTGAATACAACAGGTTTAGACCTTACAGTGAAATGCTGAATACAACAGGTGTAGACCTTACAGTGAAACGCTGAATACAACAGGTGTGGACCTTACAGTGAAACGCTGAATACAACAGGTGTAGACCTTATAGTGAAATGCTGAATACAACAGGTGTGGACCTTACAGTGAAATGCTGAATACAACAGGTGTAGACATTACAGTGAAATGCTGAATACAACAGGTGTAGACATTACAGTGAAATGCTGAATACAACAGGTGTAGACATTACAGTGAAATGCTGAATACAACAGGTGTAGACATTACAGTGAAATGCTGAATACAACAGGTGTAGACATTACAGTGAAATGCTGAATACAACAGGTGTGGACCTTACAGTGAAACGCTGAATACAACAGGTGTAGACCTTACAGTGAAATGCTGAATACAACAGGTGTAGACCTTACAGTGAAACGCTGAATACAACAGGTGTGGACATTACAGTGAAATGCTGAATACAACAGGTGTAGACCTGACAGTGAAATGCTGAATACAACAGGTGTAGACATTACAGTGAAATGCTGAATACAACAGGTGTAGACCTTACAGTGAAACGCTGAATACAACAGGTGTGGACATTACAGTGAAATGCTGAATACAACAGGTGTAGACCTGACAGTGAAATGCTGAATACAACAGGTGTAGACCTTACAGTGAAATGCTGAATACAACAGGTGTAGACATTACAGTGAAATGCTGAATACAACAGGTGTAGACATTACAGTGAAATGCTGAATACAACAGGTGTAGACATTACAGTGAAATGCTGAATACAACAGGTGTAGACATTACAGTGAAATGCTGAATACAACAGGTGTGGACCTTACAGTGAAACGCTGAATACAACAGGTGTAGACCTTACAGTGAAATGCTGAATACAACAGGTGTAGACCTTACAGTGAAACGCTGAATACAACAGGTGTAGACCTTACAGTGAAATGCTGAATACAACAGGTGTAGACCTTACAGTGAAACGCTGAATACAACAGGTGTGGACCTTACAGTGAAATGCTGAATACAACAGGTGTAGACCTTACAGTGAAAAGCTGAATACAACAGGTGTGGACATTACAGTGAAATGCTGAATACAACAGGTGTGGACATTACAGTGAAATGCTGAATACAACAGGTGTAGACATTACAGTGAAATGCTGAATACAACAGGTGTAGACCTTACAGTGAAATGCTGAATACAACAGGTGTAGACATTACAGTGAAATGCTGAATACAACAGGTGTAGACATTACAGTGAAATGCTGAATACAACAGGTGTAGACCTCACAGTGAAATGCTGAATACAACAGGTGTAGACATTACAGTGAAATGCTGAATACAACAGGTGTAGACCTCACAGTGAAATGCTGAATACAACAGGTGTAGACCTTACAGTGAAATGCTGAATACAACAGGTTTAGACCTTACAGTGAAATGCTGAATACAACAGGTGTAGACCTCACAGTGGAAATGCTGAATACAACAGGTGTAGACCTTACAGTGAAATGCTGAATACAACAGGTTTAGACCTTACAGTGAAATGCTGAATACAACAGGTGTAGACCTTACAGTGAAACGCTGAATACAACAGGTGTAGACCTTACAGTGAAACGCTGAATACAACAGGTGTGGACCTTACAGTGAAATGCTGAATACAACACGTGTAGACCTTACAGTGAAATGCTGAATACAACAGGTGTAGACCTTACAGTGAAATGCTGAATACAACAGGTGTAGACCTTACAGTGAAATGCTGAATACAACAGGTGTAGACCTTACAGTGAAATGCTGAATACAACAGGTGTGGACATGCTTACTTACAAGCCCTTAACCAAAAATGCTTTAAGAAGTTAGAAGTTATATAAGTAAAAATGTTTAACTCAATAAAATCAAAATCAAATGTATTTATAAAGCCCTTCTTACATCAGCTGATGTCACAGAGTGCTGTACAGAAACCCAGCCTAAAACCCCAAACAGCAAGCAATGCAGGTGTAGAAGCACGGTGGCTAGGAAAAACTCCCTAGAAAGGCCAGAACCTAGGAAGAAACCTAGAGAGGAACCAGGCTGTGAGGGGTGGCCAGTCCTCTTCTGGCTGTGCTGGGTACAGATTATAACAGAACGTGGCCAAGATGTTGAAATATTCATAGATGACCAGCAGGGTCAAATAATAATAATCACAGTGGTTGTAGAGGGTGCAACAGGTCAGTGCCTCAGGAGTAAATGTCAGTTGGCTTTTCATAGCCGATCATTCAGAGTATCTCTACCGCTCCTGCTGTCTCTAGAGATTTGAAAACAGCAGGTCTGGGACAGGTAGCACGTCTGGTGAACAGGTCAAGGTTCCACAGCCGCAGGCAGAACAGTTGAAACTAGAGCAGCAGCACGACCAGGTGGACTGGGGACAGCAAGGAGTCATCAGGCCAGGTAGTCCTGAGGCATGGTCCTCTGAGAGCGAGAGAGAAAAAGAGAGAGAGAATTAGAGAGAGCATGCTTAAATTCACACAGGACACCGGATAGGACAGGAGAAATACTCCAGGTATAACAGACTGACCCTAGCCCCCCGACACATAAACTATTGCAGCATAAATACTGGAGGCTGAGACAGGAGGGGTCGGGAGACACTGTGGCCATGTCCGACGATACCCCCGGACAGGGCCAAACAGGCAGGATATAACCCCATCCACTCTGCCAAAGCACAGCCCCCACACCACTAGAGGGATATCTCTAACCACCAACGTACCATCCTGAGACAAGGCCGAGTATAGCCCACAAAGCTCTCCGCCACGGCACAACCTAAGGGGGGGGGGCGCCAACCCGGACAGAAAGATCATGTCAGTGACTCAACCCACTCAAGCGACGCCCCCTTTGCCCCCCCCCAGGGACGGCATGGAAGAGCATCAGTAGGCCAGTGACTCAGCCCCTGTAATAGGGTTAGAGGTAGAGAATCCCAGTGGAGAGGGGAACCAGCCAGACAGCAAGGGCAGTTCGTTGCGCCAGTGCCTTTCCGTTCACCTTCACACTCCTGGGCCAGGGTCTGCATCTCTCACATGGATAGCCAGACCATTCCATAAAAATGGAGCTCTACAGGAGAAAGCCCTGCCTCCAGCTGTTTGCTTAGAAATTCTAGGGACAGTAAGGAGGCCTGCGTCTTGTGACCGTAGCGTACGTGTAGGTATGTACGGCAGGACCAAATCGGAAAGATAGGTAGGAGAAAGACGATGTAATGCTTTGTAGGTTAGCAGTAAAACCTTGAAATCAGCCCTTGCCTTAACAGGAAGCCAGTGTAGAGTGGCTAGTACTGGAGTAATATGATCCAATTTTGGGGTTCTAGTCAAGATTCTAGCAGCCGTGTTTAGCACTAACTGAAGAATGTGGTGATCGATGGTATCAAAAGCAGCACTAAGGTGTAGGAGCACGAGGACAGATGCAGAGCCTCGGTCTGACGCCATTAAAAGGTAATTTACCACCTTCACAAGTGCAGTCTCAGTGCTATGATGGGGTCCAAAAGCTAAACTAAAAGTAACAAATAATTAAAGAGCAGCAGTAAAATAACAATAGTGAGGCTATATACAGGGGGTACCGGTAGAGTCAATATGCGGGGGCACAGGTTAGTCGAGGTAATTGAGGTAATATGTACAGTTGAAGTCAGAAGATTACATACACCTTAGCCAAATACATTTAAACTCAGTTTTCACAATTCCTGACATTTAATCCTAGTAAGAATTCCCTGTCTTAGGTCAGTTAAGATCAACACTATATTTTAAGAATGTGAAATGTCAGAATAATAGTAGAGAGAATGATTTATTTCAGCTTTTATTCCTTTCATCACATTCCCAGTGGGTCAGAAGTTTACATACACTAAATTAGAATTTGGTAGCATTGCCTTTAAATTGTTTAACTTGGGCCAAACGTTTCAGGTAGCCTTCCACAAGCTTCCCACAATAAATGGGTGAATTTTGTCCCATTCCTCCAGCTGGTGTAACTGAGTCAGGTTTATAGGCCTCCTTGCTCGCACACGCTTTTTCAGTTCTTCCCACAAATTCTTTAAAGGATTGAGGTCAGGGCTTTGTGATGGCCACTCCAATACCTTGACTTTGTTGTCCTTAAGCCATTTTGCCACAACTTTGGCAGTATGCTTGGGGTCAATGTCCATTTGGAAGACCCATTTGCAACCATGCTTTAACTTCCTGACAGATGACTTGAGATGTTGCTTCAATATATCCCTCTAATTTTCCTTTCACATGATGCCATCTATTTTGTGAAGTGCACCAATCCCTTCTGCAGCAAAGCACCCCCACAACATTATTCTGCCACCCCCGTGCTTCACGTTTGGGATGGTGTTCTTCAGCTTGCAAGCCTCCCCCTTTTTCCTCCAAACATAACGATGGTCATTATGTCCAAACAGTTCTATTTTTGTTTCATCAGACCAGAGGACATTTCTCCAAAAAGAACGATCTTTGTCCCCATGTGCAGTCGCAAACTGTAGTCTGCGTGGTCCCATGGTGTTTATACTTGCATACTATTGTTTGTACAGATGAACGTGGTACCTTCAGGTGTTTGGAAATTGCTCCCAAGGATGAACCAGACTTGTGGAGGTCTACAATTGTTTTCTGAGGTCTTGGCTGATTTCTTTTGATATTCCCAAGATGTCAAGCAAAAAGGCACTAAGTTTGAAGGTAGGCCTTGAAATACATCCACAGGTACACCTCGAATGATGTCAATTCGCCTATCAGAAGCTTCTAAAGCCATGACATAATTTTCTGGAATTTTCCAAGCTGTTTAAAAGGCACAGTCAACTTAATGTATGTAAACTTCTGACCGACCGGAATTGTGATACAGTGAATTATAAGTGAAATAATCTGTCTGTAAACAATTGTTGGGAAAATGACTTGGATGTCATTGTGGATGTCCTAACCGTCTTGCCAAAACTATAGTTCGTTAACAAGAAATTTGCGAAGTGGTTGAAAAACGAATTTTAATGACTCCAACTGAAGTGTATGTAAACTTTCGACTTCAACTGTACATGTACAGTGGGGAAAAAAAGTATTTAGTCAGCCACCAATTGTGCAAGTTCTCTCACTTAAAAAGATGAGAGAGGCCTGTAATTTTCATCATAGGTACACTTCAACTATGACAGACAAAATGAGGAAAAAAAATCCAGAAAATCACATTGTAGGATTTTTAATGAATTTATTTGCAAATTATGGTGGAAAATAAGTATTTGGTCACATACAAACAAGCAAGATTTCTGGCTCTCACAGACCTGTAACTTCTTCTTTAAGAGGCTCCTCTGTCCTCCACTCGTTACCTGTATTAATGGCACCTGTTTGAACTTGTTATCAGTATAAAAGACACCTGTCCACAACCTCAAACAGTCACACTCCAAACTCCACTATGGCCAAGACCAAAGAGCTGTCAAAGGACACCAGAAACAAAATTGTAGACCTGCACCAGGTTGGGAAGACTGAATCTGCAATAGGTAAGCAGCTTGGTTTGAAGAAATCAACTGAGGGAGCAATTATTAGGAAATGGAAGACATACAAGACCACTGATAATCTTCCTCGATCTGGGGCTCCACGCAAGATCTCACCCGTGGGGTCAAAATGATCACAAGAACGGTGAGCAAAAATCCCAGAACCACACGGGGACCTAGTGAATGACCTGCAGAGAGCTGGGACCAAAGTAACAAAGCCTACCATCAGTAACACACTACGCCGCCAGGGACTCAAATCCTGCAGTGCCAGACGTGTCCCCCTGCTTAAGCCAGTACATGTTCAGGCCCGTCTGAAGTTTGCTAGAGAGCATTTGGATGATCCAGATGAGGATTGGGAGAATGTCAGATGAAACCAAAATATAACTTTTTGGTAAAAACTAAACTCGTCGTGTTTGGAGGACAAAGAATGCTGAGTTGCATCCAAAGAACACCATACCTACTGTGAAGCATGGGGGTGGAAACATCATGCTTTGGGGCTGTTTTTCTGCAAAGGGAGCAGGACGACTGATCCGTGTAAAGGAAAGAATGAATGGGGCCATGTATCGTGAGATTTTGAGTGAAAACCTCCTTCCATCAGCAAGGGCATTGAAGATGAAACGTGGCTGGGTCTTTCAGCATGACAATGATCCCAAACACACCGCCGGCAACGAAGGAGTGGCTTCGTAAGAAGCATTTCAAGGTCCTGGAGTGGCCTAGCCAGTCTCCAGATCTCAACCCCATAGAAAATCTTTGGAGGGAGTTGAAAGTCCGTGTTGCCCAGCGACAGCCCCAAAACATCACTGCTCTAGAGGAGATCTGCATGGAGGAATGGGCCAAAATACTAGCAACAGTGTGTGAAAACCTTGTGAAGACTTACAGAAAACATTTGACCTCTGTCATTGCCAACAAAGGGTATATAACAAAGTATTGAGATAAACTTTTGTTATTGACCAAATACTTATTTTCCACCATAATTTGCAAATAAATTCATAAAAATCCTACAATGTGATTTTCTGGATTTTTTTTCCTCATTTTGTCTGTCATAGTTGAAGTGTACCTATGATGAAAATTACAGGCCTCTCTCATCTTTTTAAGTGAGAGAACTTGCACAATTGGTGGCTGACTAAATACTTTTTTCCCCCACTGTAGGTAGAGCCAATGTGACCATGTATAGACAATAAACAGAGAGCAGCAGCAGCAGTCTGGGTACCCCCTCGATTACCCGTTCAGGAGTCGTATGGCTTGGGCGTAGAAGCTGTTTAGAAGCCTTTTGGTCCTAGACTTGGTGCTCCGTACCGCTTGCCGTGCGGTAGCAGAGAGAACAGTCTATGACTGGGGTGGCTGGAGTCTTTGACAATTTTTAGGGCCTTCCTCTGACACCACCTGGTATAGAGGTCCTGGATGGCAGGCAGCTTGGCCCCAGTGATGTACTGGGCTGTTCGCACTACCCTCTGTAGTGCCTTGCGGTCATAGGCCGAGCAGTTGCCGTACGAAGCAGTGATGCAACCAGTCAGGATGCTCTTGATGTTGCAGCTGTAGAACCGACATTAAACCCTCTCCCTTCACCTCTTCCTCTCTGGACAGAGTAAACCCTCTCCCTTCACCTCTTCCTCTCTGGACAGAGTAAACGCTCTCCCTTCACCTCTTCCTCTCTGGACAGAGTAAACCGTCTCCCTTCACCTCTTCCTCTCTGGACAGAGTAAACCCTCTCCCTTCACCTCTTCCTCTCTGGACAGAGTAAACCCTCTCCCTTCACCTCTTCCTCTCTGGACAGAGTAAACCGTCTCCCTTCACCTCTTCCTCTCTGGACAGAGTAAACCCTCTCCCTTCACCTCTTCCTCTCTGGACAGAGTAAACCCTCTCCCTTCACCTCTTCCTCTCTGGACAGAGTAAACCGTCTCCCTTCACCTCTTCCTCTCTGGACAGAGTAAACCGTCTCCCTTCACCTCTTCCTCTCTGGACAGAGTAAACGCTCTCCCTTCACCTCTTCCTCTCTGGACAGAGTAAACCGTCTCCCTTCACCTCTTCCTCTCTGGACAGAGTAAACCCTCTCCCTTCACCTCTTCCTCTCTGGACAGAGTAAACCGTCTCCCTTCACCTCTTCCTCTCTGGACAGAGTAAACGCTCTCCCTTCACCTCTTCCTCTCTGGACAGAGTAAACCGTCTCCCTTCACCTCTTCCTCTCTGGACAGAGTAAACCCTCTCCCTTCACCTCTTCCTCTCTGGACAGAGTAAACCCTCTCCCTTCACCTCTTCCTCTCTGGACAGAGTAAACCGTCTCCCTTCACCTCTTCCTCTCTGGACAGAGTAAACCGTCTCCCTTCACCTCTTCCTCTCTGGACAGAGTAAACCCTCTCCCTTCACCTCTTCCTCTCTGGACAGAGTAAACCCTCTCCCTTCACCTCTTCCCCTCTGGACAGAGTAAAACGTCTCCCTTCACCTCTTCCTCTCTGGACAGACCGATGACATCAGATAGTAGAGGATTTGATGAAAACATTTGAAGGAGAGAAACAAACAAACACAACTAAAGGCAGACAGAATCATATAATAATGAATATTATCATTATCAAAACGCAATCATAAAATAATAACTTTATTTGTGTCGCACTTTTTAATGCAAGAAACAGTGCTTCACACCACAAAATAATAAAATAAAAGTAAAACAATTAAACAAAAACAAGAGGAAGGAGAAATTGAAAAAAAGTTTGCTAATTGAAATCATACATTAAAACCATTTTCAACAGGGAGGCTCTGAATCTGCCTGAAATTTCCCTGGCAGACCATTTCAACGGGGTCCTAATGGCAAATACCCAGCCTCATTTCTTTTTCAACATAGACTCTGGAATGGTCAACAGTGGCCTGCCAGAGGATCCCAGGCTGCGTCCTGGCTCATAGGGAGATGTATGGTCAACAGTGTCCTGCCAGAGGATCCCAGGCTGCGTCCTGGCTCATAGGGAGATGAATGGTCAACGGTGTCCTGCCAGAGGATCCCAGGCTGCGTCCTGGCTCATAGGGAGATGTATGGTCAACGGTGTCCTGCCAGAGGATCCCAGGCTGCGTCCTGGCTCATAGGGAGATGTATGGTCAACGGTGTCCTGCCAGAGGATCACAGGCTGCGTCCTGGCTCATAGGGAGATGAATGGTCAACAGCGCCCTGCCAGAGGATCCCAGGCTGCGTCCTGGCTCATAGGGAGATACAAGAACAGAGGTACAGTGAGGAAAAAAAGTATTTGATCCCCTGCTGATTTTGTACGTTTGGCCACTGACAAAGAAATGATCAGTCTATAATTTTTATGGTAGGTTTATTTGAACAGTGAGAGACAGAATAACAACAAAAAAATCCAGAAAAATGCATGTGAAAAATTTTATAAATTGATTTGCATTTTAATGAGGGAAATAAGTATTTGACCCCCTATCAATCAGAAAGATTTCTGGCTCCCAGGTGTCTTTTATACAGGTAACGAGCTGAGATTAGGAGCACACTCTTAAAGGGAGTGCTCCTAATCTCAGTTTGTTACCTGTATAAAAGACACCTGTCCACAGAAGCAATCAATCAATCAGATTCCAAACTCTCCACCATGGCCAAGACCAAAGAGCTCTCCAAGGATGTCAGGGACAAGATTGTAGACCTACACAAGGCTGGAATGGGCTACAAGACCATCGCCAAGCAGCTTGGTGAGAAGGTGACAACAGTTGGTGCGATTATTCGCAAATGGAAGAAACACAAAAGAACAAAAGAACAAAAGATCTCCCTCGGCCTGGGGCTCCATGCAAGATCTCACCTCGTGGAGTTGCAATGATCATGAGAACGGTGAGGAATCAGCCCAGAACTACACGGGAGGATCTTGTCAATGATCTCAAGGCAGCTGGGACCATAGTCACCAAGAAAACAATTGGTAACACACTACGCCGTGAAGGACTGAAATCCTGCAGCGCCCGCAAGGTCCCCCTGCTCAAGAAAGCATATATACATGCCCGTCTGAAGTTTGCCAATGAACATCTGAATGATTCAGAGGACAACTGGGTGAAAGTGTTGTGGTCAGATGAGACCAAAATGGAGCTCTTTGGCATCAACTCAACTCGCCGTGTTTGGAGGAGGAGGAATGCTGCCTATGACCCCAAGAACACCATCCCCACAGTCAAACATGGAGGTGGAAACATTATGCTTTGGGGGTGTTTTTCTGCTAAGGGGACAGGACAACTTCACCGCATCAAAGGGACGATGGACGGGGACATGTACCGTCAAATCTCTGGTGAGAACCTCCTTCCCTCAGCCAGGGCATTGAAAATGGGTCGTGGATGGGTATTCCAGCATGACAATGACCCAAAACACACGGCCAAGGCAACAAAGGAGTGGCTCAAGAAGAAGCACATTAAGGTCCTGGAGTGGCCTAGCCAGTCTCCAGACCTTAATCCCATAGAAAATCTGTGGAGGGAGCTGAAGGTTCGAGTTGCCAAACGTCAGCCTCGAAACCTTAATGACTTGGAGAAGAACTGCAAAGAGGAGTGGAACAAAATCCCTCCTGAGATGTGTGCAAACCTGGTGGCGAAATACAAGAAACGTCTGACCTCTGTGATTGCCAACAAGGGTTTTGCCACCAAGTACTAAGTCATGTTTTGCAGAGGGGTCAAATACTTATTTCCCTCATTAAAATGCAAATCAATTCATAACATTTTTCACATGCGTTTTTCTGGATTTTTGTTGTTGTTATTCTGTCTTTCACTGTTCAAATAAACCTACCATTAAAATTATAGACTGATCATTTCTTTGTCAGTGGGCAAACGTACAAAATCAGCAGGGGATCAAATACTTTTTTCCCCTCACTTTATAGGATGGGGCTGAACAAAGCCTTAAACTTGATTAATAACATTTTATAATCTATTCTAAATGTGACTGGTAGCCAGTGTAGTAAAGCTAAATTAGGTGTGATATGATTCCATTTCCTTTTGCCTGTTAAAAGCAGAGATGCAGCATTTTGAACTGACTGTAGATGGAGTGATTTCTGTCTGAGACGTGTATACAAACAGTAATCTAGATGTGAGGATGAGACATGTTTTCTCCAAATCAGTGACTGAGATAAAATACTTGGATGATAAAAGCAGGACTGGACAACCTTTTTTACATTCAGCTCAGGTTTAGGTCAGGGTCAAAGACCAAGGTTTCTGGCCTTAAGCTTTACATTGGTGGACAAATGACCAAGGTTCTCCACAATCTGAGTTCTAGCAAGGTGGGGGACCAAATACAACCTCAGATTTTTTTTAAATAATTGAGCTGGAGAAAATGGTCAGACATCCAACATTTGATGTCAGTTGTGAAGGGTAGCTACCCTAGCTTGGTCACTGAGTCTGATTGGTACATAGGGCTGCATGTCATCCGCCAAGCAGTGAATATTATGATTGCGGGTGATGTCACCAGGGGGATGCATATGGGGCCCAGAATTGATACCCGAGGGACACCATAGTGAATAGGTCCCACAAAGATATGAGCTGAACCAGTCGAGGGCAACGCCAGAGATTCCCACCCACCTCTTCATCTGGTCATCAAAGATGTTATGATCAATAGTTTTAAACTGAGATCTTAAAGAACTACGATAGAGCATTGAATGGCATCCGCAGCCAACAGAAGCTCATTAATGTCAACAGGAAAAAGAAAAAGAAGAGAGGAAGACGTCCCGTGGAACTCTAAAAAGGCCTCCATATCTT
The DNA here is from genome assembly GCA_030435695.1 of Brachymystax lenok tsinlingensis. Taxonomy (NCBI): domain Eukaryota; kingdom Metazoa; phylum Chordata; class Actinopteri; order Salmoniformes; family Salmonidae; genus Brachymystax; species Brachymystax lenok. The sequence continues at coordinate 47,583,096 of CM059788.1, forward strand.
TATGGAAAGGGTTAAAAACAACCGCCTGTGATATTAGAGACCTTGTTGTGTTTGTGGTGTAGTGACCTTTACTTTCCCAAATCCTCCTGGTACCCCTCTGTTGTTGTTCGGATCATTCTGCCTGAGAGGAACAGATACCTGCATGTGTTCTAGTTGGATTTCAGCTCCAAACTCCACGTGCAGCGTAAACCCTATTCTCTTTACAGTACATTGATTTAACTAGGCAAGTCAGTTAAGAACAAATTCTTATTTACAATGACGGCCTACCCCAGCCAAACCCTAACGACGCTGGGCCGCCCTACGGGACTCCTAATCACGTCCGTTTGTGATACAGCCTGGAATCAAACCAAGGTCTGTAGTGATGCCTCTAGCACTGAGATACAGTGCATTAGACCACTGTGATACAGCCTGGAATCGAACCAAGGTCTGTAGTGACGCCTCTAGAACTGAGATGCAGTGCCTTAGACCACTGTGCCACTCGGGAGCCCATGTGGGCCTGGTTAAAAGTAGTGCCCTTTAAAGGGAATTGAGTGCCATTTGTGACGCATCATTTCTATGGTCTTGTCTGTTTCTATGAGGAACAGAAACCTGCAGTTGGATTTCAGGTCCAACTTCTATACTGTTTTTATGAGGAACAGATTTCAGGTCCAACTTCCATACTTGGTGCATCCCAAAGGTCTCCTACTGTCTATATGGTGAACTACTTTTGACCAGAGCCCCCATAGTACACTATATAAAGTAGTGCACCATGAAGGGCATACGGTGCCATTGGTCTATCCTTAGGGTCTAGTGTCCCAGTCAGTCAAAGTAGACAGGCAGACTGAATCAGATCAGTCATCCTCATCTGTAGTCACTTAGCAACAGCCAGAGTCTCTGTGTTCCAGGGTCTCTGTGTTCATCACTATCACCACCTAGTCCTGTCCTGCTGGGACTACACACCTCTACAGGGAGATGGATGCTGAAGGAGTCAACATGGAGGTAGGAGGAGTGATATACATTTTATATCTAATATACATTGAACAAAAATATACTGAACAAAAATATAAATGCGACATGTAAAGTGTTGGTCCCATGTTTCATGAGCTGAAATAAAAGATCCCAGAAATGTTCCATATGTACAAAAAGCTTATTTCTCTCAAATGTTGTGCACAAATGTGTTTCAAATCAAATGTTATTGGTCACATACACATGGTTATCAGATGTTAATGCGAGTGTAGCGAAATGCTTGTGCTTCTGGTTCCGACCATGCAGTAGTATCTAACAAGTAATCTAACAAATTCACAACAACTACCTTATACACACAAGTGTAAAGGAATGAATACGAGTATGTACATATAAATATATGGATGAGTGATGGCTGACCGGCGTAGGCAAGACGCAGTAGATGGTATGGAGTACAGTATATACATATGAGATGAGTAATGTAGGATATGTAAACATATAAAGTGGCATTGTTTAAAGTGGCTAGTGATACATTTATTACATCCACTTTTTAATTATTAAAGTGGCTAGAGATTTGAGTCGATGGTCGAACGGCATAGGCAAGATTCAGTAGATGGTATAGAGTTCAGTATATACATATGAGATGAGTAATGTAGGAAATGTAAACATTATATAAAGCATTGTTTAAAGTGGCTAGTGATACATTTGTTACATCCAATTTTCAATTATTGAAGTGGCTAGAGATTTGAGTCAGTATGTTGGCAGCAGCCACTCAATGTTAGTGGTGGCTGTTTAACAGTCTGATGGCCTTGAGATAGAAGCTGTTTAAGGATCAGCTCCTTAGTTTTGTTGACGTTGAGTGTGAGGTTATTTTCCTGACACCACACTCCCAGGGCCCTCACCTCCTCCCTGTAGGCCGTCTCGTCGTTGTTGGTAATCAAGCCTACCACTGTAGTGTCGTCTGCAAACTTGGTGATTGAGTTGGAGGCGTGCTTGGCCACGCGGTCATGGGTGAACAGGGAGTACAGGAGAGGGCTGAGAACGCACCCCAGTGTTGAGGATCAGTGGAGTGGAGATGTTGTTTCCTACCCTCACCACCTGGGGGACGGCCCGTCAGGAAGTCCAGGACCCAGTTGCACAGGGCGGGGTCGAGACCTAGGGTCTCGAGCTTAATGATGAGTTTGGAGGGTACTATGGTGTTAAATGCTGAGCTGTAGTTGATGAACAGCATTCTTACATAGGTATTCCTCTTGTCCAGATGGGTTAGGGCAGTGTGCAGTGTGATTGCGATTGCGTCGTCTCTGGACCTATTGGGGCGGTAAGCAAATTGGAGTGGGTCTAGGGTGTCAGGTAGGGTGGAGGTGATGTGATCCTTGACTAGTCTCTCAAAGCACTTCATGATGACGGAAGTGAGTGCTACGGGGGCGATAGTCGTTTAGCTCAGTCACCTTAGCTTTCTTGGGAACAGGAACAATGGTGGCCCTCTTGAAGCATGTGGGAACAGCAGACTGGGATAGGGACTGATTGAATATGTCCGTAAACACACCAGCCAGCTGGTCTGCGCATGCTCTGAGGACACGGCCAGGGATGCCATCTGGGCCGGCAGCCTTGCGAGGGTTAACACATTTAAATGTTTTCCTCACGTTGGCTGCGGTGAAGGAGAGCCCGCAGGTTTTGGTAGCAGGCCGTGTTGGTGGCACTGTATTGTCCTCAAAGCGAGCAAAGAAGTTGTTTAGTTTGTCTGGGAGCAGGACGTCGTGGTCCGCAACGGGGCTGGTTTTCTTTTTGTAGTCCGTGATTGACTGTAGACCCTGCCATATTCCTCTCGTGTCTGAGCCGTTGAATTGTGACTCTACTTTGTCTCTATATTGACGCTTAGCTTGTTTGATTGCCTTGCGGAGGGAATAGCTACACTGTTTGTATTCAGTCATGTTTCCGGTAGCCTTACCATGATTTTTTTTTTTTTTTCACCTTTATTTAACCAGGTAGTTCTATATGATGTCATAATACACCTTTATTTAACCAGGTAGTTCTATATGATGTCATAATACACCTTTATTTAACCAGCTAGTTCTATATGATGTCATAATACACCTTTATTTAACCAGGTAGTTCTATATGATGTCATAATACACCTTTATTTAACCAGGTAGTTCTATATGATGTCATAATACACCTTTATTTAACCAGGTAGTTCTATATGATGTCATAATACACCTTTATTTAACCAGCTAGTTCTATATGATGTCATAATACAGGTAGGCAAGTTGAGAACAAGTTCTCATTTACAACTGCGACCTGGCCAAGATAAAGCAAAGCAGTTCAACACATATAACAACACAGAGTTACATGGAATAAACAAACACACAGTCAATAATACAGTAGGGAAAAAAACGAATCTATATACAATGTGTGCAAATGAGGTAGGATAAGGAACATAAGGCAATAAATAGGCCATGGTGGCAAAGTAACTACAGTATAGCAATTTAACACTGGAATGGTAAATGTGCAGTAGATGAATGTGCAAAGTAAAAATACTGGGGTGCAAAGGAGCAAGATAAATAAATGAATACGGTAGGGGATGAGGTAGTTGGTTGGGCTATTAACAGATGGGCTGTGTACAGGTGCAGTGATCTGTGAGCTGCTCTGACAGCTGGTGCTTAAAGCTAGTGAGGGAGATAAGTGTCTCCAGTTTCAATGATTTTTGTAGTTTGTTCCAGTCATTGGCAGCAGAGAACTGGAAGGAAAGGCGGCCAAAGGAGGAATTGGCTTTGGGGGTGACCAGTGAGATATATCTGCTGGAGCGAGTGCTACGGGTGGGTGCTGCTATGGTTACCAGCGAGCTGAGGTATGGCGGGGCTTTACCTAGCAGGGACTTGTAGATGACCTGGAGCCAGTGGGTCTGGCGACGAGTATGTAGCGAGGGCCAGCCGACTAGAGCATACAGGTCGCAGTGGTGGGTGGTATAAGGGGCTTTGGTGACAAAGCGGATGGCACTGTGATAGACTGCATCCAGTTTGCTGAGTAGAGTATTGGAAGCTGTTTTGTAGATGACATCGCCGAAGTCGAGGATCGGTAGGATAGTCAGTTTTACTAGTGCAAGTTTGGCAGCATGAGTGAAGGATGCTTTGTTGCGAAATAGAAAGCCGATTCAAGATTTAATTTTGGATTGGAGATGTTTAATGTGAGTCTGGAAGGACAGTTTACAGTCTAGCCAGACACCTAGGTATTTGTAGTTGTCCACGTATTCTAGGTCAGAGCCGTCCAGGGTAGTGATGCTAGTCGGGCGGGCGGTGTGCAGGCAGCGAACGATTGAAAAGCATGCATTTGGTTTTACTAGCGTTTAAGAGCAGTTGGAGGCCATGGAAGGAGTGTTGTATGATGTATCAGAGAATCACCAGCAGCAAGAGCGATTAAATTAAATAGATTAAAAGCAGTGGTTCGCGTTTACATCCCAGTTAGTAAGCATTTCTCCTTTTCCAAGATAATCCATCCACCTGACATGTGTGGCATATCAAGAAGATGATTAAACAGCATGATCATTTCACAGGTGCACCTTGTGCTGGGGACAATAAAAGGCCAATAAAATGTGCAGTTTTGTCAGACAACACAAGGCCACAGATGTCTCAAGTTTTGAGGGAGCGTACAATTGACATGCTGACTGCAGGAATGTCCACCATTGCTGTTGCCAGATAATTGAATGTTAATTTCTCTACCATAAGCCGCCTCCAACGATGTTTTAGAGAATTTGGCAGTGCGTCCAACCGGCATCACAACCGCAGGCCACGTGTATGGCGTCGTGTGGGCGAGGTGTTTCCTGATGTCAACGTTGTGAACAGAGTGCCCTATGATAGCGGTGTGGTTATGGTGTGGGGCAGGCATAAGCTACGGACAACAAACACAGTTACATTTTATTGATGGCAATTTGAATACACAGTGATACTGTGACAAGGCTCATTGTCGTGCCATTCGTCCACCGCCATCACCTCATGTTTCAGCTAATGATAATGTACGGCTCCATGTCGCAAAGATCTGTACACAATTCCTGGAAGCTGAAGATGTCCCAGTTCTTCCATGACCTGCATACTCACCAGACATGTCACCCATTGAGTATGTTTGGGATGCTCTGGATCGACGGGATTTAGGTGTAGTGTGATTCAGGTCTAGTGTGATTCAGGTCTAGTGTGATTCAGGTGTAGTGTGAATCAGGTCTAGTTTGATTCAGGTGTAGTGTGATTCAGGTCTAGTGTGATTCAGGTCTAATGTGATTCAGGTCTAGTGTGATTCAGGTCTAGTGTGATTCAGGTGTAGTGTGATTCAGGTCTAGTGTGATTCAGGTGTAGTTTGATTCAGGTCTAGTGTGATTCAGGTCTAGTGTGATTCAGGTCTAGTGTGATTCAGGTGTAGTGTGTTTCAGGTCTAGTGTGATTCAGGTGTAGTTTGATTCAGGTGTAGTGTGATTCAGGTCTAGTGTGATTCAGGTCTAGTGTGATTCAGGTGTAGTTTGATTCAGGTCTAGTGTGATTCAGGTGTAGTGTGATTCAGGTCTAGTGTGATTCAGGTCTAGTGTGATTCAGGTCTAGTGTGATTCAGGGGTAGTGTGATTCAGGTGTAGTGTGATTCAGGTCTAGTGTGATTCAGGTCTAGTGTGATTCAGGTGTAGTGTGATTCAGGTCTAGTGTGATTCAGGTGTAGTGTGATTCAGGTGTAGTGTGATTCAGGTGTAGTGTGATTTAGGTGTAGTGTGATTCAGGTGTAGTGTGATTCAGGTGTAGTGTGATTCAGGTCTAGTGTGATTCAGGTGTAGTGTGATTCAGGTGTAGTGTGATTCAGGTGTAGTGTGATTCAGATCTAGTGTGTTTCAGGTCTAGTGTGTTTCAGGTCTAGTTTGATTTGCCAACTTTTGGCCAGCTCTTTCTCTAACGGCACATTAACTGGCGCAAGCTTGCAAAGTTAATTTACTTCTAAAACAGGACAAAAGGCTAGAAATCATTTTCATACAAACAACAGCTGTTAGTTAGACATATGAGGTGGATATAATTACTTTCTGACAGATAACTAGAGGCTAGAGCTGACCTGGCTGTGGTAGCTATTACTAGCTAGCGTAGCTTATTCATTCACCTCAGTCGAGAGGGGATGAAACATTAGCTTACGTTACTGTACATGTCTGTTACAATACTAGCTCAGCACTGCGAATAAACACAAGTTTTTTTCTTTTAAGTTAAACAGCAGTTATCTTGCCAGCTACATCTGTCAACTAAAGAGTAGCCAGTTTATGCTCTGCTTGCTTTTACAACTCGGTGACAGAGTGCAACACGCGGACACCACTGAACTATGCTCAACTCTGCCGTGCTGGTCCAGCCAGCCTTCCAGAAGCTTTGCCTTCACACAGCCTGTCAGCACGCTCTGTGGTGTCCGCGTGGTCCTAAATCCAGTCGGCTGAACACTCAAAACAGCCTAGCCTATCGCTCTGAGGTGGCCGCGTGGTCCTAAATCCAGTCGGCTGAACACTCAAAACAGCCTAGCCTATCGCTCTGATGTCACGATCGTTGTGAAGAACGGACCAAGGTGCAGCGAGGTAACCAGTATACATAATTTTATTTATACGTAACTGGTGAAAACAAAGAACAAACCGACCGTGACGAACGTGTAGCACATACAGGTGCTCACACAATAAACAATGACCCACACCGCAAGTTGGGAAAAGAACAAACATATATATGGTCCCCAATTAGAGGTAACGAATAAAACATAGAACAAAAACCACCCCTGCTCACGTCCTGACCAAAACCACCATAGAGCAGCCAAAAGGGCTATCTATGGCCAGGACGTGACATCTGAGGTGTCCGCGTGGTCCTAAATCCAGTCGGCTGAACACTCAAAACAGCCTAGCCTATCGCTCTGAGGTGTCCGCGTGGTCCTAAATCCAGTCGGCTGAACACTCAAAACAGCCTACCCTATCGCTCTGAGGTGTCCACATGGTCCTAAAGCACACCGTTGACACCTTTTGTATCACATTGCAATGACAAAACTGGGGGTGACAAAAATGCAATTTCAGAATGTGGGATTTGACCCCCGTCCCCAGTGAAAGTTGCGCCCCTGATATGAACTGTAACTCTTTGAAAAATCTTTGAAATTGTTGCATGTTGCGTTTCTATTTCTGTTCAGTATATTTGAACATGATTACTGTTCACTTCAGCTTGTAACACCTTCTCACAGATATGATTGTGCCACTCATGGAGATATATTGTTTAGTAACCCAGATTGACTGACTCAGACACTCTGTAGGAGCGAGTAAAACACAAACTGATACCATTGTAGGTCAAATATAATGGCATATTTATTAGTACTTCATGCTATCATTGTTACTGGGTATAGTTGAACCTATTTCCCCTCATAGGAATCTCACTCATTAATAAGACTTCTTCAATCTCAGCTGTTTCCCACAGGGAACCTGTATAGCACTGTAGAGGAAGGATTGATACCCACTGCCCCCAACTACGGCAATGGAACCAATGCCACCCCTGATTTCCATGGCAGCGGCGACTATGACGAAGAGTATGAGGATGAAGGCTGTTTCAAGACAGACGTGGTCAGGTTTGGAGCCCTCGTCACACCCATGGTCCTCTCCATGGTCATTGTGCTAAGCCTTGTGGGTAACCTGCTAGTGCTGGTGGTTCTGGCCAGGTAGGTTTGATGATGAGAAATAGATCATGAATATTTTCCTCATTTTAACTTTGCTTGCTGCTCTTGTCGTGCATCTTGTTCGGAGAGAGCGAGGTAACTAGTGACAGTCTAAGGATGGAGGAAATATTGTGCTACTCTTAATGGTTGGTGTTATCTGAAAGAGTGGAGTCTTCCTCACTGCCTTATAGCCTAGTTCAGGGCGCTCTAACCCAGTTCCTGAAGAACTACCATCCTGTAGGTTTTCACTCCAACCCTAATCTAGCGCACCTGATTCTAATCATTAGCTGGTTGATAAACTGAATCAGGTTAGTTACAACTGGGGTTGGAGTAAAAACCCTCAGGAGCGTAGCTCTCTTGGAAAAGGGTTGGAGAGCCTAGTTTAAACCATAACTATTACTGTAGTCTTCATCAGGGTTACAGGCTAGGACTATTACTGTAGTCTTCATCAAGGTTACAGGCTAGGACTATTACTGTAGTCTTCATCAGGGTTACAGGGTAGGACTATTACTGTAGTCTTCATCAGGGTTTCAGGGTAGGACTATTACTGTAGTCTTCATCAGGGTTACAGGGTAGGACTATTACTGTAGTCTTCATCAGGGTTACAGGGTAGGACTATTACTGTAGTCTTCATCAGGGTTACAGGGTAGGACTATTACTGTAGTCTTCATCAGGGTTTCAGGGTAAGACTATTACTGTAGTCTTCATCAGGGTTTCAGGGTAGGACTATTACTGTAGTCTTCACCAGGGGTTCAGGGTAGGACTATTACTGTAGTCTTCATCAGGGTTACAGGGTAGGACTATTACTGTAGTCTTCATCAGGGTTTCAGGGTAGGACTATTACTGTAGTCTTCATCAGGGTTTCAGTGTAGGACTATTACTGTAGTCTTCATCAGGGTTTCAGGGTAGGACTATTACTGTAGTCTTCATCAGGGTTTCAGTGTAGGACTATTACTGTAGTCTTCATCAGTGGTTCAGTGTAGGACTATTACTGTAGTCTTCACCAGGGTTTCAGGGTGTTTAAAACAGTGTTGTGTTGCATTTAAAACAGTGTTGTGTTTAAAACGGTGTTGTGTGTCTCTGCTTCTCTCCCAGGTACGAGCATCTTCGGTCTCTGACGAATGCGTTCATGATGAACCTGGCGTTGTCTGACCTGGTGTTCACCTGCGGCCTCCCCTTTTGGGTCTCCTATCACCTGATTGGCTGGAGCTACGGTGACCTCACCTGTAAGGCGGTCAGCTTCTTGTTCTATGCCGGCTACTACAGCAGTGGTATCTTCCTCATCCTAATGACGCTGCATCGTTACCTGGCCGTGCTCCACCCCCTGTCTCACCTGGTGTCAGGCCCTTCCCTCTCTCAGGGCACCTGGAGCGCTGTCGTATCATTGGTTGTCTGGACCGTCAGTCTGTTAGCTGCTATGCCAGCTCTCATCTTTACCAAGGTCATTATCAGTGATCCTAACGACCCTGATGGGCCTAGTGACTCTAACGACCCTGATGGGCCTAGTGACTCTAACCCTAGTGGTGAACAGTGGTACTGCGAGGTTGCAGATGTCAGCTGGAGGCTGTGGGGAGTCTACCAGCAGAACATCCTGTTCATAGTAACATTATTAGTGGTGTGTGTCTGTTACAGTCAGATTGTAGTCCGCCTCCTGAGGCCCAGGGTTAGGGTTAGACGCCAGAGGAGCGGAGGAGACAGGAGGAGTCAGAGGACCGCCAGGCTGGTCTTGGGCCTGGTCCTGGTTTTCTTTGTGGGCTGGGCGCCGTACAACGTGGTCATCTTCCTCAGGACGCTGGTATATAAGAGACAAGATGGCAGCGGTGCTGGCAGTGCTGACTCATCCACAACACTATGGGATGATTGTGACACCAGCAAAACGTTGGACTACTCCTTCTATGTGACCAGGCTGCTGGCGTTCTCCTACTGCTGTCTCAACCCTCTGTTCTACGTGTTCGCTGGGCTCAAGTTCCGGAACCACCTGAAGAGAATGTTGAAGGGTTGTTGTCATGGTGTTAGCGTTGTCAATAACAACAACAACAGCAGTGTTCTGTACAGGAGTAGCAGACAGATATCACAGTCCAGTGGGGATGAGTCACTGTACTAGACATCACTGTCATACTAGATATTGTGGTATTCTTCATGTTACCTGGAGCCTTAGACTTCCATACTAGATATTGTGGTATTCTTTAACTTCATGATACCTGGAGCCATTCACTGGATCTATTTTCCATTCATATTATTCATTTGCAGATCATGATTGCATTCCTCAAGACTATATGAGGTGTTTATATCATATCCATTTAATACCACGTTTAATACCACGTTTAATAACACGTTTAGAAGCGAATTCAATTGTGATTGTTGTATTTTGATTGCTGTAAGTCAAATCAAATTGTATTTGTCACATACACATGTTTAGCAGATTGCGGGTATAGCGAAATGCTTGTGTTGTTTCTAGCTCCAACAGGGCAGAAATATCTAACAATTCACAACAATAATCACAATAATTTTGTACTGTGCTGATTTTGTATGTTTGCACACTGACAAAGAAATGATCAGTCTATAATTTTAATGGTAGGTTTATTTGAACAGTGACAGACAGAATAACAACAACAAAAACCCTTGTTGGCAATCACAGAGGTCAGACGTTTCTTGTAGTTGGCCACCAGGTTTGCACACATCTCAGGAGGGATTTTGTCCCACTCCTCTTTGCAGATCTTCTCCAAGTCATTAAGGTTTCGAGGCTGACGTTTGGCTCTTTCGAACCTTCAGCTCCCTCCACAGATTTTCTATGGGATTAAGGTCTGGAGACTGGCTAGGCCACTCCAGGACCTTAATGTGCTTCTTTTTTTGAGCCACTCCTTTGTTGCCTTGGCCGTGTGTTTTGGGTCATTGTCATGCTGGAATACCCATCCACGACCCATTTTCAATGCCCTGGCTGAGGGAAGGAGGTTCTCACCCGAGATTTGACGGTACATGGCCCCGTCCATCGTCCCTTTGATGCGGTGAAGTTGTCCTGTCCCCTTAGCAGAAAAACACCCCCAAAGCATAATGTTTCCACCTCCATCTCCTTAGTTTTGTTGACGTTGAGTGTGAGGTTATTTTCCTGACACCACACTCCCAGGGCCCTCACCTCCTCCCTGTAGGCCGTCTCGTCGTTGTTGGTAATCAGGCCTACTACTGTAGTGTCGTCAGCAAACTTGATGATTGAGTTGGAGATGTGCTTGGCCACGCGGTCATGGGTGAACAGGGAGTACAGGAGGGGGGCTGAGCATGCACTCCTGTGGGGCCCCAGTGTTGAGGATCAGCGAAGTAGAGATGTTGTTTCCTACCTTCACCACCTGGGGGCGGCCAGTCAGGAAGTCCAGGACCCAGTTGCACAGAGCGGGCTTCAGACCCAGGGTCTCCAGCTTAATGATGAGCTTGGAGGGTACTATGGTGTTGAATGCTGAGCTGTAGTCAATGAACAGCATTCTTACATAGATATTCCTCTTGTCCAGATGGGATAGGGCAGTGTGATTGCGATTGCGTCATCTGAGGACCTATTGGGGTGGTATGCAAACTGCAGTGGGTCTAGGGTGGCCGGTAAGGTGGAGGTGATATGATCCTTGACTAGTCTCTCAAAGCACTTCATGATGACAGAAGTGAGTGCTACGGGCGATAAGTCATTTAGTTCAGTTACCTTAGCTTTCTTGGGGACAGGAGAAATGGTTGACATCATGAAGCAAGTGGGGACAGCAGACTGGGATAGGGAGAGATTGAATATGTTCGTAAACACTCCAGCCATTGTGTTACCATACTGGGGTTTGATATAATCACCATATAGTTTTCATGGTCAGTTTTGAATTGTGTAAATATTCAACTATTGTTTAATGTTTTTCAGTCTTCTGAATAAAGTACTGATGGAAAATGTCTAAACTGTCCTATAAATTACAATAACTAATAATATAAGATATATATATATACATAAGATAATTTGACTCAATGTGAAACTGAGGTGAAAATGAGGAACAACATGTAGTCTGTCCCCTCCACCCTAGAACAGGTTACCAGCTCTCTAAATGAGGAACAACATGTAGTCTGTCCCCTCCGCCCTAGAACAGGTTACCAGCTCTCTAAATGAGGAACAACATGTAGTCTGTCCCTCCACCCTAGAACAGGTTACCAGCTCTCTAAATGAGGAACAACATGTAGTCTGTCCCTCCGCCTAGAACAGGTTACCAGCTCTCTAAATGAGGAACAACATGTAGTCTGTCCCCTCCACCCTAGAACAGGTTACCAGCTCTCTAAATGAGGAACAACATGTAGTCTGTCCCCTCCACCCTAGAACAGGTTACCAGCTCTCTAAATGAGGAACAACATGTAGTCTGTCCCTCCGCCTCTAGAACAGGTTACCAGCTCTCTAAATGAGGAACAACATGTAGTCTGTCCCCTCCGCCTAGAACAGGTTACCAGCTCTCTAAATGAGGAACAACATGTAGTCTGTCCCTCCACCCTAGAACAGGTTACCAGCTCTCTAAATGAGGAACAACATGTAGTCTGTCCCTCCACCCTAGAACAGGTTACCAGCTCTCTAAATGAGGAACAACATGTAGTCTGTCCCTCCACCCTAGAACAGGTTACCAGCTCTCTAAATGAGGAACAACATGTAGTCTGTCCCTCCACCCTAGAACAGGTTACCAGCTCTCTAAATGAGGAACAACATGTAGTCTGTCCCCTCCACCCTAGAACAGGTTACCAGCTCTCTAAATGAGGAACAACATGTAGTCTGTCCCCTCCACCCTAGAACAGGTTACCAGCTCTCTAAATGAGGAACAACATGTAGTCTGTCCCCTCCGCCCTAGAACAGGTTACCAGCTCTCTAAATGAGGAACAACATGTAGTCTGTCCCTCCGCCTAGAACAGGTTACCAGCTCTCTAAATGAGGAACAACATGTAGTCTGTCCCCTCCGCCCTAGAACAGGTTACCAGCTCTCTAAATGAGGAACAACATGTAGTCTGTCCCCTCCGCCCTAGAACAGGTTACCAGCTCTCTAAATGAGGAACAACATGTAGTCTGTCCCCTCCACCCTAGAACAGGTTACCAGCTCTCTAAATGAGGAACAACATGTAGTCTGTCCCCTCCGCCCTAGAACAGGTTACCAGCTCTCTAAATGAGGAACAACATGTAGTCTGTCCCTCCGCCCTAGAACAGGTTACCAGCTCTCTAAATGAGGAACAACATGTAGTCTGTCCCTCCGCCCTAGAACAGGTTACCAGCTCTCTAAATGAGGAACAACATGTAGTCTGTCCCTCCACCCTAGAACAGGTTACCAGCTCTCTAAATGAGGAACAACATGTAGTCTGTCCCTCCGCCCTAGAACAGGTTACCAGCTCTCTAAATGAGGAACAACATGTAGTCTGTCCCCTCCACCCTAGAACAGGTTACCAGCTCTCTAAATGAGGAACAACATGTAGTCTGTCCCCTCCACCCTAGAACAGGTTACCAGCTCTCTAAATGAGGAACAACATGTAGTCTGTCCCCTCCACCCTAGAACAGGTTAACAGCTCTCTAAATGTGAAACTGAGGAACAACGTTCAACATTCTACTTTCTAGGACATCAAAACACGGTAGGATGGTCTCTTATTACCATATTATCTTCTCAATCAATCTGTTTCTTACTCTTTTGCCTCTGTGATGCACTATTACCTTTTCTGGGCAATAACTTGTAGACATGCAGCCATGGACCTGAGTCCTGGAAGACCAGCAGCCTTCTGATCAACAGCCTTCTGATCAACAGCCTTCTGATCAACAGCCTTCTGATCAACAGCCTTCTGAACAACAGCCTTCTGATCAACAGCCTTCTGAACAACAGCCTTCTGATCAACAGCCTTCTGATCAACAGCCTTCTGAACAACAGCCTTCTGAACAACAGCCTTCTGATCAACAGCCTTCTGATCAACAGCCTTCTGATCAACAGCCTTCTGAACAACAGCCTTCTGAACAACAGCCTTCTGATCAACAGCCTTCTGATCAACAGCCTTCTGAACAACAGCCTTCTGAACAACAGCCTTCTGAACAACAGCCTTCTGATCAACAGCCTTCTGATCAACAGCCTTCTGATCAACAGCCTTCTGAACAACAGCCTTCTTATCAACAGCCTTCTGATCAACAGCCTTCTGAACAACAGCCTTCTGATCAACAGCCTTCTGATCAACAGCCTTCTGATCAACAGCCTTCTGAACAACAGCCTTCTGAACAACAGCCTTCTGATCAACAGCCTTCTGATCAACAGCCTTCTGAACAACAGCCTTCTGATCAACAGCCTTCTGATCAACAGCCTTCTGATCAACAGCCTTCTGAACAACAGCCTTCTGAACAACAGCCTTCTGAACAACAGCCTTCTGATCAACAGCCTTCTGAACAACAGCCTTCTGATCAACAGCCTTCTGAACAACAGCCTTCTGATCAACAGCCTTCTGATCAACAGCCTTCTGAACAACAGCCTTCTGAACAACAGCCTTCTGATCAACAGCCTTCTGAACAACAGCCTTCTGATCAACAGCCTTCTGATCAACAGCCTTCTGATCAACAGCCTTCTGAACAACAGCCTTCTGATCAACACTGAGGAAGACTATGATGAGCTGTGTTGTCTAGGTAATGGCCTGTTGGTGTGTGCTCTGTGTTGTCTAGGTAATTGCCTGTTGCTGTGTGCTCTGTGTCGTCTAGGTAACTGGCTGTTGCTGTGTGCTCTGTGTCGTCTAGGTAACAGCCTGTTGCTGTGTGCTCTGTGTCGTCTAGGTAGCAGCCTGTTGCTGTGTGCTCTGTGTCGTCTAGGTAACTGCCTGTTGCTGTGTGCTCTGTGTCGTCTAGGTAACAGCCTGTTGCTGTGTGCTATTTGTCATTGAGGACCTGAGGAGGGTCACCAACCTGTTCATTCTCATCCTGCTGTCCTCTGACCTCCTCTTCACCCTGCCCTTCTGGGCCGTCTATCACCTGACTCACTCGGTGTTCAGCGCCGTGGTGGGTATGATGTCATTACATTAACCCTAACCTCTGACCTATCTAACCCTTTCTAAACCCTAAACCTGACTCCCTCCCTCAGTCTGATGCTGCTGACCTGCCTGGCCCTAACCCTAACCTCTGACCCCAGTTAACCAGGGCCTACTTCACCAGTCATTACTGCAGTCTGATGCTGCTGACCTGCCTGGCCCTAACCCTAACCTCTGACCCCAGTTAACCAGGGCCTACTTCACCAGTCATTACTGCAGTCTGATGCTGCTGACCTGCCTGGCCCTAACCCTAACCTCTGACCCCAGTTAACCAGGGCCTACTTCACCAGTCATTACTGCAGTCTGATGCTGCTGACCTGCCTGACCCTAACCCTAACCTCTGACCCCAGTTAACCAGGGCCTACTTCACCAGTCATTACTGCAGTCTGATGCTGCTGACCTGCCTGGCCCTAACCTAACCTCTGACCCCAGTTAACCAGGGCCTACTTCACCAGTCATTACTGCAGTCTGATGCTGCTGACCTGCCTGACCCTAACCCTAACCTCTGACCCCAGTTAACCAGGGCCTCACCAGTCATTACTGCAGTCTGATGCTGCTGACCTGCCTGGCCCTAACCCTAACCTCTGACCCCAGTTAACCAGGGCCTACTTCACCAGTCATTACTGCAGTCTGATGCTGCTGACCTGCCTGGCCCTAACCCTAACCTCTGACCCCAGTTAACCAGGGCCTACTTCACCAGTCATTACTGCAGTCTGATGCTGCTCACCTGCCTGGCAGTGGACCACTGTGTGACGGTGGTCATGTCCCGCTGTAGTTCCAGTCCCTAGAAGTGAGGACAGAGATAATAGTAACATAATATTCAGTGCTGTCTAATTTGAATATAATGAAGTCTGTTTCTTGTGATGTTTTCAGTCCTCAGATGCAGACAGTTATGAAACCCTGTCGACAGATGAAGAGGTCCCAATGAAGAGCAGTGGTTCTCAGTCCTGGTCCTGGGGACTCAAAGGGGCGCACATGTTTGTTTTTGCCTCGGCACTGCACAGCTGATTCAAATGATCAACTCATCATCAAGCTTCAAGTGGTATTTATGTATTATCTCCCTCACCAGCTTTAAGCACCAGCTGTCAGAGCAGCTCACAGATCACTGCACCTGTATATAGCCCATATGTAAATAGCCCAACCTACTACCTCATCCCCTACCGTATTCATTTATTTATCTTGCTCCTTTGCACCCCAGTATTTTTACTTTGCACATTCATCTACTGCACATCTACCATTCCAGTGTTTAATTGCTATACTGTAATTACTTTGCCACCATGGCCTATTTATTGCCTTATCTTCCTTATCCTACCTCATTTGCACACATTGTATATAGATTAGTTTTTTTCCTACTGTATTATTGACTGTATGTTTGTTTTACTCCATGTGTAACTCTGTGTTGTTGTATGTGTTGAACTGCTTTGCTTTATCTTGGCCAGGTCGCAGTTGTAAATGAGAACTTGTTCTCAACTGGCCTACCTGTATTATGACATCATATAGAACTACCTGGTTAAATAAAGACCTCTGTGATTGCCAACAAGGGTTTTGCCACCAAGTACTAAGTCAGTCATGTCAAATACTTATTTCCCTCATTAAAATGCAAATAAATTGATAACATTTTTCACATGGATTTTGTTGTTGTTATTCTGTCTCTCACTGTTCAAATAAACCTACCATTAAAATTATAGACTGATCATTTCTTTGTCAGTGGGCAAACGTACAAAATCAGCAGGGGATCAAATGCATGTAAACTTCCGACTTCAACTGTAAATACTCTGCATGCCAGTCTCTCTTGGCTAAGAGTTGAGGAGAGACTGACTGCATCACTTCTTCTTTTTATAAGAAACATTAATGTGTTGGAAATTCCAAATTGTTTGCGTAGTCAACTTACACACAGCTCTGACACACACACTTACCCCACCAGACATGCCACCAGGGGTCTTTTCACAGTCCCCAAATCCAGAACAAATTCAATAAAACGTACAGTATTATATAGAGCCCTTATTGCATGGAACTCCCTTCCATTTCATATTGCTCAAGTGAACAGCAAACCTGGTTTCAAACAACAGATAAAGAAACACCTCACGGCACAACGCCTCTCCCCTATTGGACCTAGATAGTTTGTGTGTATGTATTGATATGTCGGCTACGTGTGCCTTTATTTTTATTTTGTATGTAGTTCTGTCCTTGAGCTGTTCTTTCTAATGATGTTCTGTATTATGTCATTCTGTATTATGTTTCATGTTTTGTGTGGACCCCAGGAGGAGTAGCTGCTGCTTTTGCAACAACTAATGGGGATCCTAATAAAATACCAATACCAAGTTAATGCTTTCTGCTGTACCTATCAGTCAAGACAACCTCCTTTTTAAGGTCTGTATCGTACCTTGGCTAAATTAGTTGATGTTTTGTTGTTATTCGGTTGTTGTTGTTGTTATTGTGTTGTTGTTCGGTCCTGTTTTCGCCAGAAGCCAAACAGCTGTTGTTTTCTCTTCTGATATTTCCCTCCTCCAGCTCTTCATACCCATCCTCCTCTCCTCTCACCCCCTCGCCTCCCTTCTGCTCTGCTCTCCTCTCATCCCCTCCCCTCTCTTCTTCCTTCCTCCCCTCTTCATACTCCTCTCCTCCACTCCCCTCTCCTCTCCTCCCTTCTCCTCTTCAAACGCCTCTCCTCTCATCCCCTCCCCTCTCTTCTTCGTCCTCTCCTCTTCATACTCCTCTCCTCCACTCCCCTCTCCTCTCCTCCCTTCTCCGCTTCAAACTCCTCTCCTCTCATCCCCTCCCCTCTCCTCTCAACATCTCCACTCTCTTCTTCTCTCCTCTCCTTTTCTGGACAATTCACTCCTCAGATCCAAGTTTTTACCTTGATCTATTTTTTTTATTCCCATTATCAGTAACGACAATCACCGGAACCATACGGCAGTCATGGATGGATTAACATGGTGTAATATAGAATACTTTAACATGGTTTAACATGGTTTAAGATGGTTTGACATACAGTAGTTTAACAAGGTTTAACAGGGTTTAAAATCTGTGTCTTATGTATATACTCACTAACAAAATGGGGTTGCATTAGTTAGGCGATGTTAAATGGGATTGTATCTATAGTGATGTTAAATGGGATTGTATCTATAGTGATGTTAAATGGGATTGTATCTATAGTGATGTTAAATGGGGTTGTATCTATAGTGATGGTAAATGGGGTTGTATCTATAGTGATGGTAAATGGGGTTGTATCTATAGTGATGGTAAATGGGGTTGTATCTATAGTGATGTTAAATGGGATTGTATCTATAGTGATGGTAAATGGGGTTGTATCTATAGTGATGTTAAATGGGATTGTATCTATAGTGATGTTAAATGGGATTGTATCTATAGTGATGGTAAATGGGGTTGTATCTATAGTGATGTTAAATGGGGTTGTATCTATAGTGATGTTAAATGGGGTTGTATCTATAGTGATGTTAAATGGGGTTGTATCAATAGTGCTGTTAAATGGGGTTGTATCAATAGTGCTGTTAAATGGGGTTGTATCACTAGTGATGTTAAATGGGGTTGTATCTATAGTGATGTTAAATGGGGTTGTATCTATAATGATGTTAATTGGGGTTGTATCTATAGTGATGTTAAATGGGGTTGCATCAATAGTGATGTTAAATGGGGTTGTATCTATAGTGATGTTAAATGGGGTTGTATCTATAATGATGTTAAATGGGGTTGCATTAATAATGATGTTCAATGGGGTTATATCAATAGTGATGTTCAATGCGGTTGTATCAATAGTGATGTTAAATGGGGTTGTATCTATAGTGATGTTAAATGGGGTTGTATCTATAGTGATGTTAAATGGGGTTGCATCAATAGTGATGTTCAATGCGGTTGTATCAATAGTGATGTTAAATGGGGTTGCATCAGTTAGGTGTTGTTAAATGGGGTTGTATCTACAGTGATGTTAAATGGGGTTGAATCTATAGTGATGTTAAATGGGGTTGTATCAATAGTGATGTTAAATGGGGTTGCATCAGTTAGGTGATGTTAAATGGGGTTGTATCTATAGTGATGTTAAATGGGGTTGCATCAATAGTGATGTTCAATGCGGTTGTATCAATAGTGATGTTAAATGGGGTTGCATCAGTTAGGTGTTGTTAAATGGGGTTGTATCTACAGTGATGTTAAATGGGGTTGAATCTATAGTGATGTTAAATGGGGTTGTATCAATAGTGATGTTAAATGGGGTTGCATCAGTTAGGTGATGTTAAATGTTGTATCTATAGTGATGTTAAATGGGGTTGTATCTCTATAGTGATGTTAAATGGGGTTGTATCAATAGTGATGTTAAATGGGGTTGTATCAATAGTGATGTTAAATGGGGTTGCATCAGTTTGGTGATGTTAAATGGGGTTGTATCTATAGTGATGTTGAATGGGGTTGCATCAGTTAGGTGATGTTAAATGGGGTTGCATCAGTTAGTTGATGTTAAACGGGTTGTATCTATAGTGATGTTAAATGGGGTTGCATCAATAGTGATGTTAAATGGGGTTGCATCAATATTCATGGTAAATGGGGTTGCATCAGTAGTGATGTTAAATGGGGTTGCGTCAGTTAGGTGATGTTAAATGGGGTTGTAACAATATTGATGGTAAATGGGGTTGCATCAATATTGATGTTAAATGGGGTTGCATCAGTTAGGTGATGTTAAATTGGGTTGTATCAATAGTGATGTTAAATTGGGTTGTATCAATAGTGATGTTAAATGGGGTTGTGTCAATAGTGATGTTAAATGGGGTTGTATCAATAGTGATGTTAAATGGGGTTGCATCAGTTAGTTGATGTTAAATGGGGTTGTATCAATATTGATGGTAAATGGGGTTGCATCAATATTGATGTTAAATGGGTTGCATCAGTTAGGTGATGTTAAATTGGGTTGTATCAATAGTGATGTTAAATTGGGTTGTATCAATAGTGATGTTAAATGGGGTTGCATCAGTTAGTTGATGGTAAATGGGGTTGCATCAATATTGATGGTAAATGGGGTTGCATCAATATTGATGTTAAATGGGGTTGCATCAGTTAGGTGATGTTAAATGGGGTTGCATCAGTTAGGTGATGTTAAATTGGGTTGTATCAATAGTGATGTTAAATGGGGTTGGATCAGTTAGGTGATGTTAAATGGGGTTGTTTCAATAGTGTTGTTAAATGGGGTTGTATCAATAGTGATGTTAAATGGGGTTGTATCAATAGTGTTGTTAAATGGGGTTGTATCAATAGTGATGTTAAATGGGGTTGTATCAATTTGGTGATGTTAAATGGGGTTGTATCAATAGTGATGTTAAATGGGGTTGTATCAATAGTGATGTTAAATGGGGTTGCATTAATAGTGATGTTAAATGGGGTTGCATTGGTTAGGTGATGTTAAATGGGGTTGCATCAGTTAGGTGATGTTAAATGGGGTTGCATCAATATTGATGTTAAATGGGGTTGTATCTATAGTGATGTTAAATGGGGTTGTATCTATAGTGATGTTAAATGGGGTTGTATCAATAGTGCTGTTAAATGGGGTTGTATCAATAGTGCTGTTAAATGGGGTTGTATCACTAGTGATGTTAAATGGGGTTGTATCTATAGTGATGTTAAATGGGGTTGTATCTATAATGATGTTAATTGGGGTTGTATCTATAGTGATGTTAAATGGGGTTGCATCAATAGTGATGTTAAATGGGGTTGTATCTATAGTGATGTTAAATGGGGTTGTATCTATAATGATGTTAAATGGGGTTGCATTAATAATGATGTTCAATGGGGTTGTATCAATAGTGATGTTCAATGCGGTTGTATCAATAGTGATGTTAAATGGGGTTGTATCTATAGTGTTGTTAAATGGGGTTGTATCTATAGTGATGTTAAATGGGGTTGCATCAATAGTGATGTTCAATGCGGTTGTATCAATAGTGATGTTAAATGGGGTTGCATCAGTTAGGTGTTGTTAAATGGGGTTGTATCTACAGTGATGTTAAATGGCGTTGAATCTATAGTGATGTTAAATGGGGTTGTATCAATAGTGATGTTAAATGGGGTTGTATCTATAGTGATGTTAAATGGGGTTGTATCTATAGTGATGTTAAATGGGGTTGTATCTATAGTGATGTTAAATGGGGTTGTATCAATAGTGCTGTTAAATGGGGTTGTATCAATAGTGCTGTTAAATGGGGTTGTATCACTAGTGATGTTAAATGGGGTTGTATCTATAGTGATGTTAAATGGGGTTGTATCTATAATGATGTTAATTGGGGTTGTATCTATAGTGATGTTAAATGGGGTTGCATCAATAGTGATGTTAAATGGGGTTGTATCTATAGTGATGTTAAATGGGGTTGTATCTATAATGATGTTAAATGGGGTTGCATTAATAATGATGTTCAATGGGGTTGTATCAATAGTGATGTTCAATGCGGTTGTATCAATAGTGATGTTAAATGGGGTTGTATCTATAGTGATGTTAAATGGGGTTGTATCTATAGTGATGTTAAATGGGGTTGCATCAATAGTGATGTTCAATGCGGTTGTATCAATAGTGATGTTAAATGGGGTTGCATCAGTTAGGTGTTGTTAAATGGGGTTGTATCTACAGTGATGTTAAATGGGGTTGAATCTATAGTGATGTTAAATGGGGTTGTATCAATAGTGATGTTAAATGGGGTTGCATCAGTTAGGTGATGTTAAATGGGGTTGTATCTATAGTGATGTTAAATGGGGTTGTCTCTATAGTGATGTTAAATGGGGTTGTATCAATAGTGATGTTAAATGGGGTTGCATCAGTTTGGTGATGTTAAATGGGGTTGTATCTATAGTGATGTTGAATGGGGTTGCATCAGTTAGGTGATGTTAAATGGGGTTGCATCAGTTAGTTGATGTTAAACGGGGTTGTATCTATAGTGATGTTAAATGGGGTTGCATCAATAGTGATGTTAAATGGGGTTGCATCAATATTCATGGTAAATGGGGTTGCATCAGTAGTGATGTTAAATGGGGTTGCGTCAGTTAGGTGATGTTAAATGGGGTTGTAACAATATTGATGGTAAATGGGGTTGCATCAATATTGATGTTAAATGGGGTTGCATCAGTTAGGTGATGTTAAATTGGGTTGTATCAATAGTGATGTTAAATTGGGTTGTATCAATAGTGATGTTAAATGGGGTTGTGTCAATAGTGATGTTAAATGGGGTTGTATCAATAGTGATGTTAAATGGGGTTGCATCAGTTAGTTGATGTTAAATGGGGTTGTAACAATATTGATGGTAAATGGGGTTGCATCAATATTGATGTTAAATGGGGTTGCATCAGTTAGGTGATGTTAAATTGGGTTGTATCAATAGTGATGTTAAATTGGGTTGTATCAATAGTGATGTTAAATGGGGTTGCATCAGTTAGTTGATGGTAAATGGGGTTGCATCAATATTGATGGTAAATGGGGTTGCATCAATATTGATGTTAAATGGGGTTGCATCAGTTAGGTGATGTTAAATGGGGTTGCATCAGTTAGGTGATGTTAAATTGGGTTGTATCAATAGTGATGTTAAATGGGGTTGGATCAGTTAGGTGATGTTAAATGGGGTTGTATCAATAGTGTTGTTAAATGGGGTTGTATCAATAGTGATGTTAAATGGGGTTGTATCAATAGTGTTGTTAAATGGGGTTGTATCAATAGTGATGTTAAATGGGGTTGTATCAATTTGGTGATGTTAAATGGGGTTGTATCAATAGTGATGTTAAATGGGGTTGTATCAATAGTGATGTTAAATGGGGTTGCATTAATAGTGATGTTAAATGGGGTTGCATTGGTTAGGTGATGTTAAATGGGGTTGCATCAGTTAGGTGATGTTAAATGGGGTTGCATCAATATTGATGTTAAATGGGGTTGCATCAGTTAGGTGATGTTAAATGGGGTTGTATCAATAGTGTTGTTAAATGTGGTTGTATCAATAGTGATGTTAAATGGGGTTGCATCAGTTAGGTGATGTTAAATGGGGTTGTATCAATAGTGATGTTAAATGGGGTTGTATCTATAGTGATGTTAAATGGGGTTGTATCTATAGTGATGTTAAATGGGGTTGTATCTATAGTGATGTTAAATGGGGTTGCATCAGTTAGGTGATGTTAAATGGTGTTGTATCAATAGTGATGTTAAATGGGGTTGCATCAATATTGATGTTAAATGGGGTTGTTTCAATAGTGATGTTAAATGGGGTTGTATCAATAGTGATGTTAAATGGGGTTGTATCAATAGTGATGTTAAATGGGGTTGTATCAATAGTGATGTTAAATGGGGTTGCATTAATAGTGATGTTAAATGGGGTTGCATTGGTTAGGTGATGTTAAATGGGTTTGTATCAATAGTGATGTTAAATGGGGTTGCATCAGTTAGGTGATGTTAAATGGGGTTGTATCAATATTGATGGTAAATGGGGTTGCATCAATATTGATGTTAAATGGGGTTGCATCACTTAGTTGATGTTAAATGGGGTTGTATCAATAGTGTTGTTAAATGGGGTTGCATCAATAGTGATGTTAAATGGGGTTGCATTAATAGTGATGTTAAATAGGGTTGCATTGGTTAGGTGATGTGAAATGGGTTTGTATCAATAGTGTTGTTAAATGGGGTTGTATCAATAGTGTTGTTAAATGGGGTTGTATCAATAGTGATGTTAAATGGGGTTGTATCAATAGTGATGTTAAATGGGGTTGCATTAATAGTGATGTTAAATGGGGTTGCATTGGTTAGGTGATGTTAAATGGGTTTGTATCAATAGTGATGTTAAATGGGGTTGCATCAGTTAGGTGATGTTAAATGGGGTTGCATCAATATTGATGGTAAATGGGGTTGCATCAATATTGATGTTAAATGGGGTTGCATCAGTTAGGTGATGTTAAATGGGGTTGCATTGGTTAGGTGATGTTAAATGGGTTTGTATCAATAGTGATGTTAAATGGGGTTGCATCAGTTAGGTGATGTTAAATGGGGTTGCATCAATATTGATGGTAAATGGGGTTGCATCAATATTGATGTTAAATGGGGTTGCATCACTTAGTTGATGTTAAATGGGGTTGTATCAATAGTGTTGTTAAATGGGGTTGTATCAATAGTGTTGTTAAATGGGGTTGTATCTATAGTGATGTTAAATGGGGTTTATAGCTACTGTTTACAGGCCTCCTGGGCCATATACAACATTCCTCACTGAGTTCCCTGAATTCCTATCGGACCTTGTAGTCATGGCAGACAATATTCTAATTTTTGTTGACTTTAATATTCACATGGAAAAGTCCACAGACCCACTCCAAAAGGCTTTTGGAGCCATCATCGACTCTGTCGGTTTTGTTCAACATGTCTCCGGACCTACTCACTGCCACAGTCATACTCTGGACCTAGTTTTGTCCCGTGGAATAAATGTTGTGGATCTTAATGTTTTTCCTCATAATCCTGGACTATCGGACCACCATTTTATTACGTTTGAAATCGCAACAGATAATCTGCTCAGACCCCAACCAAGGATCATCAAAAGTCGTGCTATAAATTCTCAGACATCCCAAAGATTCCTAGATGCCCTTCCAGAATCCTTCCACCTACCCAAGGACGTCAGAGTACAAAAATCAGTTATCCACCTAACTGAGGAACTCAATGTAACCTTGCAATACCCTAGATGCAGTTGCACCCTAAAAACAAAAACATTTGCCAAAAAAACTAGCTCCCTGGTATACAGAAAATACCCGAGCTCTGAAGCAAGTTACCAGAAAATTGGAACGGAAATGGCGCCACACCAAACTGGAAGTCTTCCGACTAGCTTGGAAAGACAGTACCGTGCAGTATCGAAGAGCCCTCACTGCTGCTCGATCATCCTATTTTTCCAAGTTAATTGAGGAAAATAAGAATAATCCAAAGTTTCTTTTTGATACTGTCACAAAGCTAACTAAAAAGCAGCATTCCCAAGAGAGGATGGCTTTCACTTTAGCAGTGATTCATTCATGAACTTCTTTGAGGAAAAGATCATGATCATTAGAAAGCAAATTACGGACTCCTCTTTAAATCTGCGTATTCCTCCAAAGCTCAGTTGTCCTGAGTCCACACAACTTTGCCAGGACATAAAATCAAGAGAGACACTCAAGTTTTTTAGTACCATATCTCTTGACACATTGATGAAAATAATCATGGCCTCTAAACCTTCAAGCTGCATACTGGACCCTATTCCAACTAAACTACTGAAAGAGCTGCTTCCTGTGCTTGGCCCTCCTATGTTGAACATAATAAACAGCTCTCTATCTACCGGATGTGTACCAAACTCACTAAAAGTGGCAGTAATAAAGCCTCTCTTAAAGCCAAACCTTGACCCAGAAAATATAAAAAACTATCGGCCTATATCGAATCTTCCATTCCTCTCAAAAATTTTAGAAAAGCTGTTGCGCAGCAACTCACTGCCTTCCTGAAGACAAACAATGTATCTGAAACGCTTCAGTCTGGTTTTAGACCCCATCATAGCACTGAGACTGCACTTGTGAAGGTGGTAAATGACCTTTTAATGGCGTCAGACCGAGGCTCTGCAACTGTACTCATGCTCCTAGACCTTAGTGCTGCTTTTGATACCATCGATCACCACATTCTTTTGGAGAGATTGGAAACCCAAATTGGTCTACATGGACAAGTTTTGGCCTGGTTTAGATCTTATCTGTCGGAAAGATATCAGTTTGTCTCTGTGGATGGTTTGTCCTCTGACAAATCAACTGTAAATTTCGGTGTTCCTCAAGGCTCTGTTTTGGGACCACTATTGTTTTCACTATATATTTTACCACTTGGTGATGTCATTCGAAACATAATGTTAACTTTCACTGCTATGCGGATGACACACAGCTGTACATTTCGATGAAACATGGTGAAGCCCCAAAATTGCCCTCCCTTGAAGCCTGTGTTTCAGACATAAGGAAGTGGATGGCAGAAAATTTTCTACTTTTAAACTCTGATAAAACAGAGATGCTAGTCCTAGGTCCCAAGAAACAAAGAGATCTTCTGTTGAATCTGACAATTAATCTTGATGGTTGTACAGTCGTCTCAAATAAAACTGTGAAGGACCTCGGCGTTACTCTGGACCCTGATCTCTCTTTTGACGAACATATCAAGACTGTTTCAAGGACAGCTTTTTTCCATTTACGTAACATTGTAAAAATTAGAAACTTTCTGTCCAAAAATGATGCAGAAAAGTTAATCCATGCATTTGTAACTTCTAGGTTAGACTACTGCAATGCTTTATTTTCCGGCTATCCGGATAAAGCACTAAATAAACTTCAGTTAGTGCTTAACACGGCTGCTAGAATCTTGACTAGAACCCCAAAATTTGATCATATTACTCCAGTACTAGCCTCTCTACACTGGCTTCCTGTTAAGGCAAGGGCTGATTTCAAGGTTTTACTGCTAACCTACAAAGCATTACATGGGCTTGCTCCTACCTATCTTTCTGATTTGGTCCTGCCGTACATACCTACACGTACGCTACAGTCACAAGACGCAGGCCTCCTTACTGTCCCTAAAATTTCTAAGCAAACAGCTGGAGGCAGGGCTTTTTCCTATAGAGCTCCATTTTTATGGAATAGTCTGCCTATCCATGTGAGAGACGCAGACTCGGTCTCAACCTTTAAGTCTTTATTGAAGACTCATCTCTTCAGTAGGTCTTATGACTGAGTGTAGTCTGGCCCAGGAGTGTGAAGGTAAACGGAAAGGCACTGGAGCAACGAACCACCCTTGCTGTCTTTTGCCTGGCCGGTTCCCTCCACTGGGATTCTCTGCCTCTAACCCTATTACAGGGGCTGAGTCACTGGCTTCTGGTGCCGTGGCGGAGATCTTGTGGGCTATACTCGGCCTTGTCTCAGGATGGTAAGTTGGTGGTTGAAGATATCCCTCTAGTGGTGTGGGGGCTGTGCTTCGGCAGAGTGGGTGGGGTTATATCCTGCCTGTTTGGCCCTGTCCGGGGGTTTCGTCGGACGGGGCCACAGTGTCTCCCGACCCCTCCTGTCTCAGCCCCCAGTATTTATGCTGCAGTAGTTTATGTGTCGGGGTGCTAGGGTCCGTCTGTTATATCTGGAGTATTTCTTCTCTTATCTGGTGTCCTGTGCGAATTTAAGTATGCTCGCTCTAATTATCTCTCTTTCTTTTTTTCTTCTCTCTCTCTCTCTCTCTTGGAGGACCTGAGCATTAGGACCATTCCTCAAGGCCTACCCGGATGTCCCGAGTCCACCTGGCCGTGCTGCTTCTCCAGTTTCAACTGTTCTGCCTGTTTTATGAACATTTTAAAATCTTGTCCATGTTCTGTTATAATCTGCACCCGGCACAGCCAGAAGAGGACTGGCCACCCCTCACAGCCTGGTTCCTCTCTAGGTTTCTTCCTAGGTTTTGGCCTTCTAGGGAGTTTTTCCTAGCCACCGTGCTTTTACACCTGCATTGCTTGCTGTTTGGGGTTTTAGGCTGGGTTTCTGTACAGCACTCTGTGACATCAGCTGATGTAAGGGGGGCTTTATAAATAAATTTGATTTGATTTGATTTGGTTGTATCAATTGTGATGTTAAATGGGGTTGTATCAATTGTGATGTTAAATGGGGTTGTATCAATAGTGATGTTAAATGGGGTTGTATCACTAGTGATGTTAAATGGGGATGTATCTATAGTGATGTTAAATGGGGTTGTATCTATAATGATGTTAATTGGGGTTGTATCTATAGTGATGTTAAATGGGGTTGCATCAATAGTGATGTTAAATGGGGTTGTATCTATAGTGATGTTCAATGCGGTTGTATCAATAGTGATGTTAAATGGGGTTGTATCTATAGTGATGTTAAATCGGGTTGCATCAATAGTGGTGTTCAATGCGGTTGTATCAATAGTGATGTTAAATGGGGTTGCATCAGTTAGGTGTTGTTAAATGGGGTTGTATCTACAGTGATGTTAAATGGGGTTGTATCTATAGTGATGTTAAATGGGGTTGTATCAATAGTGATGTTAAATGGGGTTGCATCAGTTAGGTGATGTTAAATGGGGTTGTGTCTATAGTGATGTTAAATGGGGTTGTATCTATAGTGATGTTAAATGGGGTTGCATAAATATTGATGTTAAATGGGGTTGCATCAATAGTGATGTTAAATGGGGTTGCATCAGTTTGGTGATGTTAAATGGGGTTGTATCTATAGTGATGTTGAATGGGGTTGCATCAGTTAGGTGATGTTAAATGGGGTTGCATCAGTTAGTTGATGTTAAACGGGGTTGTATCTATAGTGATGTTAAATGGGGTTGCATTAGTTAGGTGATGTTAAATTGGGTTGTATCAATAGTGATGTTAAATGGGGTTGCATCAATAGTGATGTTAAATGGGGTTGCATCAATATTCATGGTAAATGGGGTTGCATCAGTAGTGATGTTAAATGGGGTTGTGTCAGTTAGGTGATGTTAAATGGGGTTGTAACAATATTGATGGTAAATGGGGTTGCATCAATATTGATGTTAAATGGGGTTGCATCAGTTAGGTGATGTTAAATTGGGTTGTATCAATAGTGATGTTAAATTGGGTTGTATCAATAGTGATGTTAAATGGGGTTGTGTCAATAGTGATGTTAAATGGGGTTGTATCAATAGTGATGTTAAATGGGGTTGCATCAGTTAGTTGATGTTAAATGGGGTTGTAACAATATTGATGGTAAATGGGGTTGCATCAATATTGATGTTAAATGGGGTTGCATCAGTTAGGTGATGTTAAATTGGGTTGTATCAATAGTGATGTTAAATTGGGTTGTATCAATAGTGATGTTAAATGGGGTTGCATCAGTTAGTTGATGGTAAATGGGGTTGCATCAATATTGATGGTAAATGGGGTTGCATCAATATTGATGTTAAATGGGGTTGCATCAGTTAGGTGATGTTAAATGGGGTTGCATCAGTTAGGTGATGTTAAATTGGGTTGTATCAATAGTGATGTTAAATTGGGTTGTATCAATAGTGATGTTAAATGGGGTTGGATCAGTTAGGTGATGTTAAATGGGGTTGTATCAATAGTGTTGTTAAATGGGGTTGTATCAATAGTGATGTTAAATGGGGTTGTATCAATAGTGTTGTTAAATGGGGTTGCATCAATTAGGTTATGTTAAATGGGGTTGTATCAATAGTGATGTTAAATGGGGTTGTATCAATAGTGATGTTAAATGGGGTTGTATCAATAGTGATGATAAATGGGGTTGCATTGGTTAGGTGATGTTAAATGGGGTTGCATCAGTTAGGTGATGTTAAATGGGGTTGCATCAATATTGATGTTAAATGGGGTTGCATCAGTTAGGTGATGTTAAATGGGGTTGTATCAATAGTGTTGTTAAATGTGGTTGTATCAATAGTGATGTTAAATGGGGTTGCATCAGTTAGGTGATGTTAAATGGGGTTGTATCAATAGTGATGTTAAATGGGGTTGTATCTATAGTGATGTTAAATGGGGTTGTATCTATAGTGATGTTAAATGGGGTTGTATCTATAGTGATGTTAAATGGGGTTGCATCAGTTAGGTGATGTTAAATGGTGTTGTATCAATAGTGATGTTAAATGGGGTTGCATCAATAGTGATGTTAAATGGGGTTGTATCAATAGTGATGTTAAATGGGGTTGTATCAATAGTGATGTTAAATGGGGTTGCATTAATAGTGATGTTAAATGGGGTTGCATTGGTTAGGTGATGTTAAATGGGTTTGTATCAATAGTGATGTTAAATGGGGTTGCATCAGTTAGGTGATGTTAAATGGGGTTGCATCAATATTGATGGTAAATGGGGTTGCATCAATATTGATGTTAAATGGGGTTGCATCAGTTAGGTGATGTTAAATGGGGTTGCATTGGTTAGGTGATGTGAACTGGGTTTGTATCAATAGTGATTTTAAATGGGGTTGCATCAGTTAGGTGATGTTAAATGGGGTTGCATCAATATTGATGTTAAATGGGGTTGCATCAGTTAGGTGATGTTAAATTGGGTTGTATCAATAGTGATGTTAAATTGGGTTGTATCAATAGTGATGTTAAATGGGGTTGTGTCAATAGTGATGTTAAATGGGGTTGTATCAATAGTGATGTTAAATGGGGTTGCATCAGTTAGTTGATGTTAAATGGGGTTGTAACAATATTGATGGTAAATGGGGTTGCATCAATATTGATGTTAAATGGGGTTGCATCAGTTAGGTGATGTTAAATTGGGTTGTATCAATAGTGATGTTAAATTGGGTTGTATCAATAGTGATGTTAAATGGGGTTGCATCAGTTAGTTGATGGTAAATGGGGTTGCATCAATATTGATGGTAAATGGGGTTGCATCAATATTGATGTTAAATGGGGTTGCATCAGTTAGGTGATGTTAAATGGGGTTGCATCAGTTAGGTGATGTTAAATTGGGTTGTATCAATAGTGATGTTAAATTGGGTTGTATCAATAGTGATGTTAAATGGGGTTGGATCAGTTAGGTGATGTTAAATGGGGTTGTATCAATAGTGTTGTTAAATGGGGTTGTATCAATAGTGATGTTAAATGGGGTTGTATCAATAGTGTTGTTAAATGGGGTTGCATCAATTAGGTTATGTTAAATGGGGTTGTATCAATAGTGATGTTAAATGGGGTTGTATCAATAGTGATGTTAAATGGGGTTGTATCAATAGTGATGATAAATGGGGTTGCATTGGTTAGGTGATGTTAAATGGGGTTGCATCAGTTAGGTGATGTTAAATGGGGTTGCATCAATATTGATGTTAAATGGGGTTGCATCAGTTAGGTGATGTTAAATGGGGTTGTATCAATAGTGTTGTTAAATGTGGTTGTAT
Organism: Brachymystax lenok tsinlingensis; assembly: GCA_030435695.1. Taxonomy (NCBI): domain Eukaryota; kingdom Metazoa; phylum Chordata; class Actinopteri; order Salmoniformes; family Salmonidae; genus Brachymystax; species Brachymystax lenok. Next base: position 47,613,624 of record CM059788.1, read on the forward strand.
CAATAGTGATGTTAAATGGGGTTGCATCAGTTAGGTGATGTTAAATGGGGTTGTATCAATAGTGATGTTAAATGGGGTTGTATCTATAGTGATGTTAAATGGGGTTGTATCTATAGTGATGTTAAATGGGGTTGTATCTATAGTGATGTTAAATGGGGTTGCATCAGTTAGGTGATGTTAAATGGTGTTGTATCAATAGTGATGTTAAATGGGGTTGCATCAATAGTGATGTTAAATGGGGTTGTATCAATAGTGATGTTAAATGGGGTTGTATCAATAGTGATGTTAAATGGGGTTGCATTAATAGTGATGTTAAATGGGGTTGCATTGGTTAGGTGATGTTAAATGGGTTTGTATCAATAGTGATGTTAAATGGGGTTGCATCAGTTAGGTGATGTTAAATGGGGTTGCATCAATATTGATGGTAAATGGGGTTGCATCAATATTGATGTTAAATGGGGTTGCATCAGTTAGGTGATGTTAAATGGGGTTGCATTGGTTAGGTGATGTGAACTGGGTTTGTATCAATAGTGATTTTAAATGGGGTTGCATCAGTTAGGTGATGTTAAATGGGGTTGCATCAATATTGATGGTAAATGGGGTTGCATCAATATTGATGTTAAATGGGGTTGCATCAGTTAGGCGATGTTAAATGGGGTTGTATCAATAGTGATGTTAAATGGGGTTGCATCAGTTAGGTGATGTTAAATGGGGTTGTATCAATAGTGATGTTAAATGGGGTTGTATCTATAGTGATGTTAAATGGGGTTGTATCTATAGTGATGTTAAATGGGGTTGTATCTATAGTGATGTTAAATGGGGTTGCATCAGTTAGGTGATGTTAAATGGTGTTGTATCAATAGTGATGTTAAATGGGGTTGCATCAATAGTGATGTTAAATGGGTTGTATCAATAGTGATGTTAAATGGGGTTGTATCAATAGTGATGTTAAATGGGGTTGCATTAATAGTGATGTTAAATGGGGTTGCATTGGTTAGGTGATGTTAAATGGGTTTGTATCAATAGTGATGTTAAATGGGGTTGCATCAGTTAGGTGATGTTAAATGGGGTTGCATCAATATTGATGGTAAATGGGGTTGCATCAATATTGATGTTAAATGGGGTTGCATCAGTTAGGTGATGTTAAATGGGGTTGCATTGGTTAGGTGATGTGAACTGGGTTTGTATCAATAGTGATTTTAAATGGGGTTGCATCAGTTAGGTGATGTTAAATGGGGTTGCATCAATATTGATGGTAAATGGGGTTGCATCAATATTGATGTTAAATGGGGTTGCATCAGTTAGGCGATGTTAAATGGGGTTGTTTCAATAGTGATGTTAAATGGGGTTGTATCAATAGTGATGTTAAATGGGGTTGTATCAATAGTGATGTTAAATGGAGTTGCATTAATAGTGATGTTAAATGGGGTTGCATTGGTTAGGTGATGTTAAATGGGTTTGTATCAATAGTGATGTTAAATGGGGTTGCATCAGTTAGGTGATGTTAAATGGGGTTGCATCAGTTAGGTGATGTTAAATGGGGTTGCATCAATATTGATGGTAAATGGGGTTGCATCAATATTGATGTTAAATGGGGTTGCATCAGTTAGTTGATGTTAAATGGGGTTGTATCAATAGTGTTGTTAAATGGGGTTGCATCAATAGTGATGTTAAATGGGGTTGCATCAATAGTGATGTTAAATGGGGTTGCATTAATAGTGATGTTAAATGGGGTTGCATTGGTTAGGTGATGTGAAATGGGTTTGTATCAATAGTGTTGTTAAATGGGGTTGTATCAATAGTGTTGTTAAATGGGGTTGTATCTATAGTGATGTTAAATGGGGTGGTGTCAGTTAGGTGATGTTAAATGGGGTTGTAACAATATTGATGGTAAATGGGGTTGCATCAATATTGATGTTAAATGGGGTTGCATCAGTTAGGTGATGTTAAATTGGGTTGTATCAATAGTGATGTTAAATTGGGTTGTATCAATAGTGATGTTAAATGGGGTTGTGTCAATAGTGATGTTAAATGGGGTTGTATCAATAGTGATGTTAAATGGGGTTGCATCAGTTAGTTGATGTTAAATGGGGTTGTAACAATATTGATGGTAAATGGGGTTGCATCAATATTGATGTTAAATGGGGTTGCATCAGTTAGGTGATGTTAAATTGTGTTGTATCAATAGTGATGTTAAATTGGGTTGTATCAATAGTGATGTTAAATGGGGTTGCATCAGTTAGTTGATGGTAAATGGGGTTGCATCAATATTGATGGTAAATGGGGTTGCATCAATATTGATGTTAAATGGGGTTGCATCAGTTAGGTGATGTTAAATGGGGTTGCATCAGTTAGGTGATGTTAAATTGGGTTGTATCAATAGTGATGTTAAATTGGGTTGTATCAATAGTGATGTTAAATGGGGTTGGATCAGTTAGGTGATGTTAAATGGGGTTGTATCAATAGTGTTGTTAAATGGGGTTGTATCAATAGTGATGTTAAATGGGGTTGTATCAATAGTGTTGTTAAATGGGGTTGCATCAATTAGGTTATGTTAAATGGGGTTGTATCAATAGTGATGTTAAATGGGGTTGTATCAATAGTGATGTTAAATGGGGTTGTATCAATAGTGATGATAAATGGGGTTGCATTGGTTAGGTGATGTTAAATGGGGTTGCATCAGTTAGGTGATGTTAAATGGGGTTGCATCAATATTGATGTTAAATGGGGTTGCATCAGTTAGGTGATGTTAAATGGGGTTGTATCAATAGTGTTGTTAAATGTGGTTGTATCAATAGTGATGTTAAATGGGGTTGCATCAGTTAGGTGATGTTAAATGGGGTTGTATCAATAGTGATGTTAAATGGGGTTGTATCTATAGTGATGTTAAATGGGGTTGTATCTATAGTGATGTTAAATGGGGTTGTATCTATAGTGATGTTAAATGGGGTTGCATCAGTTAGGTGATGTTAAATGGTGTTGTATCAATAGTGATGTTAAATGGGGTTGCATCAATAGTGATGTTAAATGGGGTTGTATCAATAGTGATGTTAAATGGGGTTGTATCAATAGTGATGTTAAATGGGGTTGCATTAATAGTGATGTTAAATGGGGTTGCATTGGTTAGGTGATGTTAAATGGGTTTGTATCAATAGTGATGTTAAATGGGGTTGCATCAGTTAGGTGATGTTAAATGGGGTTGCATCAATATTGATGGTAAATGGGGTTGCATCAATATTGATGTTAAATGGGGTTGCATCAGTTAGGTGATGTTAAATGGGGTTGCATTGGTTAGGTGATGTGAACTGGGTTTGTATCAATAGTGATTTTAAATGGGGTTGCATCAGTTAGGTGATGTTAAATGGGGTTGCATCAATATTGATGGTAAATGGGGTTGCATCAATATTGATGTTAAATGGGGTTGCATCAGTTAGGCGATGTTAAATGGGGTTGTATCAATAGTGATGTTAAATGGGGTTGCATCAGTTAGGTGATGTTAAATGGGGTTGTATCAATAGTGATGTTAAATGGGGTTGTATCTATAGTGATGTTAAATGGGGTTGTATCTATAGTGATGTTAAATGGGGTTGTATCTATAGTGATGTTAAATGGGGTTGCATCAGTTAGGTGATGTTAAATGGTGTTGTATCAATAGTGATGTTAAATGGGGTTGCATCAATAGTGATGTTAAATGGGGTTGTATCAATAGTGATGTTAAATGGGGTTGTATCAATAGTGATGTTAAATGGGGTTGCATTAATAGTGATGTTAAATGGGGTTGCATTGGTTAGGTGATGTTAAATGGGTTTGTATCAATAGTGATGTTAAATGGGGTTGCATCAGTTAGGTGATGTTAAATGGGGTTGCATCAATATTGATGGTAAATGGGGTTGCATCAATATTGATGTTAAATGGGGTTGCATCAGTTAGGTGATGTTAAATGGGGTTGCATTGGTTAGGTGATGTGAACTGGGTTTGTATCAATAGTGATTTTAAATGGGGTTGCATCAGTTAGGTGATGTTAAATGGGGTTGCATCAATATTGATGGTAAATGGGGTTGCATCAATATTGATGTTAAATGGGGTTGCATCAGTTAGGCGATGTTAAATGGGGTTGTTTCAATAGTGATGTTAAATGGGGTTGTATCAATAGTGATGTTAAATGGGGTTGTATCAATAGTGATGTTAAATGGAGTTGCATTAATAGTGATGTTAAATGGGGTTGCATTGGTTAGGTGATGTTAAATGGGTTTGTATCAATAGTGATGTTAAATGGGGTTGCATCAGTTAGGTGATGTTAAATGGGGTTGCATCAGTTAGGTGATGTTAAATGGGGTTGCATCAATATTGATGGTAAATGGGGTTGCATCAATATTGATGTTAAATGGGGTTGCATCAGTTAGTTGATGTTAAATGGGGTTGTATCAATAGTGTTGTTAAATGGGGTTGCATCAATAGTGATGTTAAATGGGGTTGCATCAATAGTGATGTTAAATGGGGTTGCATTAATAGTGATGTTAAATGGGGTTGCATTGGTTAGGTGATGTGAAATGGGTTTGTATCAATAGTGTTGTTAAATGGGGTTGTATCAATAGTGTTGTTAAATGGGGTTGTATCTATAGTGATGTTAAATGGGGTTGTATCAATAGTGATGTTAAATGGGGTTGTATCAATAGTGATGTTAAATGGGGTTGTATCAATAGTGATGTTAAATGGGGTTGTATCAATAGTGATGTTAAATGGGGTTGCATTAATAGTGATGTTAAATGGGGTTGCATTGGTTAGGTGATGTGAAATGGGTTTGTATCAATAGTGATTTTAAATGGGGTTGCATCAGTTAGGTGATGTTAAATGGGGTTGCATCAATATTGATGGTAAATGGGTTTGCATCACTTAGGTGATGTTAAATTGGGTTGCATCAATAGTGATGGTAAATGGGGTTGCATCAATAGTGATGTTAACATCCATCATCACATTCAGTTCCTAATCCTACACTCTATCTAGTGGATTTACATCCACCATTAGAGTCAGCTGTTAATCAAACTCTCCATATAGTGGATTAACATCCACAATCAGTCAGCTGTTAATCCTACTCTCCATCTGTTAAATGGGGTTGCATCAGTTAGGTGATGTTAAATGGGGTTGCATCAATATTGATGGTAAATGGGGTTGCATCAATATTGATGTTAAATGGGGTTGCATCAGTTAGTTGATGTTAAATGGGGTTGTATCAATAGTGTTGTTAAATGGGGTTGCATCAATAGTGATGTTAAATGGGGTTGCATCAATAGTGATGTTAAATGGGGTTGCATTAATAGTGATGTTAAATGGGGTTGCATTGGTTAGGTGATGTGAAATGGGTTTGTATCAATAGTGTTGTTAAATGGGGTTGTATCAATAGTGTTGTTAAATGGCGTTGTATCTATAGTGATGTTAAATGGGGTTGTATCAATAGTGATGTTAAATGGGGTTGTATCAATAGTGATGTTAAATGGGGTTGTATCAATAGTGATGTTAAATGGGGTTGTATCAATAGTGATGTTAAATGGGGTTGCATTAATAGTGATGTTAAATGGGGTTGCATTGGTTAGGTGATGTGAAATGGGTTTGTATCAATAGTGATTTTAAATGGGGTTGCATCAGTTAGGTGATGTTAAATGGGGTTGCATCAATATTGATGGTAAATGGGTTTGCATCACTTAGGTGATGTTAAATTGGGTTGCATCAATAGTGATGGTAAATGGGGTTGCATCAATAGTGATGTTAACATCCATCATCACATTCAGTTCCTAATCCTACACTCTATCTAGTGGATTTACATCCACCATTAGAGTCAGCTGTTAATCAAACTCTCCATATAGTGGATTAACATCCACAATCAGTCAGCTGTTAATCCTACTCTCCATCTACTCTCCATCTATTGGATTGACATCTACCATCACAGCCAGCAGTTAATCCTACTCTCCATCTATCCCAATCTAGTGGATTAATATCCACCATCACAGTCAGTTGTTAATCCTACTCTCCATCTATCCCAATCTAGTGGATTAATATCCACCATCACAGTCAGTTGTTAATCCTACTCTCCATCTAATGTCCATCTAGTGGATTAACATCCACCATCACAGTCAGCTGTCAATCCTGGTCTCCATCAACAGAATTAACATTCACCATCACAGTCATCTGATAATCCTACTATCCATCTACTGGATTATCATCAACCATCCACCATCCACCTCTCCATTCCCTTTTCCATCTAATCTCCATCTAGTGGATTAACATCCACCATGACAGTCATCTGTTAATCCTGGTCTCCATCAACAGAATTAACATTCACCATCACAGGCATCTGATAATCCTACTATCCATCTACTGGAACATCATCAACCATCCACCATCCACCTCTCCATTCCCTTTTCCATCTAATCTCCATCTAGTGGATTAACATCCACCATCCACCTCTCCATTCCCTTTTCCATCTAATCTCCATCTAGTGGATTAACATCACTATTGATGCAATCCCATTTAATTTCTTTGGGAGCAGCGTACGAGGTGACCGTTTTGGAAAACCTGGCGTGCCCAAAGTAAAATGCCTCCCATTCAGGCCCAGAAAATAGGATATGCACATATTTAGTACCATTGGATAGGAAACACTCTGAAAGTTCCAAAAGTGTTAACATTGTGTCTGTGAGTATAACAGAACGGATATGGCAGGCAAAAACCCGAGGAATTTCTGTCCTGGAAAAAGTGGTTTTAACACATTGCCTCATTTAGAACCCCTCCCTTATGAAAATGCCCATATAAGGGCATATGAATGCAGTACCTATTGCTTCCTCTGGATGTCAATAGTCTCGAGAAAGTGTTCTGATTCTTTTTAGATGCTTTTAGAGCATAGAAGAAGACGAATAAGGAAAGCTCAGGTTGCCCAGCCCGGCGGAGATACAATCTTCGGCAAAATCATTCGCAAGGAGATTCCTGCAAAAATATTATTTGAAGATGATGTCAATAGAAGTAAATGCGCGTTCACGGCTGTGGTGCTTTCGCCGTAAAGCCTTTTTGAAATCTGACAACGCTGTGATATTGCCAAGAAGCAGAGCTTTTGATGACTATGAAACACTTGTATATTGATGAATGTTTAATAATTCAACTTTTGGATTTTGAATTTGGCGCCTTGCATTTCACCGGGTAGCGCCCCACCACTCCGTAAGAAGTTAACTACTTAGGGAGTAGCGGCAAACCCATTTAACATCACTATTTAACATCACTATTGATGCAACTACTTAGGGAGTGAAATGTAAGGCGCCAAATTCAAAATCCAAAAGTTGAATTATTAAACATTCATCAATATACAATTGTAGTCATCAAAATCTCTGATTCTTGCCAATATCACAGCGTTGTCAGATTTCAAAAAGGCTTCATGGCGAAAGCACCACATTTGATTGTTTGAGGATAGCACCTCTCCTATTTTCCACATTAGCATAAATTCATATCCAGCGTGGGTCACACAAAACCCATATAAGAGCTAAAATAAATCTCTTACCTTTCGAAGAACTTCTACTGAGGGCTTCCCAAGTGTCCAACGAAGACATCCAATGGTTCTTTTGTTAGAAAAAGTAATTTATTATATCCATAAATCTCAGTTTGGTTTGGCGCTTTATGATCAGAAAATCCACCGTCGAGTCGCCCATTGAACCGTGAAGAGAACACGTTCAAATTATACCTATACACTTTCTCCAAACAAATCAAACATAATTTTTTATGTATACTTATGTATATTTTATGTATACTTTTATGTATATTTACTGTAATATTTAAACCGGACGGTAACGTGAACGATAGGAAAGGAAAATAAAGTGGGGCACGCTCGCGCCCGCGAAACGTTGTTGACAAATGTTGTCCCTTCACTACTTCCTCTTACAATCTGTTCTCGTTAGTGCTAGAGCCTCCAGACACTGTATAAAGACTGTTGACATCTAGTGGAAGCCATAGGTACTGCAGTCTCAGTCCTGGATAACATAGAAATCAGTAAGCAGCCTGGAGAAAAAGGTCATGTACAAAAAAAACTGCAAATCCGGATGGATTTTCCTCGGGTTTCCACCTGCTATATCAGTTCTGTTATACTCACATACATCATCTTAACACGTTTAGAAACTTCAGAGTGTTTCCTATCCAATAGTACTAAGTATGTGCATATCCTATTTTCTGGGCCTGAGTGGCAGGCATTTTACTTTGGGCACGCCAGACTCTCCAAAACCGTCACCTCTACTGCCGCTCCCTAAGAAGTTCACTACCCTCCAGACGAGCTCCAATGCCATACAACTCTCTTTCCATGGCCTCCAAATGCAAGTAAAACTAAATGCATGCTATTCAACCGATCGCTGCCCGCACGTACCCGCCCGTCCAGCATCACTACTCTGGATGGTTCTGAATATGTGGACAACTACAAATAACTAGGTGTCTGGTTAGACTGTAAACTCTCTTTCCAGACTCACATCAAACATCTCCAATCCAAAATTAAATCTAGAATTGGCTTCCTATTTCGGAATAAAGCATCCTTCACTTATAATGCCAAACATACCTTCGTAAAACTGACCATCCTACCGATCCTCGACTTCGGCGATGTCATTTACAAAATAGCCTCCAACACTCTACTCAACAAATTGGATGCAGTCTATCACAGTGCCATCCGTTTTGTCACCAAAGCCCAATATACTGCCCGCCACTGCAACCTGTACGCTCTCGTTGGCTGGCCCTCGCTTCATACTCGTCGCCAAATCCACTGGCTCCAAGTCCCTGCTAGGTAAAGCCCCGCCTTATCTCAGCTCGCTGGTCACCATAGCAGCACCCACCCATAGCACGCGCTCCAGCAGGTATATCTTACTTGTCACCCCCAAAGCCAATTCCTCCTTTGGCCGCCTTTCCTTCCAGTTCTCTGCTGCCAATGACTCAAACGAACTACAAAAATCACTGAAACTGGAGACACTTATCTCCCTCACTAGCTTTAATGTAGAGTAGGATTAACAGCTGACTGTGATGTTGGATGTTAATCCACTAGATGGAGTGTAGAATTAACAGCTGACTGTGAAGGTGGTTGTTAATCCTCTAGATGGATAGTAGATGGAGAGTAGGATTAACAGCTGACTGTTATGGTGGATGGTAATCCTCTAGACGGAGAGAAGATGGAGAGTAGGATTAACAGCTGACTGTGATGGTGGATGTTATTCCACTAGATGGAGATTAGATGGAGAGTAGGATTAACAGCTGACTAAAATGGTGGATGTTAATCCCCTTGATGGATCGTAGAATTAACAGTTGACTGTGATGGTGGATGTTAATCCACTAGATGGAGATAAGAAGTAGAGTAGGATTAACAACTGACTGTGATGGTGGATGTTAATCCACTAAATGGAGATTAGATGGAGAGTAGGATTAACAGCTGACTGTGATGGTAGATGTCAATCCACTAGATAGATAGCAGGATTAACTGCTGACTGTGACGTTTGATGTTAATCCACCAGATGGAGATTAGATGGAGAGTAGGATTAGCAGCTGACAAAAATGATGGATGTTAATCCACTAGATGGATCGTAGGATTAACAGTTGACTGTGATGTTGGATGTTAATCTACTAGATGGAATTAGATGGTGAGTAGGATGGAAAGGTGGATGGTGGATGGTTAATGATAATCCAGTAGATGGATAGTAGGATTATCAGATGACTGTGATGGTGAATGTTTATCCACTAGATGGAGACCAGGATTAACAGCTGACAGTGATGGTGGATGTTAATCTAGTAGATGGAGACCAGGATTAACAGCTGACTCTAATGGTGGATGTTATTCCACAAGATGGAGAATATGATTAATAGCTGACTGATGGTGAATGTTAATCCACTAGATGGAGTGTAGGATTAATGGCTGACTGTGATGATGGATGTTAATCCACTAAATGGAGAGAAGATGGAGAGTAGGATTACCAACTGACTGTGATGGTGGATGTTATTCCAGTAGATGGAGATTAGATGGAGAGTAGGATTAACAGCTGACTAAAATGGTGGATGTTAATCCACTAGATGGATCGTAGGATTAAGAGCTGACTGTGATGTTGGATGTTAATCCACTAGATGGAGATTAGATGGTGAGTAGGACTAACAACTGACTGTGATGGTGGATGTTAATCCACTAGATGGAGATTAGATGGAGAGTAGGATTAACAATTGACTGTGATGGTGGATGTTAATCCACTAGGTGGAGATTTGATGGAGAGTAGGATTAACAACTGACTGTGATGGTGGATATTAATCCACTAGATGGAGATTTGATGGAGAGTAGGATTAACAGCTGGCTGTGATGGAATATGTCAATCCACTAGATGGATAGTAGGATTAACTGCTGACTGTGACATTTGATGTTAATCCACTAGTTCGAGAATAGATAGAGTGTAGGATTAACAGCTGACTGTCATGGTGGATCGTAATCCACTAGATGGAGATTCGATGGAAAAGGGGTATGGAGAGGTGGATGGTGGATGGTTGATGATAATCCAGTAGATGGATAGTAGGATTATCAGATGACTGTGATGGTGAATGTTAATCCTGTAGATGGAGACCAGGATTGGATGACTGTGATGGTGGATGTCAGTCCACCAGATGGAGGCCATTTTTAACAGCTGATGTGATGATGGATGTTAATCCACCAGATGGAGATTAGATGGAGAGTAGGATTAACAGCTGACTCTAATGGTGGATCTTAATCCACTAGATGGAGTGTAGGATTAAGAACTGACTGCGATGGTGGATGTTAATCCACTAGATGGACAGAAAATGGAGAGTAGGATTAACAGCTGACTGTGGTAGTGGATGTTAATCCACTAGATGAGGCGTAGTATTTATAGCTGACTGTGATGTTGGAAGTTAATCCACAAGATAGAGAGCAGGATTAACTGCTGACTGTGATGGTGGACGTTAATCCACTAGATGTAGAGTAGGATTAACAGCTGACTGTGATGGTGGATGTTTATCCACTAGATGTAGAGTAGGATTAACAGCTGACTCTAATTGTGGATCTTAATCCACTAGATGGAGTGTAGGATTAAGAACTGACTGCGATGGTGGATGTTAATCCACTAGATGGACAGAAAATGGAGAGTAGGATTAACAGTTGACTGTGGTGGTGGATGTTAATCCACTAGATGAGGCATAGTATTTATAGCTGACTGTGATGTTGGAAGTTAATCCACGAGATAGAGAGCAGGATTAACTGCTGACTGTGATGGTGGACGTTAATCCACTAGATGTAGAGTAGGATTAACATCTGACTGTGATGATGGATGTTTATCCACTAGATGTAGAGTAGGATTTACAGCTGACTGTGATGTTGGAAGTTAATCCACTAGATGGAGAGTAGGATTTACAGCTGACTGTGATGTTGTAAATTAATCCACTAGATGGAGAGTAGGATTAACAGCTGACTGTGATGGTGGATGTTTATCCACTAGATGGACAGTATGATTAACAGCTGACTGTGATGTAGGATGTTAATCTATAAATCTTTAGCAGACTGTTGTGTGTCTGTCTGTCCTGTAGTTTCCTGTTGTTAGAAACACAGCTGCTTATTTTCTCTCTCTCAAATTAACATAAATATGGGTTGTATTTACAATGGTGTTTGTTCTTCACTGGTTGCCCTTTTCTTGTGGCAACAGGTCACAGATCTTGCCGCTGTGACGGCACACTGTGGTATTTTACCCAATAGATATGGGAGTTTATCAAAATTGGGTTTGTTTTCAAATTCTTTGTAGGTCTGTGTAATCTGAGGGAAATATGTGTCTCTAATATGGTCATACATTTGGCAGGAGATTAGGAAGTGCAGCTCAATTTCCACCTAATTTTGTGGGCAGTGTGCACATAGCCGGTCTTCTCTTGAGAGCCAGGTCTGCCTATGGCAGGCTTTCTCAATAGCAAGCCTGTGGCACTGATGTTTAGGCCGAGGTAGGTATAGTTTTTTGTGTGCTCTAGGACAACAGTGTTTAGATGGAATTTGTATTTGTGGTCTTGGCGACTGGACCTTTTTTTGAACACCATTATTTTGGTCTTACTGAGATTTACTGTCAGGGCCCAGGTCTGGCAGAATCTGTGCAGAAGATCTAGGTGCTGCTGTAGGACCTCCTTGGTTGGGGACAGAAGCACCAGATCATCAGCAAACAGTAGACATTTGACTTCAGATTCTAGTAGGGTGAGGCCGGGTGCTGCAGACTGTTCTAGTGCCCTCCCGAATTCGTTGATATATATGTTGAAGAGGGTAGTCAAAGTCACCATTATTAGTCAGTTGTACAACCGAATGCCTTCAACCAAAATGTTTCTTCCGCATTTAACCCAACCCCTCTGAATCAGAGAGGTGCAGGGGGCTGCCTTAATCGACATCCACGTCTTGGCGCCGAGGAACAGTGGGTTAACTGCCTTGTTCAGGGGCAGAACGACAGATTTTTTTTCCCTTGTCAGCTCGGGGATTCGAACTTGTAACCCTCCAGTTACAAGTCCAACGCTCTAACCACTAGGCTACCTGCCGCCCCTGCCGGTGCATCCCTGTCCCACCCCACGGCCCTGTAGAAAGAATTGTGTGTTTTTTGCCAATTTTAACCGCACACTTGTTGTTTTTTGTTTTTCGCCCAACACCGCTTTCTATAAATTTGTACAGCAGACCCTCATGTCAAATTGAGTCAAAAGCTTTTATGAAATCAACAAAGCATAAGAAGACTTTGCCTTTGTTTGTTTGTCAATTAGGGTGTACAGGGTGAATACGTGGTCTGTCGTATGGTAATTAGGTAAAGGAAATGTAGGAGTCTACTGTTAATGATAATGCAGAGGATTTTCCCAAGGTTGCTGTTGACGCAAATCCCAATCTCAAATTTGTCTCCACTTTTGTGGATTGGGGTGATCAGTCCTTGGTTCCAAATATTGGGGAAGATGCCAGAGCTAAGGATGATGTTAAAGAGTTTAAGCCAATTGGAATTTGTGGTCTGTATATTTGATAATTTCATTTAGGATACCATCAACACCAAAGGCCTTTTTGGGTTGGAGGGTTTGTATTTTGTCCTGTAGTTCATTCATTGTAATTGGAGAATCCAGTGGGTTCTGGTCATTAATAGCTGATTCTAAGATTTGTATTTGATTATGTTTATGTTTTTTCTGTTTGTTCTTTGTCATAGGGCCAAAAAGATTGGAGAAGTGGTTTATCCATACATCTGCGTTTTGGATGGATAACTCTTCGTGTTGTTGTTCGTTTAGAGTTTTCCAATTTTCCAAGAAGTGGTTAGAGTCTACGGATTCTTCAATTACATTGAGCTGATTTCTGATGCGCTGTTCCTTATTTTTCAGGAGTGTATTTCTGTATTGTTTTAGTGATTCACCACAGGGAAGGTTTTCTGGGTCTCTTTTTGGTTGGATAGGTTTCTCAATTTCTTTTCTACGTTTTTGTGTTCTTCATCAAACTATTTGTCATTATTGTAAATTTTCTTAGGTTGTCTGTTTGACATGTTTAGACTTGATAGAGAAGCTGAGGCCAAATATACTGTTTAGGTTTTCTACTGCCAAGTTTACACCCTTCACTATTACAGTGAAATATTGTCCAGGAAGTTGTCTAAAAGGGATTGAATTTGTTGTTGCCTAATTGTTTTTTGGTAGGTTTCCACACTACTTTCCTTCCATCTATAGTGTTTCTTAATATTATTCAGTTACTTTGACTTTGATGCCTCATGATTGAGTATTGCTCTGTTCAAGTAGGGTCTAAGGTCTCATGTTCCAGGATGAGATAGGGAAGGCTTTGGGTTCCATAAAATGTCAAATTTTGTTAGTCATGTGGTTTGGCCTCAGACCAGTAAGTGTGAGCAGAGCCTGCTGAGCATTCTGGTACATGTCATTGGCTTGGGCTAGTGTAAGAGTGGGAGTTGTGCCTGTTTGCCTGCTCACGGCTTGGGCGTATGTGTGACTTTCATGTTGAGGCCATCTCTGTCGGAGTGGGGGGCAAGGGGTGGGCAGGAGGGGCATAGGTCTGATCTGAGGGGGCCTATATGGGGTGTGGGCATGGTTGGTTTGGGGGTATTTATTGGTTGGGGTGTGGATTTGGCTGGTGGTGCTATGGTTAGGATGTAGGTCCTCTATGTGTAGGGGGTCCCCGCAGGTCTGGGAGAGTGTTTCGCTGGTCTGGGCGGGGTGTCTGTTGATCTGATGATCCTGTGTGAGGTGTTGGGGCTGGGCGAAGGTGGGCACTGCTGCCTTGTATAGGTGGAGTCCAGGCAAAGGTGGGCACTGCTGCCTTGTATAGGTGGAGTCCAGGCGAAGGTGGGCACTGCTGCCTTGTATAGGTGGAGTCCAGGCGAAGGTGGGCACTGCTGCCTTGTATAGGTGGAGTCCAGGCAAAGGTGGGCACTGCTGCCTTGTATAGGTGGAGTCCAGGCGAAGGTGGGCACTGCTGCCTTGTATAGATGGAGTCCAGGCGAAGGTGGGCACTGCTGCCTTGTATAGGTGGAGTCCAGGCGAAGGTGGGCACTGCTGCCTTGTATAGGTGGAGTCCAGGCGAAGGTGGGCACTGCTGCCTTGTATAGGTGGAGTCCAGGCGAAGGTGGGCACTGCTGCCTTGTATAGATGGAGTCCAGGCGAAGGTGGGCACTGCTGCCTTGTATAGATGGAGTCCAGGCGAAGGTGGGCACTGCTGCCTTGTATAGATGGAGTCCAGGCGAAGGTGGGCACTGCTGCCTTGTATAGATGGACATGGTCGTAAAGGCTGTTCAAGTCCAGGGTGGAGTGGTGGGCCAGGTAGACATTTGGTTTTAAGGCACAGTCACGGGAAATACTTGCGTTTACCCGCTGTATGGATGCAGGGTGGAAGTCTTTTCGTGGTCGCAGGGTGGAGATAACCACTTGTGCAAAGTTTGTGCCAAAAAATTGGGGAAAGTAGAAGAAGCTTTTTCAATCACTCCCTTTCCTGCTGGACTCTCAGGTTGTTTGTGCCTGTGTGTATTATTATGTGGCTGGGTGACCCTAGTTGGTCCTCAGACAGCAGGTATAGGGTGCACTGGGTGACCCTAGTTGGTCCTCAGACAGCAGGTATAGGGTGCACTGGGTGACCCTAGTTGGTCCTCAGACAGCAGGTATAGGGTGCACTGGGTGACCCTAGTTGGTCCTCAGACAGCAGGTATAAGGTGCACTGGGTGACCCTAGTTGGTCCTCAGACAGCAGGTATAGGGTGCACTGGGTGACCCTAGTTGGTCCTCAGACAGCAGGTATAGGGTGCACTGGGTGACCCTAGTTGGTCCTCAGACAGCAGGTATAGGGTGCACTGGGTGACCCTAGTTGGTCCTCAGACAGCAGGTATAGGGTGCACTGGGTGACCCTAGTTGGTCCTCAGACAGCAGGTATAGGGTGCACTGGGTGACCCTAGTTGGTCCTCAGACAGCAGGTATAGGGTGCACTGGGTGACCCTAGTTGGTCCTCAGACAGCAGGTATAGGGTGCACTGGGTGACCCTAGTTGGTCCTCAGACAGCAGGTATAGGGTGCACTGGGTGTTTGGGGAAACGTTTATTTTCTTGTATATATTTCCCGTTTGAGCCCATAAGGAGCCTGTGGCTTGTATATGTCCTCAGTGGGTCTGGGGTGGTTGTCAGGAGGGCTATCAGGTTAGCTGACAGGGGGGGTTGCTCAGAGTGGGTGGGGTCCCTTGGGTTCTTCATTTGTCTGTCCTGCTGTGATATCGAGGCTATGGTCAGGATCTGAGGTGGGCTGTTCTGCTGGCTTCTCTGCGGCGGTGGCCAGCTATCTAATGGGTTGTTCTCTGTCACGTCATCTTTCTCACCTTCTCCTCTAGTGCTCTGTTCTTCTCCAGCTCTTTCTCCCGTTGATGTTCTCTCACCACAGTCCAGAGTGCAGATGACTCTCTCCACCTCCAGCTCTCCGGGTCTGGTTGAGGGGGTGTTGTTGTGCTGGACTGTTGTCTGGGTCTGTGCTAAGTGGAGTGTGTTCACCTGCTGTTCCAGCTCCACCTGCCTTACCTCCATCTGGGTGAATTTATCCTTCATTTCCACTTGGAGTGGTCATCTGAAGAGGTCTGGTCTGACCCGCTCGGGGTGGGGGTATATTTCTCAAGAGAGAGCTTCTTCTGCTGCACTCTTAATCTCTTTGATTAGGTGAAAGTCCAGCTGAAACTGTTTGGGGTTGCCCTGTACCAATACTGTTCCAGACTTATAGAGAAACTGCCCTGTACCAATACTGTTCCAGACATTGGCTGACTCAGAGTCCTAGTTTCCATCCATCACTAACACCCTTAACAGAGGGTAGTGTGTTAATATAGCACTGTGCCATGCCAGGGGTCTGTGTGGAAGATTAAGTTTTCATTTTTATAGCAGTCAGAAAAAAAGTGTCTCGAGCTTCTTTTTGTATTCTTTTCATGCCTTCTCATTTTTTACATCCAGAGGGTACTGTATTGTAATGACCTCTGAACAGCAGGAGGGGGCTTCAAAGGCCTCTGCATTTGGGTGGGGTAGGCTGTGAAACTCTCCTGCCATTGTTGGACTCAAGGCCTTTGAAACCTTTCACTTCCCACCTCTGTGCTAATTGAAGTTGCAGTCAGATCTGTTCTGTCCTAGCAAGCTTGGTAGCCTGAACTTAGCATTCAGTCCTTATAAAGTAGCATATATCATTGTAATGTATTTTTCTTCTTGGCTTTAAAAGTAGCTTCAGACTAAACATGACTCACTCAGTTTAGGGTGGATGGTGTTTTCAGTTCCGGGTTGGATGGTGTTTTCAGTTCCAGGTTGGATGGTGTTTTCAGGTTTCTGTTGTTTGTTTGACAGAGCATTTGCTGTATAGCTTGGAAATAAGAATCTTTGGTAGTCGGAATCCTTCCAGGTAATTTTGTCTAAAATCAGGTTGAAGGTTATGTTGTGGAGGGTAGTATCCTGTATATGTCCTTGCTGAAAAATCCAAGTTTATCTAACTCTAAATCTATATTTTTGTGAAAACATGCTGAACAATGCTAGAGCTCATCTGCATGTCTGCTCTCTCTAATTCTCTCTCTGTCTCTCTTTCTCTCTCTCTGGCTCTTTTTCTCTCTCTCTTTCTCTCTGTTCCTCTTGCTCGCTCTCTCTCGCGCTCACTCTCTCTCGCTTGCTTGCTCTCTCTCGCTCTCTCTATCGCTCGCTTGCTCTCTCTCGCTCGCTTGCTTGCTCTCTCTCACTTGCTCTCTCTTGCTTGCTCTCTCTCTCACTCTTTCTCTCACTCAATAGTACTGAAAGCATAAACTACAGCTAGCTAGCACTGCAGTGCATAAAATGTGGTATGTAGTTGACTCCAACACTGGAGGTAAGGTTTTGGTGTAACTGCTAAACTGGTTACTGACGGTACACTGTACGATTGTAGAGGGTTTACTAACGCGTTATTTCTAGTAGCAATGTTGACTATGACATTAGCTAATATGGTGACAACGATGTAGGCTGTGTGTAGCGGTTAGTGGTTATGATATGAAGGTTTTTTCACTTGGTCACAGACAGCTGATGTGTTATCCACATGCGAAGGGAAAAGGTGAGAGGAGGACAGCACGTAGATGCAAGAAGGAACGATCAAAGTGATCATGCAGTTTGAATGTGAACTGTGTTTTCCTGTGATCAGGCGTGTATTCATTCAGACATTCTGTTGAAAAACGTTCTTAAATGGAAGGAAATGGAATGAAACAGGATTAAACATACCTGAATTGTTTAAAAGAAACTCGTTGCAACTGTTGGACTAGACACGCAGGCAAGAGTGTGCAAGGCGATATTGAATGTGTCACTCACTGTCACCTTGATTACTCAAATTTCTATCGACCTGTGCATCTAAGTTGTCACAGAGTGCTGTACAGAAACACAGCCTAAAACCCCAAACAGCAAGCAATGCAGGTGTAAAAGCACGGTGGTTAGGAAAAACTCCCCTAAAAAGGCCAAAACCTAGGAAGAAACCTAGAGAGGAACCAGGCTGTGAGGGGTGGCCAGTCCTCTTCTGGCTGTGCCGGGTGGAGATTATAACAGAACATGGACAAGATTTTAAAATATTCATAAAACAGGCAGAACAGTTGAAACTGGAAAAGCAGCACGGCCAGGTGGACTCGGGACATCAAGGAGTCATCAGGCCAGGTAGGACTTAAGGAATGGTCCTAATGCTCAGGTCCTCCGAGAGAGACAGGGAGAAAAAAAGAAAGAGAGAGAATTAGAGAGAGTGTACTTAAATTCACACAGGACACCGGATAAGAGAGGAGAAATACTCCAGATATAACAGACGGACCCTAGCCCCGCGACACATAAACTACTGCAGCATAAATACTGGAGGCTGAGACAGGAGAGGTCGGGAGACACTGTGGCCCCGTCCGACGATTCATAGGCTAGGTTGTAGCAACCTCATGATGGGTATAGAGAAAAATCAAGTATCATGTTGTAACCTACATTGAACTGGGTGAATGGAATATGAATGACAGTAACCTAAACCTGTCACTGTTACATTGAACTGGGTGGATGGAATATGAATGACAGTAACCTAAACCTGTCACTGTTACATTGAACTGGGTGAATGGAATATGAATGACAGTAACCTAAACCTGTCACTGTTACATTGAACTGGGTGAATGGAATATGAATGACAGCAACCTAAACCTGTCACTGTTACATTGAACTGGGTGGATGGAATATGAATGACAGTAACCTAAACCTGTCACTGTTACATTGAACTGGGTGAATGGAATATGAATGACAGTAACCTAAACCTATTGATGTTACATTGAACTGGGTGGATGGAATATGAATGACAGTAACCTAAACCTGTCACTGTTACATTGAACTGGGTGGAATGGAATATGAATGACAGTAACCTAAACCTGTCACTGTTACATTGAACTGGGTGGATGGAATATGAATGACAGTAACCTAAACCTATTGATGTTACATTGAACTGGGTGGATGGAATATGAATGACAGTAACCTAAACCTGTCACTGTTACATTGAACTGGGTGGATGGAATATGAATGACAGTAACCTAAACCTGTCACTGTTACATTGAACTGGGTGAATGGAATATGAATGACAGAAACCTAAACCTGTCACTGTTACATTGAAGTGGGTGAATGGAATATGAATGACAGCAACCTAAACCTGTCACTGTTACATTGAACTGGGTGGATGGAATATGAATGACAGTAACCTAAACCTGTCACTGTTACATTGAACTGGGTGAATGGAATATGAATGACAGTAACCTAAACCTATTGATGTTACATTGAACTGGGTGGATGGAATATGAATGACAGTAACCTAAACCTATTGATGTTACATTGAACTGGGTGGATGGAATATGAATGACAGTAACCTAAACCTATTGATGTTACATTGAACTGGGTGGATGGAATATGAATGACAGTAACCTAAACCTGTCACTGTTACATTGAACTGGGTGAATGGAATATGAATGACAGTAACCTAAACCTATTGATGTTACATTGAACTGGGTGAATGGAATATGAATGACAGTAACCTAAACCTGTCACTGTTACATTGAACTGGGTGGATGGAATATGAATGACAGTAACCTAAACCTATTGATGTTACATTGAACTGGGTGGATGGAATATGAATGACAGTAACTCCAAACCTCATTGATGTTACATTGAACTGGGTGAATGGAATATGAATGACAGTAACCTGAACATTGAACTGTGACGGAAGGCTCCAAACCTGTCACTGTTACATTGAACTGGGTGGATGGAATATGAATGACAGTAACCTAAACCTGTCACTGTTACATTGAACTGGGTGGATGGAATATGAATGACAGTAACCTAAACCTGTCACTGTTACATTGAACTGGGTGGATGGAATATGAATGACAGTAAACTAAACCTGTCACTGTTATATTGAACTGGGTGAATGGAATATGAATGACAGTAACCGACACCTGTCACTGTTACATTGAAGTGGGTGGATGGAATATGAATGACAGTAACCTAAACCTGTCACTGTTACATTGAACTGGGTGAATGGAATATGAATGACAGTAACCTAAACCTATTGATGTTACATTGAACTGGGTGAATGGAATATGAATGACAGTAACCTGAACCTGTCACTGTTACATTGAACTGGGTGAATGGAATATGAATGACAGTAACCTAAACCTGTCACTGTTACATTGAACTGGGTGGATGGAAAATGAATGACAGTAACCTAAACCTGTCACTGTTACATTGAAGTGGGTGGATGGAATATGAATGACAGTAACCTAAACCTGTTGATGTTACATTGAACTGGGTGGATGGAATATGAATGACAGTAACCTAAACCTGTCACTGTTACATTGAACTGGGTGAATGGAATATGAATGACAGTAACCTAAACCTGTCACTGTTACATTGAACTGGGTGGATGGAATATGAATGACAGTAACCTAAACCTATTGATGTTACATTGAACTGGGTGAATGGAATATGAATGACAGTAACCTAAACCTATTGATGTTACATTGAACTGGGTGGATGGAATATGAATGACAGTAACCTAAACCTATTGATGTTACATTGAACTGGGTGGATGGAATATGAATGATAGTAACCTAAACCTGTCACTGTTACATTGAAGTGGGTGGATGGAATATGAATGACAGTAACCTAAACCTGTCACTGTTATATTGAACTGGGTGAATGGAATATGAATGACAGTAACCTAAACCTATTGATGTTACATTGAACTGGGTGGATGGAATATAAATGACAGTAACCTAAACCTGTCACTGTTATATTGAACTGGGTGAATGGAATATGAATGACAGTAACCTAAACCTATTGATGTTACATTGAACTGGGTGAATGGAATATGAATGACAGTAACCTGAACCTGTCACTGTTACATTGAACTGGGTGAATGGAATATGAATGACAGTAACCTAAACCTGTCACTGTTACATTGAACTGGGTGGATGGAATATGAATGACAGTAACCTAAACCTGTCACTGTTACATTGAAGTGGGTGGATGGAATATGAATGACAGTAACCTAAACCTGTTGATGTTACATTGAACTGGGTGAATGGAATATGAATGACAGTAACCTAAACCTATTGATGTTACATTGAACTGGGTGAATGGAATATGAATGACAGTAACCTAAACCTGTCACTGTTACATTGAACTGGGTGAATGGAATATGAATGACAGTAACCTAAACCTATTGATGTTACATTGAACTGGGTGAATGGAATATGAATGACAGTAACCTAAACCTATTGATGTTACATTGAACTGGGTGGATGGAATATGAATGACAGTAACCTAAACCTGTCACTGTTATATTGAACTGGGTGAATGGAATATGAATGACAGTAACCTAAACCTGTCACTGTTACATTGAACTGGGTGAATGGAATATGAATGACAGTAACCTAAACCTGTCACTGTTACATTGAACTGGGTGAATGGAATATGAATGACAGTAACCTAAACCTGTCACTGTTACATTGAACTGGGTGGATGGAATATGAATGACAGTAACCTAAACCTGTCACTGTTACATTGAACTGGGTGGATGGAAAATGAATGACAGTAACCTAAACCTGTCACTGTTACATTGAAGTGGGTGGATGGAATATGAATGACAGTAACCTAAACCTGTCACTGTTACATTGAACTGGGTGAATGGAATATGAATGACAGTAACCTAAACCTATTGATGTTACATTGAAGTGGGTGGATGGAATATGAATGACAGTAACCTAAACCTGTTGATGTTACATTGAACTGGGTGAATGGAATATGAATGACAGTAACCTAAACCTATTGATGTTACATTGAACTGGGTGAATGGAATATGAATGACAGTAACCTAAACCTATTGATGTTACATTGAACTGGGTGAATGGAATATGAATGACAGTAACCTGAACCTGTCACTGTTACATTGAACTGGGTGAATGGAATATGAATGACAGTAACCTAAACCTGTCACTGTTACATTGAAGTGGGTGGATGGAATATGAATGACAGTAACCTAAACCTGTTGATGTTACATTGAACTGGGCGAATGGAATATGAATGACAGTAACCTAAACCTGTCACTGTTACATTGAACTGGGTGAATGGAATATGAATGACAGTAACCTAAACCTGTCACTGTTACATTGAACTGGGTGAATGGAATATGAATGACAGTAACCTAAACCTATTGATGTTACATTGAACTGGGTGGATGGAATATGAATGACAGTAACCTAAACCTGTCACTGTTACATTGAACAGAGTGAATGGAATATGAATGACAGTAACCTAAATCTATTGATGTTACATTGAGCTGGGTGAATGGAATATGAATGACAGTAACCTAAACCTGTCACTGTTACATTGAACTGGGTGGATGGAATATGAATGACAGTAACCTAAACCTATTGATGTTACATTGAAGTGGGTGGATGGAATATGAATGACAGTAACCGACACCTGTCACTGTTACATTGAAGTGGGTGGATGGAATATGAATGACAGTAACCGACACCTGTCACTGTTACATTGAACTGGGTGGATGGAATATGAATGACAGTAACCTAAACCTGTCACTGTTACATTGAAGTGGGTGGATGGAATATGAATGACAGTAACCTAAACCTGTCACTGTTACATTGAACTGGGTGAATGGAATATGAATGACAGTAACCTAAACCTGTCACTGTTACATTGAAGTGGGTGGATGGAATATGAATGACAGTAACCTAAACCTGTCACTGTTACATTGAACTGGGTGAATGGAATATGAATGACAGTAACCTAAACCTATTGATGTTACATTGAACTGGGTGGATGGAATATGAATGACAGTAACCTGAACCTGTCACTGTTACATTGAACTGGGTGAATGGAATATGAATGACAGTAACCTAAACCTGTCACTGTTACATTGAACTGGGTGGATGGAAAATGAATGACAGTAACCTAAACCTGTCACTGTTACATTGAAGTGGGTGGATGGAATATGAATGACAGTAACCTAAACCTGTTGATGTTATATTGAACTGGGCGAATTGAATATGAATGACAGTAACGTAAACCTGTCACTGTTACATTGAACTGGGTGAATGGAATATGAATGACAGTAACCTAAACCTATCACTGTTACATTTAACTGGGTGGATGGAATATGAATGACAGTAACCTAAACCTATCGATGTTACATTGAACTGGGTGAATGGAATATGAATGACAGTAACCTAAACCTATTGATGTTACATTGAGCTGGGTGAATGGAATATGAATGACAGTAACCTAAACCTTTTGATGTTACATTGAACTGGGTGGATGGAATATGAATGACAGTAACCTAAACCTGTCACTGTTACATTGAACAGGGTGAATGGAATATGAATGATAGTAACCTAAACCTGTCACTGTTACATTGATCTGGGTGGATGGAATATGAATGACAGTAACCTAAGCCTATTGATGTTACATTGAAGTTGGTGGATGGAATATGAATGACAGTAACCGACACCTGTCACTGTTACATTGAAGTGGGTGGATGGAATATGAATGACAGTAACCTAAACCTGTCACTGTTACATTGAACTGGGTGAATGGAATATGAATGACAGTAACCTAAACCTGTCACTGTTACATTGAACTGGGTGGATGGAATATGAATGACAGTAACCTAAACCTGTCACTGTTACATTGAAGTGGGTGGATGGAATATGAATGACAGTAACCTAAACCTGTCACTGTTACATTGAACTGGGTGAATGGAATATGAATGACAGTAACCTAAACCTATTGATGTTACATTGAACTGGGTGGATGGAATATGAATGACAGTAACCTAAACCTGTCACTGTTACATTGAACAGGGTGAATGGAATATGAATGACAGTAACCTAAACCTGTCACTGTTACATTGAACTGGGTGGATGGAATATGAATGACAGTAACCTAAACCTATTGATGTTACATTGAAGTTGGTGGATGGAATATGAATGACAGTAACCGACACCTGTCACTGTTACATTGAAGTGGGTGGATGGAATATGAATGACAGTAACCTAAAACTGTCACTGTTACATTGAAGTGGGTGAATGGAATATGAATGACAGTAACCTAAACCTGTCACTGTTACATTGAACTGGGTGGATGGAATATGAATGACAGTAACCTAAACCTGTCACTGTTACATTGAAGTGGGTGGATGGAATATGAATGACAGTAACCTAAACCTGTCACTGTTACATTGAACTGGGTGAATGGAATATGAATGACAGTAACCTAAACCTATTGATGTTACATTGAACTGGGTGGATGGAATATGAATGACAGTAACCTAAACCTGTTGATGTTACATTTAACTGGGTGGATGGAATATGAATGACAGTAACCTAAACCTGTCACTGTTACATTGAACTGGGTGGATGGAATATGAATGACAGTAACCTAAACCTTTTGATGTTACATTGAACTGGGTGGATGGAATATGAATGACAGTAACCTGAACCTGTCACTGTTACAATGAACTGGGTGAATGGAATATGAATGACAGTAACCTAAACCTGTCACTGTTACATTGAACTGGGTGAATGGAATATGAATGACAGTAACCTAAACCTGTTGATGTTACATTGAACTGGGTGAATGGAATTTGAATGACAGTAACCTGAACCTGTCACTGTTACATTGAACTGGGTGAATGGAATATGAATGACAGTAACCTAAACCTGTCACTGTTACATTGAACTGGGTGAATGGGATATGAATGACAGTCATCCTAAATGATGTAATAGAAACAAGGCCATGCTCATAAAAAAAATATCGTCCTCCCTCATCTGAAACGGCAACGACCGCCACTGGTCTGCCCTTCTGTATTCTCATCTGTCCCTCGGTATTCTTATCTATCTCTCTGTATTCTCATCTGTCCCTCGGTATTCTCATCTGTCCCTCGGTATTCTCATCTGTCCCTCGGTATTCTCATCTGTCTCTCTGTATTCTCATCTGTCCCTCGGTATTCTCATCTGTCTCTCTGTATTCTCATCTGTCCCTCGGTATTCTCATCTGTCACTCGGTATTCTCATCTATCTCTCTGTTTTCGCATCTGTCCCTCGGTATTCTCATCTGTCTCTCTGTATTCTCATCTGTCCCTCGGTATTTTCATCTATCTCTCGGTATTCTCATCTGTCCCTCTGTATTCTCATCTATCTCTCGGTATTCTCACCTATCCCTCGGTATTGTCATCTGTCTCTCTGTATTTTCGTCTGTCCCTTGGGATTCTCGTCTGTCCCTTGGTATTCTCATCTGTCTCTCTGTATTCTCGTCTGTCCCTCGGGATTCTAGTCTGTCCCTCGGGATTCTTGTCTGTCCCTGGGTATTCTCGTCTGTCCCTCGGTGTTCTCATCTGTCCCTCTGTATTCTCTGTATTCTTATCTGTCCCTCGGTATTCTCATCTGCCCCTCTGTATTCTCATCTGCCCCTCTGTATTCTCATCTGCCCCTCTGTATTCTCATCTGTCCCTCGGGATTCTCATAGGTCCCTCCGTATTCTCATCTGTCCCTCGATATTCTCGGTATTCTCATCTGTCTCTCTGTATTCTCGTCTGTCCCTCGGGATTCTAGTCTGTCCCTCTGGATTCTTGTCTGTCCCTCGGTATTCTCGTCTGTCCCTCGGTATCCTCGTCAGTCCCTCAGTATTCTCGTCTGTCCCTCGGTATTGTCATCTGTCCCTCGGTATTCTCATCTGTCCCTCCGTATTCTCATCTGTCCCTCCGTATTCTCATCTGTCCCTCTGTATTCTCATCTGTCTCTCTGTATTCGCATCTGTCCCTCGGTATTCTCATCTGTCTCTCTGTATTCTCATCTGTCCCTCGGTATTTTCATCTATCTCTCAGTATTCTCATCTGTCCCTCTGTTTTCTCATCTATCTCTCGGTATTCTCATCTATCCCTCGGTATTCTCATCTGTCTCTCTGTATTTTCGTCTGTCCCTTGGGATTCTCGTCTGTCCCTCGGTATTCTCATCTGTCTCTCTGTATTCTCGTCTGTCCCTCGGGATTCTTGTCTGTCCCTCGGGATTCTTGTCTGTCCCTTGGTTTTCTTGTCTGTCCCTTGGTTTTCTTGTCTGTCCCTCAGTATTCTCGTCTGTCCCTCGGTATTGTCATCTGTCCCTCGGTATTCTCATCTGTCCCTCTGTATTCTCATCTGTCCCTCCGTATTCTCATCTGTCCCTCTGTATTCGCATCTGTCCCTCTGTATTCGCATCTGTCCCTCTGTATTCAGAGAGGAGGGTTGCAAGTTCGAATCCCCGAGCTGACAAGGTAAAAATCTGTCGTTCTGCCCCTGAACAAGGCAGTTAACCCACTGTTCCCCGGGCGCCGAAGACGTGGATGTCGATTAAGGCAGCCCCCTGCACCTCTCTGATTCAGAGGGGTTGGGTTAAATGCGGAAGACACATTTCAGTTGAAGGCATTCGGTTGTACAACTGACTAATAATGGTGACTTTGACTTTTGACTTTGTATTCTCATCTATCTCTCGGTATTCTCATCTGTCTCTCTGTATTCTCATCTGTCCCTCGGGATTGTCGTCTGTCCCTCGGTAGTCTCATCTGTCCCTCTGTATTCTCCCTCTATAATCTCGCCTGTCCCTCTGTAATCTCGTCTGTCCCTCGTTATTCTCCTCTGCCCCTCGGTATTCTCATCTGTCCCTCTGTATTCTCATCTGTCCCTCTGTATTCTCATCTGTCCTTCTGTATTCTCATCTGTCCCTGGGTATTCTCGTCTGTCCCTCGGTATTCTCATCTGTCCCTCTGTATTCTCTGTATTCTTATCTGTCCCTCGGTATTCTCATCTGCCCCTCTGTATTCTCATCTGTCCCTCGGGGTTCTCATAGGTCCCTCCGTATTCTCATCTGTCCCTCGATATTCTCGGTATTCTCATCTGTCTCTCGGTATTCTCATCTGTCCCTCTGTATTCCTATCTGTCCCTTGGTATTCTCATCTGTCCCTTGGTATTCTCATCTGTCCCTTGGTATTCTCATCTGTCCCTCGGGATTCTCATCTGTCCCTCTGTATTCTCATCTATCTCTCTGTATTCACATCTGTCCCTCGGTATTCTCATCTATCTCTCGGTATTCTCATCTGTCCCTCTGTATTCTCATCTATCTCTCGGTATTCTCATCTGTCCCTCGGTATTCTCATCTGTCCCTCGGTATTCTCATCTGTCTCTCTGTATTCTCATCTGTCCCTCGGGATTCTCATCTGTCCCTCGGGATTCTCATCTGTCCCTCGGTATTCTCATCTGTCCCTCGGGATTCTCATCTGTCCCTCCGTATTCTCATCTGTCCCTCCGTATTCTCATCTGTCCTTCGTTATTCTCATCTGTCCCTCCGTATTCTCATCTGTCCCTCCGTATTCTCATCTGTCCCTCTGTATTCGCATCTGTCCCTCTGTATTCGCATCTGTCCCTCTGTATTCGCATCTGTCCCTCTGTATTCTCATCTGACCCTCGGTATTCTCATCTGTCCCTCTGTATTCTCATCTGTCTCTTGGTATTCTCATCTGTCCCTCTGTTTTCTCATCTGTCCCTCTGTATTCTCATCTGACCCTCGGTATTCTCATCTGTCCCTCTGTATTCTCATCTGTCTCTTGGTATTCTCATCTGTCCCTCTGTATTCGCATCTGTCCCTCTGTATTCTCATCTGTCCCTCTGTATTCGCATCTGTCCCTCTGTATTCGCATCTGTCCCTCTGTATTCTCATCTGACCCTCGGTATTCTCATCTGTCCCTCGGTATTCTCATCTGTCCCTCTGTATTCTCATCTGTCCCTCTGTATTCTCATCTGTCCCTCTGTATTCGCATCTGTCCCTCTGTATTCTCATCTGTCCCTCTGTTTTCTCATCTGTCCCTCGGTATTCGCATCTGTCCCTCTGTATTCGCATCTGTCCCTCTGTATTCTCATCTGTCCCTCGGTATTCTCATCTGTCACTCTGTTTTCTCATCTGTCCCTCGGTATTCTCATCTGTCCCTCTGTATTCTCATCTGTCCCTCGGTATTCTCATCTGTCCCTCTGTATTCTCATCTGTCACTCTGTTTTCTCATCTGTCCCTCGGTATTCTCATCTGTCCCTCGGTATTCTCATCTGTCCCTCTGTTTTCTCATCTGTCCCTCTGTATTGCAGCCTTTTGGTTACTAGTCCATTGCTCTAACCACTAGGCTACCCTGCCGCTCTGTAGTATCAGTCCATTCTCTCTGTCTGCACAACACTGTTCTGTTCTGTAGTATCATTCCCTATTACAGGTGCCAGAGCTATCATCTCTCTCTCCATCTCCTCCTCTCTATATCACCTCTCCCTCCCTCCCTCCCTCCCTCCATCTCTCCATCTCCTCCTCTCTATATCATCCCTCCTTCCAGGCAGAACTTCTCTAGAAGTGGACCTAAGTGATTTTAAATAGCCCATAGCGTGACTAACGACGGAAACATGTTAAAATCAGAACAGAAACGTCCTTGGGAAAGACAAATGAATATTCGTCAGAATAATTAACTTAATGAACTAATTTAACATGAATATTCATAAGCGGGGCTATTGAAGTCTTCCCCTGCTGTCTTTCTGTTGAACAGACCAGTTCCCTGTTTGTCTGTCTGTCTGCTGAATAGAGCAGTTCCCTGTCTCTGTCTGTCTGTCTGCACAGAGCAGTTCCCTGCTGTCTGTCTTTCTGTCTGTCTGTCTGTCTGTCTGTCTGTCTGCACAGAGCAGTTCCTTGTCTGTTGAACAGACCAGTTCCCTGTCTGTCTGTCTGTCTGTCTGCTGAATAGAGCAGTTCCCTGTCTGTCTGTCTGTCTGTCTGTCTGTCTGCACAGAGCAGTTCCTTGTCTGTCTGTTGAACAGACCAGTTCCCTGTCTGTCTGTCTGTCTGTCTGTCTGTCTGTCTGCTGAACAGACCAGTTCCCTGTCTGTCTGTCTGTCTGCTGAACAGAGCAGTTCCCTGTCTGTCTGTCTGTCTGCTGAACAGACCAGTTCCCTGTCTGTCTGTCTAACAATTCCACAACAACTACCTTATACACACAAGTGTAAAGGAATGAATACGAATATGTACATATAAATATATGGATGAGCGATGGTTGACCGGCATATGCATAATGCAGTAGATGGTATGGAGTACAGTATATACATATGAGATGAGTAATGTAGGGTATGTACACATGATTAAAGTGGCATTATTTAAAGTGACTCGTGATCCATTTATTAAATCCATTTAAAAAATGTATTAAAGTGACCTGAGATTTGAGTCAGTATGTTGGCAGCAGCCTCTCTGAGTTAGTGATGGCTGTTTAACAGTCTGATGGCCTTGAGGTAGAAGCTGTTTTTCAGTCTCTCGGTCCCAGCTTTGATGCACCTGTACTGACCTCGCCTTCTGGATGATAGCGGGGTGAACAGGCAGTGGCTCAGGTGGTTGTTGTCCTTGATGATCTTTTTGGCCTTCCTGTGACATCGGGTGGTGTAGGTGTCCTGGAGGGCAGGTAGTTTACCCCCGGTGATGCGTTGTGCAGACCTCACTACCCTCTGGAGAGCCTTACGGTTGTGGTAAATGCTAAATGTGTTAAATAGTCAATGAACAGCATTCTTACATAGATATTCCTCTTGTCCAGACGGGATAGGGCAGTGTGATTGCGATTGCGGCATCTGAGGACCTATTGGGGTGGTATGCAAACTGCAGTGGGTCCAGGGTGGCCGGTAAGGTGGAGGTGATATGATCCTTGACTAGTCTCTCAAAGCACTTCATGATGACGGAAGTGAGTGCTACGGGGCGATAGTCATTTAGCTCAGTCACCTTAGCTTTCTTGGGAACAGGAACAATGGTGGCCCTCTTGAAGCATGTGGGAACAGCAGACTGGGACAGGGACTGATTGAATATGTCCGTAAACACACCAGCCAGCTGGTCTGCGCTGTCTGACAATAACACACCTCTCTCTGTAGGATGTAGACTCAGATAGCTGTCTGACAATAACACACCTCTCTCTGTAGGATGTAGACTCAGATAGCTGTCTGACAATAACACACCTCTCTCTGTAGGATGTAGACTCAGATAGCTGTCTGACAGTAACACACCTCTCTCTGTAGGATGTAGACTCAGATAGCTGTCTGACAATAACACACCTCTCTCTGTAGGATGTAGACTCAGATAGCTGTCTGACAGTAACACACCTCTCTCTGTAGGATGTAGACTCAGATAGCTGTCTGACAATAACACACCTCTCTCTGTAGGATGTAGACTCAGATAGCTGTCTGACAGTAACACACCTCTCTCTGTAGGATGTAGACTCAGATAGCTGTCTGACAATAACACACCTCTCTCTGTAGGATGTAGACTCAGATAGCTGTCTGACAATAACACACCTCTCTCTGTAGGATGTAGACTCAGATAGCTGTCTGACAATAACACACCTCTCTCTGTGGTGGGAATTTCTTGGCACTGATCCTGACTAGTAACTATCCTGGGTCGACAGACTGTGCTGTTAAACCACACACACACACACACACACACACACACACACACACACACACACACACACACACACACACACACACACACACACACACACACACACACACACACACACACACACACACACACACACACACACACACACACACACACACACACAGACAAACGGAGCACACCCAGAAACTTCCCCCCCCACACCCCTCGAGGGCAATCTCTGAAGGCAGTAAGGTGTGACTGAACAGACTGGTAGGCTGGCATCGATGCCCGGGGATACCAGCGCTCTGTTAGACATGGCTGTACACACACACACACACACACACACACACACACACACACACACACACACACACACACACACACACACACACACACACACACACACACACACACACAGCTTAAGGAGTGCTCTTAACATACGCCATTCCATCCTCTCCTCTGTTCTCCTCTCCTCTGTTCTCCTCTCCTCTGTTCTCCTCCTCCTCTGTTCTCCTCTCCTCTGTTCTCCTCTCCTCTGTTCTCCTCCTCCTCTGTTCTCCTCTCCTCTGTTCTCCTCCTCCTCTGTTCTCCTCTCCTCTGTTCTCCTCTCCTCTGTTCTCCTCCTCCTCTGTTCTCCTCTCCTCTGTTCTCCTCTCCTCTGTTCTCCTCCTCCTCTGTTCTCCTCCTCCTCTGTTCTCCTCCTCCTCTGTTCTCCTCCTCCTCTGTTCTCCTCTCCTCTGTTCTCCTCTCCTCTGTTCTCCTCCTCCTCTGTTCTCCTCCTCCTCTATTCTCCTCCTCCTCTGTTCTCCTCCTCCTCTGTTCTCCTCCTCCTCTGTTCTCCTCCTCCTCTGTTCTCCTCTCTGTTCTCCTCCTCCTCTGTTCTCCTCCTCCTCTGTTCTCCTCCTCCTTTGTTCTCCTCTCCTCTGTTCTCCTCCTCCTCTGTTCTCCTCCTCCTCTGTTCTCCTCCTCCTCTGTTCTCCTCTCTGTTCTCCTCTCCTCTGTTCTCCCCTCCTTTGTTCTCCTCTCCTCTGTTCTCCTCCTCCTCTGTTCTCCTCTCCTCTGTTCTCCTCCTCCTCTGTTCTCCTCCTCCTCTGTTCTCCTCCTCCTCTGTTCTCCTCTCTGTTCTCCTCTCCTCTGTTCTCCTCCTCCTCTGTTCTCTTCTCTCATCTGTTACATTGAACTGGGTGAATGTAATATGAATGACAGTCATCTAATACGCTGTAATAGAAATAAGGCCATGCTCCCAAAAAAATTATCCTCCCTCATGTCCTCCCTCATCTTAAACGGCACCGACCGCCACTGGTGTGTGTGTGCTACAGCTCTGCCCTATATTAGCGCGTACATGCTACATATTACATACAGTACATGCTACATACCAGCATGTCAAATCAATTCATCAAACTTTCTGTGTGGCGTGTTACAGGGGAGGTAGAGAACACCGTGCACATACATGTACTAACACAACAATGACAACAACAGACAAAATGTATTTACACCTTCGGTTGCCAGTATGTTAGGATTCAACTAAGGTCAATTATCACCATAGGTTGTTCTGGAGGAAGAACAGAATCTCAGAACAACACCTGACAGCTTCCTGCCTCTCTGCTTCGCTCTCCTACGCCTTTTCATACAGACATATGTTCCGCCCCGCTTGCTGTTGCACTCTTAGATAGAAGTGTGAAGCAGTTATTTTCCATTCCTTGTTTTCTGAATATTTTTAAAGGAGACTACAATTGAAAGATTGTATAGGAGTTCATTCTGACAGCTGAAACAATACATGGTAAGGGACATACCCGGTAACTACCTGCTATAGTACTAATTACTATAATAGTTGTATATAGGCTTTAGCCTCAAGATACGGACAACAAACAGCTAGCTTTTCATCTGCATCAAAAAATGTAAACGAAACATTTAAACTGTTGGTCCCATGAGCTGAAATAATAGATCTCAGAAATGTTCCATTCGCACAAAATTTCTCTAAAATGTTGTGCACAAATTTGTTTACATCCCTGTTAGTGAGCATTTCTCCTTTGCCAAGATATTCCATCCACCTGACAGGTGTGGCATATTAAGAAGCTGATTAAACAGCATGATCATTACACAGGTGCACCTTGTGCTGGGGACAAAGCCACTGCTCTAAAAAGTGCAGTTGTTGAGGGAGCGTTCAACTGGCATGCTGACTGCAGGAATGTCCACCAGAGCTGTTGCCAGATAATGTCATGTTCATTCCACTAGCATAAGCCACCTCCAACTTGGTTTTATTGAATTTGTCAGTATTTGTCTAATGTCCATTGCTTGTGTTTCTTAGCCCAAGCAAGTCTCTTATTATTGGTGTCCTTTAGTAGTGGTTTCTTTGCAGCAATTCGACCATGAAGGCCTGATTCACTCAGTCTCCTCTGAACAGTTGATGTTGAGATGTTTTGTTACTTGAACTCTGTGAAGCATTTTTTTGGGCTGCAATTTCTGAGGCAGGTAACTCTAATGAACTTATCCTCTGCAGCAGAGGTAACTCTGGGTCTTTCAAAGTTCTTGACATTTTCCGAATTGACTGACCTTCATGTCTTATAGTAATGATGGACTGTTGTTTCTCTTTGCTTATTTGAGCTGTTCTTGCCATAATATGGACTTAGTCTTTTACCAAATAGGGATATCATCTGTATTCCACCCCTACCTTGTCACAACACAACTAACTGTCTCAAACACATTAAAAAAAGAAATAAATTCCACAAATTAACTTTTAACAAGGCACACCTGTTAACTGAAATGCATTCCAGGTGACTACCTCATGAAGCTGGTTGAGAGAATGGCAAGAGTGTGCAAAGCTGTCATCAAGGCAAAGGGTGGCTACTTTGAAGAAACTCAAATATAAAATATATTTTGATTTGTTTAACACTTTTTTTGGTTACTACATGATTCCACATGTGTTATTTCATAGTGTTGATGTCTTCACTATTATTCTACAATGTAGAAAATAGTACAAATAAATAAAAACCCTGGAATGAGTAGGTGTGTCCAAACCTTTGACTGATAATGTATATATAAACACACACACATACATTTTCTACTATTTCAAATTGTTTCTCTCTGCATTGTTACGAAAGGCCCGTCAGTCAGCATTTCTTTGTTAGTCTACACCTGTTGTTTACGAAGCATGTGACAAATACAATTTTAGGTTTTTATACTGCCAGAAAGATAAACATCATCTTTCTGATCAAAATAGATTTACATTGCTGAGGTGTAGTCAAGATCAAGTACACAGGAGAAATATTATTATTAAAATATTACAAACTATTCAACAAAAGTGGGGGAATAGGGTTTGAATTGTTTTATGCTTTCTAAATATAGTAACAATCAAATTATAAATGACTTACTATAATATTTCACCTTTGTTATAAGTGTAAAATAAACATAATCATATTTAGTGACTACAAAATTGGCACCATTTCATATAATAGAGAACAGAGAATCTTCTGCCCAGCGTCCTTCGAGAGACGCCATTCAAATGTCTGCAGACTTGTTACAACTCCACATATTTCGTCCCTCTGTGACCAAGAGAAACCATTTCTAATAAATTATTTTGTATTTTTTTTCATGTTGACAGCTCTAAATCTGTCTGAGAATATCAGCGAGATGGGATCCCTAGAGTCTCTTGTTTCATATGTCGAGCGGGGCCCTGAGTCTCACAGCCAAAGAAAATCGATCCTTTGTCTGGATAGGCCAGAAAATGTGCCGTGTTGCTCCCTATGCAAATGATGTGTCAGATTTCACATGCTCCATCTCAGCTGAGAGCAGAAGCGGGACAACCGGCTCTTTCAAGGAGTGTACAGCAATTGATGTAGCACTGTTCACAGAGCGCTCTGTAAATTAAAATGTCAGTTGTAACCAGTCCAGATACCCGGCTAACATACAGGCCTAACTAGGGGACAGTCCCCTGGTCCCAGTCCCCTGGTCCCAGTCCCCTGGTCCCTGGTCCCAGTCCCCTGGTCCCCTGGTCCCCTGGTCCCAGTCCCCTGGCCCCAGTCCCCTGGCCCCAGTCCCCTGGTCCCTGGTCCCCTGGTCCCAGTCCCCTGCAGCATACCCTTTGATGCAACAGTCAGTGCTTGGTTCCGGTAGTCATTTTGGTTGCTGCTACTGTTTATATTTAGAGCCAGGAGCTCCACAATACTTTAGAGATAATATTCTATAAGAGGAATTGGAGCTCAAGCAGTAGAACTTCTGAGGTTAGGGTTAGGGGTTAGGGGTTGGGGGTTGGGGGTTGGGGGTTAGGGGTTAGGGGTTGGGATTAGGGGTTGGGGTTGGGGTTAGGGGTTGGGTTAGGGTTAGGGACTCCGCTCCGGTGAACTCCTGCCAAAGTCAAGCACTGGCTACAGTAGAGACTTTTAACCCACAGTTCTGAGGGTGGATGGGTTTGTCAAAAGTCTGTCTCTGTACACACACACACACACACACACACACACGCACAAACTCACGCGCACACACAAACAATAGGATACAGGGACCGTAGATCAGGAGGTTGCAAGCAACAAATACAAATAATATCTACTTATGTTTCTCTGTTATCAACTACTGTCGTGTTAGAATCATGTACATAGAAAACATGAATATAAGCTGTGATATTTCCATGGCAGCACCAGTATAAAACCTGACACTGTTTTTATATACGTTTCCATGGCAGCACCAGTATAAAGTCTGACACTGTTTTTATATACGTTTCCATGGCAGCACCAGTATAAAATCTGACACTGTTTTCATATACGTTTCCATGGCAGCACCAGTATAAAGACTGACACTGTTTTCATATACGTTTCCATGGCAGCACCAGTATAGTCTGACACTGTTTTTATATACGTTTCCATGGCAGCACCAGTATAAAATCTGACACTGTTTTTATACACGTTTCCATGGCAGCACCAGTATAAAATCTGACACTGTTTTTATACACGGCAACACCAGTATAAAATCTGACACTGTTTTTATACACGTTTCCATGGCAGCACCAGTATAAAATCTGACACTGTTTTTATATACGTTTCCATGGCAGCACCAGTATAAAATTTGACACTGTTTTTATATACCTTTCCATGGCAGCACCAGTATAAAATCTGACACTGTTTTTATATACGTTTCCATGGCAGCACCAGTATAAAATCTGACACTGTTTTTATATACGTTTCCATGGCAGCACCAGTATAAAGTCTGACACTGTTTTTATATACGTTTCCATGGCAGCACCAGTATAAAATCGGGCACTGTTTTTATATACGTTTCCATGGCAGCACCAGTATAAAATCTGACACTGTTTTCATATACGTTTCCATGGCAGCACCAGTATAAAATCTGACACTGTTTTTATATACGTTTCCATGGCAGCACCAGTATAAAGTCTGACACTGTTTTTATATACGTTTCCATGGCAGCACCAGTATAAAATCGGGCACTGTTTTTATATACGTTTCCATGGCAGCACCAGTATAAAATCTGACACTGTTTTCATATACGTTTCCATGGCAGCACCAGTATAAAGTCTGACACTGTTTTCATATACGTTTCCATGGCAGCACCAGAATAGTCTGACACTGTTTTTATATACGTTTCCATGGCAAAACCAGTATAAAATCTGACACTGTTTTTATAAACGTTTCCATGGCAGCACCAGTATAAAATCTGACACTGTTTTTATATATGTTTCCATGGCAGCACCGGTATAAAGTCTGGCACTGTTTTTATATACGTTTCCATGGCAGCACCAGTATACAGTCTGACACAGTTCTTATAACTGTTTCCATGCCAGCACCAGTATACAGTCTGACACAGTTCTTATAACTTTTTCCATGGCAGCACCAGTAAAAAGTCTGACACTGTTTTTATAACTGTTTCCATCCATGGCAGCACCAGTATAAAGTTTGACACTGTTTTTATATACGTTTCCATGGCAGCACCAGTATAAAGTCTGACACTGTTTTCATATACGTTTCCATGGCAGCACCAGTATAAAGTCTGACAATGTTTTTATATAAGTTTCCATGGCAGCACCAGTATAAAGTCTGGCACTGTTTTTATATACGTTTCCATGGCAGCACCAGTATAAAGTCTGACACTGTTTTTATATACGTTTCCATGGCAGCACCAGTATACAGTCTGACACAGTTCTTATAACTGTTTCCATGGCAGCACCAGTATAAAGTCTGACACTGTTTTTATAACTGTTTCCATGGCAGCACCAGTATAAAGTCTGACACTGTTTTTATATACGTTTCCATGGCAGCACCAGTAAAAAGTCTGACACTGTTTTTATAACTGTTTCCATGGCAGCACCAGTATAAAGTCTGACACTGTTTTTATATACGTTTCCATGGCAGCACCAGTATAGTCTGACACTGTTTTCATATACGTTTCCATGGCAGCACCAGTATAAAGTCTGACAATGTTTTTATATACGTTTCCATGGCAGCACCAGTATAAAGTCTGACAATGTTTTCATATACGTTTCCATGGCAGCACCATAAAGTCTGACTGGTTTCATTTCTCTCCAGTTCTTTCTGTTTATCCCAAATGGCACCCCATTCCCTACTTACATAGCACATTACTTTTGACCAGGGCCCTATGGGTAGTGCACTATGTAGTAAATAGGGTGTAATTTGGGACTCACACCCTCCAGTCACTGAGGTGTTGGAGAACAGATGGTCTTTCCTTCCAGATATCTTCCCTCCAGCAGCACGTCAGCTATCTACCGTCTCTCTCTCTTCTGGAATCTACACCCCCGTTGACACCGTACATCCATTGACACCATACATATTTAAAACATTATTCATGAATAAATATTTTAATATTATTACCTTAATTTCAAGCGTTATCTATCCATTTACTGACCCCAGTTACCAACCAACACCAGAGTTTATTTATTCAGAGCGTGTTTATGCAAGTTTGTTGAGAGGAGGTAACCGTCGCCCACCCCACTCCATGACAAAGCTGTGGTTTATCTGCAGCTGAGAGGAGAGGACCAGCAGAGGACCAGCAGCTGACAAGCAGAGCACAACCAGAGGACCACTAGAGGACCAGCAGAGGACCACTAGAGGACCAGCAGAGGACCAGCAGAGGACCCCTAGAGGACCAGCAGATGACCAGCAGAGGACCACCAGACGACCACTAGAGGACAACCAGAGGACCACTAGATGACCAGCAGAGGACCAGCAGAGGACCACTAGAGGACCACTAGAGGACCAGCAGAAGACCACTAGAGGACCAGCAGAGGACCACTAGATGACCAGCAGAGGACCAGCAGAGGACCAGCAGAGGACCACTAGATGACCAGCAGAGGACCAGGAGAGGACCACCAGAGGACCAGCAGAGGACCAGGAGAGGACCACCAGAGGACCAGGAGAGGAAACCAGAGGACCAGGAGAGGACCACTAGAGGACCACTAGAGGACCAGCAGAAGACCAGCAGAAGACCACTAGAGGACCAGCAGAAGACCACTAGAGGACCAGCAGAGGACCACCAGAGGACAAGCAGAGGACCAGCAGAGGACCAGCAGAAGACCAGCAGAGGACCAGGAGAGGACAACCAGAGGACAAGCAGAGGACCACCAGAGGACCACTAGAGGACCACTAGAGGACCACCAGAGGACCAGCAGAAGACCACTAGAGGACCACTAGAGGACCACTAGAGGACCACCAGATGACCACTAGAGGACCACTAGAGGACCACCAGAGGACCAGCAGCATATGCGTGTTGTAATTGCACTGAAGACAACAACTCCAGGACCTGGATCTGTCCATCAGAACCACATAGAACAGAACCCTAAGAGTACACAGCCTAGCTACCAGGCTAACACTCAGGTCTACCCAGACTAGTTACCGGGCTAACTCTCAGGTCTACCCAGACTTTCACAAAATTACAATCATGATCTTCAATTGGGCTTTTTCTGGTCTCGGTCTTGACTCAGACTCGATTTTCTCCGTTCTTGGTCCTGAATCGGTCTCGTTTTAGGTGGTCTCAAACACAATACTGGGGGACTTTATCACAAGAATGAAGGGTCCAAACCACATGATGGTGGACAGTGACTGTATCAAGTGCAGCCACAAACCTACGAACTCTGTTTTCTAGCCTGTTTCAGCCATTTTAGAAAATACACCTCTCCATTGGATCACTGATAAATGACGATGTAACGCATGAGCTGCAGCCCCACCTCTACCCAGCAGGCTGCTACAGAGAGTCCTCTACCCAGCAGGCTGCTACAGAGAGTCCTCTACCCAGCAGGCTGCTATAGAGTGTCCTCTACCCAGCAGGCTGCTATAGAGTGTCCTCTACCCAGCAGGCTGCTATAGAGTGTCCTCTACCCAGCAGGCTGCTATAGAGTGTCCTCTACCCAGCAGGCTGCTATAGAGTGTCCTCTACCCAACAGCCCCACCTCTACCCAGCAGGCTGCTATAGAGTGTCCTCTTGCCCACAGCCCCAGTCCTCTACCCAGCAGGCTGCTATAGAGTGTCCTCTACCCAGCAGGCTGCTATAGAGTGTCCTCTTGCCCACAGCCCCACCTCTACCCAGCAGGCTGCTATAGAGTGTCCTCTTGCCCACAGCCCCACCTCTACCCAGCAGGCTGCTATAGAGTGTCCTCTACCCAGCAGGCTGCTATAGAGAGTCCTCTTGCCCTACCCAGCAGGCCACCTCTACCCAGCAGGCTGCTATAGTGTCCTCTACCCAGTGCTCTCTAGACCTCTACCCAGCAGGCTGCTATAGAGTGTCCTCTACCCAGCAGGCTGCTATAGAGTGTCCTCTTGCCCACAGCCCCACCTCTACCCAGCAGGCTGCTATAGAGTGTCCTCTTGCCCACAGCCCCACCTCTACCCAGCAGGCTGCTATAGAGTGTCCTCTACCCAGCAGGCTGCTATAGAGAGTCCTCTTGCCCACAGCCCCACCTCTACCCAGCAGGCTGCTATAGAGTGTCCTCTTGCCCACAGCCCCACCTCTACCCAGCAGGCTGCTATAGAGTGTCCTCTTGCCCACAGCCCCACCTCTACCCAGCAGGCTGCTATAGAGTGTCCTCTTGCCCACAGCCCCACCTCTACCCAGCAGGCTGCTATAGAGTGTCCTCTTGCCCACAGGCCCCACCTCTACCCAGCAGGCTGCTATAGAGTGTCCTCTACCCAGCAGGCTGCTATAGAGTGTCCTCTTGCCCACAGCCCCACCTCTACCCAGCAGGCTGCTATAGAGTGTCCTCTACCCAGCAGGCTGCTATAGAGTGTCCTCTTGCCCACAGCCCCACCTCTACCCAGCAGGCTGCTATAGAGTGTCCTCTTGCCCACAGCCCCACCTCTACCCAGCAGGCTGCTATAGAGTGTCCTCTTGCCCACAGCCCCCTCTACCCAGCAGGCTGCTATAGAGTGTCCTCTACCCAGCAGGCTGCTATAGAGTGTCCTCTACCCAGCAGGCTGCTATAGAGAGTCCTCTTGCCCACAGCCCCACCTCTACCCAGCAGGCTGCTATAGAGTGTCCTCTTTGCCCACAGCCCCACCTCTACCCAGCAGGCTGCTATAGAGTGTCCTCTTGCCCACAGCCCCACCTCTACCCAGCAGGCTGCTATAGAGTGTCCTCTTGCCCACAGCCCACCTCTACCCAGCAGGCTGCTATAGAGTGTCCTCTTGCCCACAGCCCCACCTCTACCCAGCAGGCTGCTATAGAGTGTCCTCTTGCCCACAGCCCCACCTCTCTACCCAGCAGGCTGCTATAGAGAGTCCTCTTGCCCACAGCCCCACCTCTACCCAGCAGGCTGCTATAGAGTGTCCTCTTGCCCACAGCCCCACCTCTACCCAGCAGGCTGCTATAGAGTGTCCTCTTGCCCACAGCCCCACCTCTACCCAGCAGGCTGCTATAGAGTGTCCTCTTGCCCACAGCCCCACCTCTACCCAGCAGGCTGCTATAGAGAGTCCTCTTGCCCACAGCCCCACCTCTACCCAGCAGGCTGCTATAGAGTGTCCTCTTGCCCACAGCCCCACCTCTACCCAGCAGGCTGCTATAGAGTGTCCTCTACCCAGCAGGCTGCTATAGAGTGTCCTCTTGCCCACAGCCCCACCTCTACCCAGCAGGCTGCTATAGAGTGTCCTCTTGCCCACAGCCCCACCTCTACCCAGCAGGCTGCTATAGAGTGTCCTCTTGCCCACAGCCCCACCTCTACCCAGCAGGCTGCTATAGAG
Source organism: Brachymystax lenok tsinlingensis (assembly GCA_030435695.1). Taxonomy (NCBI): domain Eukaryota; kingdom Metazoa; phylum Chordata; class Actinopteri; order Salmoniformes; family Salmonidae; genus Brachymystax; species Brachymystax lenok. The sequence goes on from CM059788.1 coordinate 47,654,314, forward strand.
TGTCCTCTTGCCCACAGCCCCACCTCTACCCAGCAGGCTGCTATAGAGAGTCCTCTTGCCCACAGCCCCACCTCTACCCAGCAGGCTGCTATAGAGTGTCCCTCTGCCCACAGCCCCACTCTCTACCCAGCAGGCTGCTATAGAGTGTCCTCTTGCCCACAGCCCCACCTCTACCCAGCAGGCTGCTATAGAGTGTCCTCTACCCAGCAGCAGGCTGCTATAGAGTGTCCTCTTGCCCACAGCCCCACCTCTACCCAGCAGGCTGCTATAGAGTGTCCTCTTGCCCACAGCCCCACCTCTACCCAGCAGGCTGCTATAGAGAGTCCTCTTGCCCACAGCCCCACCTCTACCCAGCAGGCTGCTATAGAGTGTCCTCTCGCAGCCTCTACCCAGCAGGCTGCTATAGAGTGTCCTCTTGCCCACAGCCCCACCTCTACCCAGCAGGCTGCTATAGAGTGTCCTCTTGCCCACAGCCCCACCTCTACCCAGCAGGCTGCTATAGAGTGTCCTCTTGCCCACAGCCCCACCTCTACCCAGCAGGCTGCTATAGAGTGTCCTCTTGCCCACAGCCCCACCTCTACCCAGCAGGCTGCTATAGAGTGTCCTCTTGCTCGCCCCACCTCTACCCAGCAGGCTGCTATAGAGTGTCCTCTTGCCCACAGCCCCACCTCTACCCAGCAGGCTGCTATAGAGTGTCCTCTTGCCCACAGCCCCACCTCTACCCAGCAGGCTGCTATAGAGTGTCCTCTTTCCCACAGCCCCACCTCTACCCAGCAGGCTGCTATAGAGTGTCCTCTTGCCCACAGCCCCACCTCTACCCAGCAGGCTGCTATAGAGTGTCCTCTTGCCCACAGCCCCACCTCTACCCAGCAGGCTGCTATAGAGTGTCCTCTTGCCCACAGCCCCACCTCTACCCAGCAGGCTGCTATAGAGTGTCCTCTTGCCCACAGCCCCACCTCTACCCAGCAGGCTGCTATAGAGTGTCCTCTTGCCCACAGCCCCACCTCTACCCAGCAGGCTGCTATAGAGTGTCCTCTTGCCCACAGCCCCACCTCTACCCAGCAGGCTGCTATAGAGTGTCCTCTTGCCCACAGCCCCACCTCTACCCAGCAGGCTGCTATAGAGTGTCCTCTTGCCCACAGCCCCACCTCTACCCAGCAGGCTGCTATAGAGAGTCCTCTTGCCCACAGCCCCACCTCTACCCAGCAGGCTGCTATAGAGTGTCCTCTCTACCCAGCAGGCTGCTATAGAGTGTCCTCTTGCCCACAGCCCCACCTCTACCCAGCAGGCTGCTATAGAGTGTCCTCTTGCCCACAGCCCCACCTCTACCCAGCAGGCTGCTATAGAGTGTCCTCTTGCCCACAGCCCCACCTCTACCCAGCAGGCTGCTATAGAGTGTCCTCTTGCCCACAGCCCCACCTCTACCCAGCAGGCTGCTATAGAGTGTCCTCTTGCCCACAGCCCCACCTCTACCCAGCAGGCTGCTATAGAGAGTCCTCTTGCCCACAGCCCCACCTCTACCCAGCAGGCTGCTATAGAGTGTCCTCTTGCCCACAGCCCCACCTCTACCCAGCAGGCTGCTATAGAGTGTCCTCTTGCCCACAGCCCCACTCTACCCAGCAGGCTGCTATAGAGTGTCCTCTTGCCCACAGCCCCACCTCTACCCAGCAGGCTGCTATAGAGTGTCCTCTTGCCCACAGCCCCACCTCTACCCAGCAGGCTGCTATAGAGTGTCCTCTTGCCCACAGCCCCACCTCTACCCAGCAGGCTGCTATAGAGTGTCCTCTACCCAGCAGGCTGCTATAGAGTGTCCTCTTGCCCACAGCCCCACCTCTACCCAGCAGGCTGCTATAGAGTGTCCTCTTGCCCACAGCCCCACCTCTACCCAGCAGGCTGCTATAGAGAGTCCTCTTGCTCACAGCCCCACCTCTACCCAGCAGGCTGCTATAGAGTGTCCTCTACCCAGCAGGCTGCTATAGAGTGTCCTCTTGCCCACAGCCCCACCTCTACCCAGCAGGCTGCTATAGAGTGTCCTCTTGCCCACAGCCCCACCTCTACCCAGCAGGCTGCTATAGAGAGTCCTCTTGCTCACAGCCCCACCTCTACCCAGCAGGCTGCTATAGAGTTTCCTCTTGCCCACAGCCCCACCTCTCTACCCAGCAGGCTGCTATAGAGTGTCCTCTTGCCCACAGCCCCACCTCTACCCAGCAGGCTGCTATAGAGAGTCCTCTTGCCCACAGCCCCACCTCTACCCAGCAGGCTGCTATAGAGTGTCCTCTTTCCCGCAGCCCCACCTCTACCCAGCAGGCTGCTATAGAGAGTCCTCTTGCTCACAGCCCCACCTCTACCCAGCAGGCTGCTATAGAGTGTCCTCTTGCCCACAGCCCCACCTCTACCCAGCAGGCTGCTATAGAGTGTCCTCTTGCCCACAGCCCCACCTCTACCCAGCAGGCTGCTATAGAGTGTCCTCTGCCCACAGCCCCACCTCACCCAGCAGGCTGCTATAGAGTGTCCTCTTGCCCACAGCCCCACCTCTACCCAGCAGGCTGCTATAGAGTGTCCTCTTGCCCACAGCCCCACCTCTACCCAGCAGGCTGCTATAGAGAGTCCTCTTGCCCACAGCCCCACCTCTACCCAGCAGGCTGCTATAGAGTGTCCTCTACCCAGCAGGCTGCTATAGAGTGTCCTCTTGCCCACAGCCCCACCTCTACCCAGCAGGCTGCTATAGAGTGTCCTCTTGCCCACAGCCCCACCTCTACCCAGCAGGCTGCTATAGAGAGTCCTCTTGCCCACAGCCCCACCTCTACCCAGCAGGCTGCTATAGAGTGTCCTCTTTCCCGCAGCCCCACCTCTACCCAGCAGGCTGCTATAGAGTGTCCTCTACCCAGCAGGCTGCTATAGAGAGTCCTCTTTCCCACAGCCCCACCTCTACCCAGCAGGCTGCTATAGAGTGTCCTCTTGCCCACAGCCCCACCTCTACCCAGCAGGCTGCTATAGAGTGTCCTCTACCCAGCAGGCTGCTATAGAGTGTCCTCTTGCCCACAGCCCCACCTCTACCCAGCAGGCTGCTATAGAGTGTCCTCTTGCCCACAGCCCCACCTCTACCCAGCAGGCTGCTATAGAGAGTCCTCTTGCTCACAGCCCCACCTCTACCCAGCAGGCTGCTATAGAGTGTCCTCTACCCAGCAGGCTGCTATAGAGTGTCCTCTTGCCCACAGCCCCACCTCTACCCAGCAGGCTGCTATAGAGTGTCCTCTTGCCCACAGCCCCACCTCTACCCAGCAGGCTGCTATAGAGAGTCCTCTACCCAGCAGGCTGCTATAGAGAGTCCTCTTGCTCACGGCCCCACCTCTACCCAGCAGGCTGCTATAGAGTGTCCTCTACCCAGCAGGCTGCTATAGAGTGTCCTCTTGCCCACAGCCCCACCTCTACCCAGCAGGCTGCTATAGAGTGTCCTCTTGCCCACAGCCCCACCTCTACCCAGCAGGCTGCTATAGAGAGTCCTCTTGCTCACAGCCCCACCTCTACCCAGCAGGCTGCTATAGAGTGTCCTCTACCCAGCAGGCTGCTATAGAGTGTCCTCTTGCCCACAGCCCCACCTCTACCCAGCAGGCTGCTATAGAGAGTCCTCTTGCTCACAGCCCCACCTCTACCCAGCAGGCTGCTATAGAGTGTCCTCTACCCAGCAGGCTGCTATAGAGTGTCCTCTTGCCCAAAGCCCCACCTCTACCCAGCAGGCTGCTATAGAGTGTCCTCTTGCCCACAGCCCCACCTCTACCCAGCAGGCTGCTATAGAGAGTCCTCTTGCTCACAGCCCCACTTCTACCCAGCAGGCTGCTATAGAGAGTCCTCTTTCCCGCAGCCCCACCTCTACCCAGCAGGCTGCTATAGAGTGTCCTCTTGCTCACAGTCCCACCTCTACCCAGCAGGCTGCTATAGAGAGTCCTCTTGCCCACAGCCCCACCTCTACCCAGCAGGCTGCTATAGAGAGTCCTCTTGCTCACAGCCCCACCTCTACCCAGCAGGCTGCTATAGAGTGTCCTCTACCCAGCAGGCTGCTATAGAGTGTCCTCTTTCCCGCAGCCCCACCTCTACCCAGCAGGCTGCTATAGAGAGTCCTCTTGCCCGCAGCCCCACCTCTACCCAGCAGGCTGCTATAGAGAGTCCTCTTGCCCACAGCCCCACCTCTACCCAGCAGGCTGCTATAGAGTGTCCTCTTGCCCGCAGCCCCACCTCTACCCAGCAGGCTGCTATAGAGTGTCCTCTACCCAGCAGGCTGCTATAGAGAGTCCTCTTGCCCGCAGCCCCACCTCTACCCAGCAGGCTGCTATAGAGTGTCCTCTTGCTCACAGTCCACAGTCAGTCTCACACACAGCTCATTAAAGTTCCCTCAGACCTTTTCTATTAATACAATAGATCACTACCATGTCTCGCTCTCGCTCTCTCTCCCTATCTCTCAACCACTGTGATTTATTACCTTAAAAGACAAGATAACTAATTTGTGGAGTAATTAATTAATATACATTTGCATATTTGCATTTACAATTAGTGCAGTCAAGTGATTAGTGTGAGGTGGGGAGTTTGACTCATCATATGCCGCTGCCACTGCTGTGTGTGTGTGTGTGTGTGTGTGTGTGCTGGACCAGAACGCCAGGACTAGGCCTTGGTGTGTGTGTGTGTGTGTGTGTGTGTGTGTGTGTGTGTGTGTGTGTGTGTGTGTGTGTGTGTGTGTGTGCATTTGTGTGTGTGTGTGTTTGTATGTGTGTGTGTGTGTGTGTAGCATCAATGTACTCAAGTGACACATCATACTGCCAGACACACATTCTATATTAAAGATCGACTGCCCCTACAAAGCAACCGATCCCTTTGGAAACGGCCGTTGTGGTGTCAATATGAGTCTGAAACATTTATTCCCAATCTGGCCCTCATACCATCATGGCTACCTAATCATCCGCAGCTTCCAATTGGCTCATTCCCCTCCTCTCCCCTGTAACTATTCCCCAGGTTGTTTCTGTAAATGAGAACGTGTTCTCAGTCAACTTACTTGGTAAAACAAGGTGTTCTCAGTCAACTTACCTGGTAAAACAAGGTGTTCTCAGTCAACTTACCTGGTAAAATAAGGTGTTCTCAGTCAACTTACCTGGTAAAACAAGGTGTTCTCAGTCAACTTACTTGGTAAAATAAGGTGTTCTCAGTCAACTTACCTGGTAAAACAAGGTGTTCTCAGTCAACTTACCTGGTAGAATAAGGTGTTCTCAGTCAACTTACCTGGTAAAATAAGGTGTTCTCAGTCAACTTACCTGGTAAAATAAGGTGTTCTCAGTCAACTTACCTCGTAAAATAAGGTGTTCTCAATCAACTTACCTGGTAAAATAAGGTGTTCTCAGTCAACTTACCTGGTAAAATAAGGTGTTCTCAGTCAACTTACCTCGTAAAATAAGGTGTTCTCAGTCAACTTACCTGGTAAAATAAGGTGTTCTCAATCAACTTACCTGGTAAAATAAGGTGTTCTCAGTCAACTTACCTGGTAAAATAAGGTGTTCTCAGTCAACTTACCTGGTAAAATAAGGTGTTCTCAATCAACTTACCTGGTAAAATAAGGTGTTCTCAGTCAACTTACCTGGTAAAATAAGGTGTTCTCAGTCAACTTACCTGGTAAAATAAGGTGTTCTCAGTCAACTTACCTCGTAAAATAAGGTGTTCTCAATCAACTTACCTGGTAAAATAAGGTGTTCTCAGTCAACTTACCTGGTAAAATAAGGTGTTCTCAGTCAACTTACCTCGTAAAATAAGGTGTTCTCAGTCAACTTACCTGGTAAAATAAGGTGTTCTCAATCAACTTACCTGGTAAAATAAGGTGTTCTCAATCAACTTACCTGGTAAAATAAGGTGTTCTCAGTCAACTTACCTGGTAAAATAAGGTGTTCTCAGTCAACTTACTTGGTAAAATAAGGTGTTCTCAGTCAACTTACCTGGTAAAACAAGGTGTTCTCAGTCAACTTACCTGGTAAAACAAGGTGTTCTCAGTCAACTTACCTGGTAAAACAAGGTGTTCTCAGTCAACTTACCTGGTAAAATAAGGTGTTCTCAGTCAACTTACCTGGTAAAATAAGGTGTTCTCAGTCAACTTACCTGGTAAAACAAGGTGTTCTCAGTCAACTTACCTGGTAAAACAAGGTGTTCTCAGTCAACTTACTTGGTAAAACAAGGTGTTCTCAATCAACTTACCTGGTAAAATAAGGTGTTCTCAGTCAACTTACTTGGTAAAATAAGGTGTTCTCAGTCAACTTACCTGGTAAAACAAGGTGTTCTCAGTCAACTTACCTGGTAAAACAAGGTGTTCTCAGTCAACTTACCTGGTAAAACAAGGTGTTCTCAATCAACTTACCTGGTAAAATAAGGTGTTCTCAGTCAACTTACCTGGTAAAACAAGGTGTTCTCAGTCAACTTACCTGGTAAAACAAGGTGTTCTCAGTCAACTTACCTGGTAAAACAAGGTGTTCTCAGTCAACTTACCTGGTAAAATAAGGTGTTCTCAGTCAACTTACTTGGTAAAATAAGGTGTTCTCAGTCAACTTACCTGGTAAAACAAGGTGTTCTCAGTCAACTTACCTGGTAAAACAAGGTGTTCTCAGTCAACTTACCTGGTAAAATAAGGTGTTCTCAGTCAACTTACCTGGTAAAACAAGGTGTTCTCAGTCAACTTACCTGGTAAAATAAGGTGTTCTCAGTCAACTTACTTGGTAAAATAAGGTGTTCTCAGTCAACTTACTTGGTAAAATAAGGTGTTCTCAGTCAACTTACCTGGTAAAATAAGGTGTTCTCAGTCAACTTACCTGGTAGAATAAGGTGTTCTCAGTCACCTTACCTGGTAAAATAAGGTGTTCTCAGTCACCTTACCTGGTAAAACAAGGTGTTCTCAGTCAACTTACCTGGTAAAATAAGGTGTTCTCAGTCACCTTACCTGGTAAAATAAGGTGTTCTCAGTCAACTTACTTGGTAAAATAAGGTGTTCTCAGTCAACTTACCTGGTAAAATAAGGTGTTCTCAGTCACCTTACCTGGTAAAACAAGGTGTTCTCAGTCAACTTACCTGGTAAAACAAGGTGTTCTCAGTCAACTTACTTGGTAAAATAAGGTGTTCTCAGTCAACTTACCTGGTAGAATAAGGTGTTCTCAGTCAACTTACCTGGTAGAATAAGGTGTTCTCAGTCACCTTACCTGGTAAAACAAGGTGTTCTCAGTCACCTTACCTGGTAAAATAAGGTGTTCTCAGTCAACTTACCTGGTAAAACAAGGTGTTCTCAGTCAACTTACTTGGTAAAATAAGGTGTTCTCAGTCAACTTACCTGGTAGAATAAGGTGTTCTCAGTCAACTTACCTGGTAGAATAAGGTGTTCTCAGTCACCTTACCTGGTAAAACAAGGTGTTCTCAGTCAACTTACCTGGTAAAATAAGGTGTTCTCAGTCAACTTACCTGGTAAAATAAGGTGTTCTCAGTCAACTTACCTGGTAGAATAAGGTGTTCTCAGTCAACTTACCTGGTAAAACAAGGTGTTCTCAGTCAACTTACCTGGTAAAATAAGGTGTTCTCAGTCAACTTACCTGGTAGAATAAGGTGTTCTCAGTCAACTTACCTGGTAAAACAAGGTGTTCTCAGTCAACTTACCTGGTAAAACAAGGTGTTCTCAGTCAACTTACCTGGTAAAACAAGGTGTTCTCAATCAACTTACCTGGTAAAACAAGGTGTTCTCAGTCAACTTACCTGGTAAAATAAGGTGTTCTCAGTCAACTTACCTGGTAAAAGAAGGTGTTCTCAATCAACTTACCTGGTAAAACAAGGTGTTCTCAATCAACTTACCTGGTAAAACAAGGTGTTCTCAATCAACTTACCTGGTAAAACAAGGTGTTCTCAGTCAACTTACCTGGTAAAATAAGGTGTTCTCAGTCAACTTACCTGGTAAAAGAAGGTGTTCTCAATCAACTTACCTGGTAAAAGAAGGTGTTCTCAATCAACTTACCTGGTAAAACAAGGTGTTCTCAATCAACTTACCTGGTAAAACAAGGTGTTCTCAGTCAACTTACCTGGTAAAACAAGGTGTTCTCAGTCAACTTACCTGGTAAAACAAGGTGTTCTCAGTCAACTTACCTGGTAAAACAAGGTGTTCTCAATCAACTTACCTGGTAAAACAAGGTGTTCTCAGTCAACTTACCTGGTAAAATAAGGTGTTCTCAGTCAACTTACCTGGTAAAAGAAGGTGTTCTCAATCAACTTACCTGGTAAAACAAGGTGTTCTCAGTCACCTTACCTGGTAAAACAAGGTGTTCTCAGTCAACTTACTTGGTAAAACAAGGTGTTCTCAATCAACTTACCTGGTAAAATAAGGTGTTCTCAGTCAACTTACCTGGCAGAATTAGGTGTTCTCAGTCAACTTACCTGGTAAAACAAGGTGTTCTCAGTCAACTTACCTGGTAAAATAAGGTGTTCTCAGTCAACTTACCTGGTAAAATAAGGTGTTCTCAGTCAACTTACTTGGTAAAACAAGGTGTTCTCAGTCAACTTACCTGGTAAAATAAGGTGTTCTCAGTCAACTTACCTGGTAAAATAAGGTGTTCTCAGTCAACTTACCTGGTAAAATAAGGTGTTCTCAGTCAACTTACCTGGTAAAACAAGGTGTTCTCAGTCAACTTACCTGGTAAAATAAGGTGTTCTCAGTCAACTTACCTGGTAAAAGAAGGTGTTCTCAATCAACTTACCTGGTAAAATAAGGTGTTCTCAGTCACCTTACCTGGTAAAACAAGGTGTTCTCAGTCAACTTACTTGGTAAAACAAGGTGTTCTCAATCAACTTACCTGGTAAAATAAGGTGTTCTCAGTCAACTTACCTGGCAGAATTAGGTGTTCTCAGTCAACTTACCTGGTAAAACAAGGTGTTCTCAGTCAACTTACCTGGTAAAATAAGGTGTTCTCAGTCAACTTACCTGGTAAAATAAGGTGTTCTCAGTCAACTTACTTGGTAAAACAAGGTGTTCCCAATCAACTTACCTGGTAAAACAAGGTGTTCTCAGTCAACTTACCTGGTAAAATAAGGTGTTCTCAGTCAACTTACCTGGTAAAATAAGGTGTTCTCAGTCAACTTACTTGGTAAAACAAGGTGTTCCCAATCAACTTACCTGGTAAAACAAGGTGTTCTCAGTCAACTTACCTGGCAGAATAAGGTGTTCTCAGTCAACTTACCTCGTAAAATAAGGTGTTCTCAGTCAACTTACCTGGTAAAACAAGGTGTTCTCAATCAACTTACCTGGCAGAATAAGGTGTTTTCAGTCAACTTACCTGGTAAAATAAGGTGTTCTCAGTCAACTTACCTGGTAAAACAAGGTGTTCTCAGTCAACTTACTTGGTAAAACAAGGTGTTCTCAATCAACTTACCTGGTAAAATAAGGTGTTCTCAGTCAACTTACCTGGCAGAATAAGGTGTTCTCAGTCAACTTACCTGGTAAAACAAGGTGTTCTCAATCAACTTACCTGGTAAAACAAGGTGTTCTCAGTCAACTTACCTGGTAAAACAAGGTGTTCTCAGTCAACTTACCTGGTAAAACAAGGTGTTCTCAATCAACTTACCTGGTAAAACAAGGTGTTCTCAGTCAACTTACCTGGTAAAACAAGGTGTTCTCAATCAACTTACCTGGTAAAACAAGGTGTTCTCAGTCAACTTACCTGGTAAAATAAGGTGTTCTCAGTCAACTTACCTGGTAAAAGAAGGTGTTCTCAATCAACTTACCTGGTAAAATAAGGTGTTCTCAGTCAACTTACCTGGTAAAACAAGGTGTTCTCAGTCAACTTACTTGGTAAAACAAGGTGTTCTCAATCAACTTACCTGGTAAAATAAGGTGTTCTCAGTCAACTTACCTGGCAGAATTAGGTGTTCTCAGTCAACTTACCTGGTAAAACAAGGTGTTCTCAGTCAACTTACCTGGTAAAATAAGGTGTTCTCAGTCAACTTACTTGGTAAAACAAGGTGTTCCCAATCAACTTACCTGGTAAAACAAGGTGTTCTCAGTCAACTTACCTGGCAGAATAAGGTGTTCTCAGTCAACTTACCTCGTAAAATAAGGTGTTCTCAGTCAACTTACCTGGTAAAACAAGGTGTTCTCAATCAACTTACCTGGCAGAATAAGGTGTTTTCAGTCAACTTACCTGGTAAAATAAGGTGTTCTCAGTCAACTTACCTGGTAAAACAAGGTGTTCTCAGTCAACTTACTTGGTAAAACAAGGTGTTCTCAATCAACTTACCTGGTAAAATAAGGTGTTCTCAGTCAACTTACCTGGCAGAATAAGGTGTTCTCAGTCAACTTACCTGGTAAAACAAGGTGTTCTCAGTCAACTTACCTCGTAAAATAAGGTGTTCTCAGTCAACTTACCTGGTAAAACAAGGTGTTCTCAGTCAACTTACCTGGTAAAATAAGGTGTTCTCAGTCAACTTACCTCGTAAAATAAGGTGTTCTCAGTCAACTTACCTGGTAAAACAAGGTGTTCTCAGTCAACTTACCTGGTAAAAGAAGGTGTTCTCTGTCAACTTACCTGGTAGAATAAGGTGTTCTCAGTCAACTTGCTGGCTAAAATAAGGTGTTCTCAGTCAACTTACCTGTTAAAACAAGGTGTTCTCAGTCAACTTACCTGCTAAAAAAAGTGTCCAAATTGACTACAAAGTGTAAACAGGATCATTTTGGTCATAAAGTCAGTCTCGTCTAAAACAGAGTTTGGAACCTCAGTGTGTCACAACGAGTAAATTAAGGATGGATTTAGATTACAATTATATCAGCAAATCATGCCCCCTTTTGCCAAAGTCCAAGTGCAAATCCCCCCTTCGCCCACTTTGCTTCCCTTCATTGAATCGCCCCAGCCGTTTAAAATTGAATAATTTTTAGAATATGGCTGTAACGTATTTTTTTATTTTTAATTTTTTATTTAACCTTTATTTAACCAGCTAGTTCTATATGATGTCATAATACAGGTAGGCAAGTTGAGAACAAGTTTTCATTTACAACTGCGACCTGGCCAAGATAAAGCAAAGCAGTTCAACACATACAACAACACAGAGTTACACATGGAGTAAAACAAACACACAGTCAATAATACAGTAGGAAAAAATCTAATCTATATACATTGTGTGCAAATGAGGTAGGATAAGGAACATAAGGCAATAAATAGGCCATGGTGGCAAAGTAACTACAGTATAGCAATTTAACACTGGAATGGTAAATGTGCAGTAGATGAATGTGCAAAGTAAAAATACTGGGGTGCAAAGGAGCAAGATAAATAAATGAATACGGTAGGGGATGAGGTAGTTGGTTGGGCTATGTACAGGTGCAGTGATCTGTAAGCTGCTCTGACAGCTGGTGCTTGAAACTAGTGAGGGAGATAAGTGTCTCCAGTTTCAACGATTTTTGTAGTTCGTTCCAGTCATTGGCAGCAGAGAACTGGAAGGAAAGGCGGCCAAAGGAGGAATTGGCTTTGGGGGTGACCAGTGAGATATACCTGCTGGAGCGAGTGCTACGGGTGGGTGCTGCTATGGTTACCAGCGAGCTGAGATAAGGCGGGGCTTTACCTAGCAGGGACTTGTAGATGACCTGGAGCCAGTGGGTCTGGCGACGAGTATGTAGCGAGGGCCAGCTGACTAGAGCATACAGGTCGCAGTGGTGGGTAGTATATGGGGCTTTGGTGACAAAGCGGATGGCACTGTGATAGACTGCATCCAGCTTGCTGAGTAGAGTGTTGGAAGCTGTTTTGTAGATGACATCGCCGAAGTCGAGGATCGGCAGGATAGTCAGTTTTACTAGTGCAAGTTTGGCAGCATGAGTGAAGGATGCTTTGTTGCGAAATAGAAAGCCGATTCAAGATTTAATTTTGGATTGGAGATGTTTAATGTGAGTCTGGAAGGAGAGTTTACAGTCTAGCCAGACACCTAGGTATTTGTAGTTGTCCACGTATTCTAGGTCAGAGCTGTCCAGGGTAGTGATGCTAGTCGGGCGGGCAGGTGCAGGCAGCGAACGGTTGGAAAGCATGCATTTGGTTTTACTAGTGTATAAGAGCAGTTGGAGGCCACGGAAGGAGTGCTGTATGGCATTGAAGCTCATTTGGAGGTTAGTTAACACAGTGTCCAAAGAAGGGCCAGAAGTATACAGAATGGTGTCGTCTGCGTAGAGGTGGATCAGAGAATCACCAGCAGCAAGAGCAACATCATTGATGTATACAGAGAAAAGAGTCGGCCCAAGAATTAAACCCTGTGGCACCCCCATGGAGACTGCCAGATACCCGGACAACAGGCCCTCCGATTTAACACACTGAACTCTGTCGGAAAAGTAGTTGGTGAACCAGGCAAGGCAATCATTAGAGAAACCAAGGCTGTTGAGTCTGCCGATAAGAATGTGGTGATTGACAGAGTCGAAAGCCTTGGCCAGATCAATGAATACGGCTGCACAGTAATGTCTCTTATCAATGGCGGTTATGATATCGTTTAGTACCTTGAGCGTGGTTGAGGTGCACCCGTGACCAGCTCGGAAACCGGATTGCACAGCGGAGAAGGTACGGTGGGATTCGAAGTGGTCAATGATCTGTTTATTAACTAGGCTTTCAAAGACTTTAGAGAGGCAGGGCAGGATTGATATAGGTCTATAGCAATTTGGGTCTAGGGTAACACCCCCTTTGAAGAGAGGGATGACCGCAGCAGCTTTCCAATCTTTTGAGATCTCGGACGACACCAAAGAGAGGTTGAGCAGACTGGTAATAGGAGTTGCAACAATGGCAGCAGATAGTTTTAAAAAGAGAGGGTCCAGATTATCTAGTCTAGCTGATTTGTACGGGTCCAGATTTTGCAGCTCTTTCAGAACATCTGCTATCTGGATTTTGGTGAAGGAGAAGCTGGGAAGGCTTGGACAAGTAGATGCGGGGGGGCGGAGCTATTGGCCGGGGTTGGGTAAGCCAGGAGGAAAGCATGGCCAGCCGTAGAGAAATGCTTGTTGAAATTTTCGATTATCATGGATTTGTCGGTGGTGACCGTGTTACCTAGCCTCAGTGCAGTGGGCAGCTGGGAAGAGGTGCTATTGTTCTCCATGGACTTGACAGTGTCCCAAAACTTTTTGGAGTTAGAGCTACAGGATGCAAATTTCTGTTTGAAAAAGCTAGCCTTTGCTTTCCTGACTGATTGCGTGTATTGGTTCCTGACTTCCCTGAACAGTTGCAAAATGTAACAAAATGTGTTAACATTAGGAGGTCTGAATACTTGCCTAGTGCACTGTTCATTTGTAAAGCTGTAAATCTGTAAAGCTGTTCATCTGTAAAGCTGTAAAGCTGTAAATCTGTAAAGCTGTAAAGCTGTTAATCTGTAAAGCTGTAAAGCTGTAAAGCTGTAAAGCTGTTCATCTGTAAATCTGTAAAGCTGTAAAGCTGTAAAGCTTATAGCTTGACCCGAGTTACAGCACTTAGGACACAGACGGCTTCATCAACAATGGGAATGAGTGTTATGGGAAAAGTTGTATTAAAAAATACCCGGTTTGATAAACTAGCAGGCTAATTCCCCAGCCAAGCAGATACAACTACCAGTCATTTTGGATGTGAAGTGCATTAGCAAAAAGCTTTGTCCTTTGAAACAAAATGCAATTGACCACTTGGCTGTCTATTATATCACCCCGTCATCGGGCCCTTGGAGTCAGCAACACCTCACGAGATGAGGAAGTACATTGTTGATGAGAATTGCCTGCTGCAGCTGTTTGAGAGACGTCCAGGATGCAGCAAGGGCCCGTCTACCTGGTGAGCATTCCTATAATTGGAACAGGGAGGACACTTTAATCAGATTGGTGACAGTTGTCCTGGTTCTGAGTTTTGTCCCAAATCACCTTCATAACCTGGTGGAACCAGCATGATGCGTTTACCATTATTTCACATATGATGTCAGGTTGGTTCCACCATGCTAATCATGACCACCACTGGATGGAATCAGCGCTCTGTGTGTGTGTGTGTATCTTCGATGAGGGGCCAGGAACTGATCTACGCTGCTATGCCCATCGATGGGGCTCTGGCAAAGACCTCACCTCCAGCTTAACCCTAACCCCAATCCCAATCCTAACCCCTAACCCAAATCAAATCAATCAAATCAAATTTTATTTGTCACATACACATGGTTAGCAGATGTTAATGCGAGTGCAGCGAAATGCTTGTGCTTCTAGTTCCGACCATGCAGTAGTATCTAACAAGTAATCTAACAAATTCACAACAACTACCTTATACACACAAGAGTAAAGGAATGAATACCGGCATCAGTACCTCCACCAACCGAAGCTAAGTAGTAACATTAACATGATGCCTTCTAATTGCAGTCACTGTACTCATAAAATACAGGAGAACGATCGCCTTATGGTGAGGATAGCTGTGCTACAAGCCCAGCATCAAACGCAATCGTAAGGAAAGGGTAATGTAAGTGTAGGAAAGGATGAAACAGCGTCTGTGCCACCAGTAGAGATAGTAGTATAAATCCCCTCTTTATACTATTTTCTCATGGCTTCTGGAAGGAAAAGCTAAAGGAATGCTCAACCGGTGTCGCTCATTCAGCCGACAGAAACTTTCAACCGGTTCTCCCCATTAAGCAGTGGGTCGGAGTCAGAGGCCGAGTGTTCTCTGGTCTCTCCTCCATCCGTTACGGGGTCTGAGACGCCGAAGCCTCCCACCATTAGCTCTGACAAATTAAATTAGCTCTGACAAATTAGTCATTGGCGACTCCATGACCTGCAAACTTAAAAATAATCATCCAGTGATCATACACTGTTTACCAGGGGGCAGGGCTACCGACGTTAAGGCTAATCTGAAGATGGTGCTGGCTAAGGCTAAAACTGGTGAGTGTAGAGAGTATAGAGATATTGTTATCCACATCGGCACCAACGATGTTAGGATGAAACAGTCAGAGGTCACCAAGCGCAACATAGCTTCAGCTAGAAAGATGTGTCGGCATCGAGTAATTGTATCTGGCCCCCTCCCAGTTAGGGGGAGTGATGAGCTCTACAGCAGAGTCTCACAACTCAATCGCTGGTTGAAAACTGTTTTCTGCCCCTCCTAAAAGATAGAATTTGTAGATAATTGGTTCTCTTTCTGGGACTCACCCACAAACAGGACCAAGCCTGGCCTATTGTGGAGTGATGGACTCCATCCTAGCTGGAGGGGTGCTCTCATCTTATCTAACTCCCCTAGCTCCACAATGAGATAGGGTGCAGGCCAGGCAGCAGGCTGTTAGCCAGCCTGCCAGCTTAGTGGAGTCTGCCACTAGCACAGTCAGTGTAGTCAGCTCAGCTATCCCCATTGAGACCGTTTCTGTGCCTCGACCTAGGTTGGGCAAAACTAAACATGGCGGTGTTCGCCTTAGAAATCTCACTGGAATAAAGACCTCCTCCATTCCTGTCATTATTGAAAGAGATTGTGATATCTCACATCTCAAAATATGGCTACTTAATGTTAGATCCCTCACTTCCAAGGCAGTTAGAGTCACTAATCATAATCTTGATGTGATTGGCCTGACTGAAACATGGCTTAAGCCTGATGAATACTGTGTTAAATGAGGCCTCACCTCCTGGTTACACTAGTGACCATATCCCCCGCGCGCATCCCGCAAAGGCGGAGGTGTTGCTAACATTTACGATAGCAAATTTCAATTTACAAAAAAAAAATGAATTCATTTTCGTCTTTTGAGCTTATAGTCATGAAATCTATGCAGCCTACTCAATCACTTTTTATAGCTACTGTTTACAGGCCTCTTGGGCCGTATACAGCGTTCCTCACTGAGTTCCCTGAATTCCTATTGGACCTTGTAGTCATGGCAGATAATATTCACATTTTTGGTGACTTTAATATTCACATGGAAAAGTCCACAGACCCACTCCAAAAGGCTTTCGGGAGCCATCATCGACTCAGTGGGTTTTGTCCAACATGTCTCCGAACCTACCCACTGCCACAGTCATACTTGTTGTAATCTTGGTCCGGTGTTTCGTGTGATTGTATATCACTATGTGTATTGTTATCTTATTGAGTACTCATCTTTGTTACTCATCTTTGTTGTCCTGCTTCTGACTCCGCTGTACCTGCATCACCGAGACCCATTACAGAATCACACACCCGAAAATGGAGTCAGCAGGAGCACACAGCCCTCTGCCAGTCGAGGAGCGCATCCAGCAGCACGTGACCTGGTTGTGTTGCCACGTCTCGGCACAGCCATGGATTGCGTGCTGCAAAATCTGGAGCGATGGGAGAGAGGAGGTTTTCCAACGCCTCCACCATCATCACAACCTCCCACTCCACAACCCACACCGCTGTCCACCTCTCCTTCACCTGGTCCCAGTGGGATTCGGCTCGCGCTCCCGAGGGAGTATGATGGGACGGCTGCCGGGTGCCAGGGGCTTCTACTCCAGATGGAGCTCTACCTGGCGACCGTCCACCCGGCTCCTTTGGGACGCAAGAGTATGTCCGCCTTCGTCTGCTATCTATCAGGGAAAGCCCTGGAGTGGGCCAACGCCGTATGGGGAGAGGACGGAGCGGCGTTGGACCACTACGAGGAGTTCATCCGCCGCTTCCGGGCAGTGTTCGACCATCCATCTGAGGGTAGAGCGGCGGGTGAACGCCTGTTTCACCTCAGACAGGAGACGAAGAGCGCACAGGACTTTGCGCTGGATTTCCGAACCCTGGCCGCCGGCGCGGGATGGAATGACAGGGCCCTAATTGACTATTTTCCTTCGACCAGCTGGTGGACCTGTCCATCCGGCTGGATAACCTGCTGGCCATGCGAGGACGTCCAGATTGGGGCCTGTCATTCCCATCTCCCAGCACCTCTGCTCCGACGCCTATGGAGCTGGGAGGTACTGCGCTTAGGGCGACCGGAGGAGGGGCCATTCCCTGCACCTCCCTGCATCTGTGGCCGCAGAGGGCACACTGCTGGTCGGTGCTGGGGGGGTTCCTCAGGGAGTCAAGGCAGCAGGCAGGGCACTATCGTGTCACCCCAGGGGAGTCGGCACCAGGCTCACCCAGAGCCCCCTGTTGCTCACATGTTTGTGTTTATAGAATTTCCTGAGTTTTCCCTGCATTCCCAGCATAAGGCGCTCGTAGATTCAGGTGCAGCTGGGAATTTTATTGACCGCTCATTTGCCCATAGTTTAGGGATCCCCATTGTTCCTGTCGATATGCCCTTCCCTGTTCACGCCCTAGATAGTCGACCATTAGGGTCAGGGCTGATTAGGGAGGCTACCGCTCCACTAAGCATGGTGACGCAGGAGGGTCATGAGGAGAGAATCAGTCTCTACCTCATTGATTCTCCTGCGTTTCCCGTGGTGCTGGGTCTACCCTGGTTGGCCTATCATGACCCCACTATTTTGTGGCAACAGAGGGCTCTCAAGGGATGGTCACGAGAGTGCTCGGGGAGGTGTGTAGGTGTTTCCATCGGTGCAACTACGGTGGAGAGTCCAGACCAGGTCTCCACCGTGCACATCCCCTCAGAATATGCCGATTTGGCTCTCGCCTTCTGTAAGAAGAGGGTGACTCAATTACCACCCCATCGACGAGGGGATTGTGTGATAAATCTCCTGGTAGACGCAGCACTTCCCATGAGTCATGTGTATCCTCTGTCACAGCGGCTATAGAAACATATGTCGGCGGCTATAGAAACATATGTCTCTGAATCCCTGGGGCAGGGATACATTCGGCCCTCCACTTCACCTGCCTCCTCAAGTTTATTTCTTGTGAAGAAGAAGGATGGAGGTCTGCGCCCGTGTATTGATTATCGAGGCATCAACCAGATCACTGTGAGGTACAGCTACCCGCTACCTCTCATAGCCAGTGCGATCGAGTCAATGCACGGGGCGCGCTTCTTCACAAAATTGGATCTCAGGAGCGCTTACAATCTGGTGCGTATCGGGAGGGGGACGATTGGAAGACGGCATTTAGTACCACCTCAGGGAACTACGAGTACCTCGTCATGCCGTACGGGTTGATGAATGCTCCATCAGTCTTCCAGGCATTTGTAGACAAGATTTTCCGGGACCTGCACGGGCAGGGTGTAGTGGTGAATATTGACGACATTCTGATATACTCTGCTACACGCGCCGAGCATGTGTCCCTGGTGCGCAGGGTGCTTGGTCGACTGTTGGAGCATGACCTGTACGTCAAGGCTGAGAAATGTCTGTTCTTCCAACAGTCCTTCTCCTTCCTAGGGTACCGTGGAGATGGAGAGTGACCGCATTTCAGCCGTCCGTAATTGGCCGACTCCCACCACGGTAAAGGAAGTGCAGCAGTTCTTAGGGTTTGCCAACTACTACCGGAGGTTATTCCGGGGCTTTGGTCATGTAGCGGCTCCCATTACCTCACTGCTGAAGGGGGGACCGGTGCGACTGCAATGGTTAGCTGAGGCGGACAGGGCTTTTGGTCACCTGAGGGCCATGTTTACCTCGGCTCCCGTGCTGGCTCATCCGGATCCCTCCTTGGCATTCATAGTAGAGGTGGACACGTCCGATTCTGGGATAGGAGCTGTGCTGTCTCAGTGCTCGGCTACGCCACCAAAGCTCCGCCCCTGTGCCTTTTTTTCGAAGAAGCTCAGCTCGGCGGAGCGAAACTATGATGTGGGGGCTTCGTAAAGGCTCTGAAGGCGTGGAGACATTGGCTTGAGGGGACTAAACACCCTCTTCTCATCTGGACTGACCACCGCAATCTGGAGTACATCCGGGAGGCGAGGAGACTGAACCCTTGCCAGGCAAGGTGGCTGAACCCTCGCCAGGCAAGGTGGGCCATGTTCTTTACCCGTTTTGTTTTCACCCTATCCTACCGACCAGGTTCCCTAAACTATATCATAACCGCCATCGATAAGAGATTGACCTGGCCAAGGCTTTCGACTCAATGTGGTAAATTACCACATTCTTATTGGTAGACTCAACAGCCTTGTTTTCTCAAATGATTACCTCGCCTGGTTCACCAACTACTTCACTGATAGAGTTCAGTGTGTCAAATCGGAGGGCCTGTTGTCCGGACCTCTGGCAGTCTCTATGGGGGTGCCACAGGGTTCAATTCCCGGGCCGACTCTCTTCTCTGTATACATCAATGATGTCGCTCTTGCTGCTGGTGATTCTCTGATCCACATCTATGCAGATGACACCATTCTGTATACTTCTGGCCCTTCTTTGGAAACTGTGTAATTAACTAACCTCCAGACGAGCTTCAATGCCATACGACCCTCCTTCCGAGGCCTCCAACTGCTCTTAAACGCAAGCAAAACTAAATGCATGCTCTTCAACCGATCGCTGCCCGCACCGCCCAGCATCACTACTCTGGACAGTTCTGACTTAGAATATGTGGACAACTACAAATACCTAGGTGTCTGGTTAGACTGTAAACTCTCCTTCCAGACTCCTATTAAGCATCTCCAATCCAAAATTAAATCTAGAATCGGCTTCCTATTTCGCAACAAAGCATCCTTCTCTCATGCTGCCAAACATACCCTCGTAACACTGACTATCCTACCGATCCTTGACTTCGGTGATGTCATTTATAAAATAGCCTCCAACACTCTACTCAACAAATTGGATGCAGTCTATCACAGTGCCATCCGTTTTGTCACCAAATCCCCATATACTACCCATCACTGCGACCTATAGGCTCTCGTTGGCTGGCCCTTCATACTCGTCGCCAAACCCACTGGAGGTTAGTTAATAACACAGTTAATAACACAGTTTCCAACCCACAGCTCGCTGGTAACCATAGCAGCACCCACCCGTAGCACTCGCTCCAGCAGGTATATCTCACTGGTCACCCCCAAAGCCAATTCCTCCTTTGGCCGCCTTTCCTTCCAGTTCTCAGCTGCCATTGACTGGAACAAACTACAAAAATCACTGAAGCTGGAGACTCATATCTCCCTCACTAGCTTTAAGCACCAGCTGTCAGAGCAGCTCACAGATCACTGCACCTGTACACAGCCCATCTGTAAATAGCCCAACCAACTACCTCATCCCCTACCGTATTTATTTATTTATCTTGTTCCTTTGAACCCCAGTAACTCTACTTGCACATTTATCTACCATCCCAGTGTTTAATTGCTATATTGTAATTACTTCGCCACCATGGCCTATTTATTGCCCTCCCTCCCTTATCTTACCTCATTTGCACTCACTGTATATAGACTTTTTTTGTTCCTTTTTCTACTGTATTATTAAACTGCATGTTTGTTTACTCCATGTTTAACTATAGCTGTATCTGGTGGTCCTTATAGCTGTATCTGGTGGTCCTTATAGCTGTATCTGGTGGTCCTTATAGCTGTATCTGGTGGTCCCTATAGCTGTATCTGGTGGTCCTTATAGCTGTATCTGGTGGTCCCTATAGCTGTATCTGGTGGTCCCTATAGCTGTATCTGGTGGTCCCTATAGCTGTATCTGGTGGTCCTTATAGCTGTATCTGGTGGTCCCTATAGCTGTATCTGGTGGTCCCTATAGCTGTATCTGGTGGTCCCTATAGCTGTATCTGGTGGTCCCTATAGCTGTATCTGGTGGTCCTTATAGCTGTATCTGGTGGTCCCTATAGCTGTATCTGGTGGTCCTTATAGCTGTATCTGGTGGTCCCTATAGCTGTATCTGGTGGTCCCTATAGCTGTATCTGGTGGTCCCTATAGCTGTATCTGGTGGTCCCTATAGCTGTATCTGGTGGTCCCTATAGCTGTATCTGGTGGTCCCTATAGCTGTATCTGTTTCATGTTACTCTATTCTATTCAGTTAACTTCATGCTACTCTATTCTATTCAGTTCACTTCATGTTACTCTATTCTATTCAGTTAACTTCATGTTACTCTATTCTATTCAGTTAACTTCACGTTACTCTATTCTATTCAGTTAACTTCATGCTACTCTATTCTATTCAGTTCACTTCATGTTACTCTATTCTATTCAGTTAACTTCATGCTACTCTATTCTATTCAGTTCACTTCATGTTACTCTATTCTATTCAGTTAACTTCATGTTACTCTATTCTATTCAGTTAACTTCACGTTACTCTATTCTATTCAGTTAACTTCATGCTACTCTATTCTATTCAGTTCACTTCATGTTACTCTATTCTATTCAGTTCACTTCACGTTACTCTATTCTATTCAGTTAACTTCATGTTACTCTATTCTATTCAGTTAACTTCACGTTACTCTATTCTATTCAGTTAACTTCACGTTACTCTATTCTATTCAGTTCACTTCATGTTACTCTATTCTATTCAGTTAACTTCATGTTACTCTATTCTATTCAGTTAACTTCATGCTACTCTATTCTATTCAGTTCACTTCATGCTACTCTATTCTATTCAGTTAACTTCATGTTACTCTATTCTATTCAGTTCACTTCACGTTACTCTATTCTATTCAGTTAACTTCATGTTACTCTATTCTATTCAGTTCACTTCACGTTACTCTATTCTATTCAGTTAACTTCATGTTACTCTATTCTATTCAGTTAACTTCACGTTACTCTATTCTATTCAGTTAACTTCATGTTACTCTATTCTATTCAGTTAACTTCATGTTACTCTATTCTATTCAGTTAACTTCATGTTACTCTATTCTATTCAGTTAACTTCATGTTACTCTATTCTATTCAGTTAACTTCATGCTACTCTATTCTATTCAGTTCACTTCATGCTACTCTATTCTATTCAGTTAACTTCATGTTACTCTATTCTATTCAGTTAACTTCATGTTACTCTATTCTATTCAGTTCACTTCATGTTACTCTATTCTATTCAGTTAACTTCATGTTACTCTATTCTATTCAGTTAACTTCATGTTACTCTATTCTATTCAGTTAACTTCATGTTACTCTATTCTATTCAGTTCACTTCACGTTACTCTATTCGATTGTATTAATACAATAGCACTCAGGGTCCACATTAGAAAATACATTTTACAACAGGTTCATTTGCATCAGTTAAAAATGACAGCTCTGGCACAAACAGCACATAACTAATGCTTCTGCATTGTAGAGAAGCTACACCGATGTCCTTCAATATATTCCATCACATTCATATCTTATCCATGGATTTAGCGATGATAAATAATACATAAAGAAGCTGTGTTTTGGGACCTACTTGTTGCCAACCTAGATACAGTATATCACCTTAAACAGCCCTAAAGCATCACGCCAGCTTTCTGATCTGGAAGACAGTTATAGGAGTTGTTATCCTTCCCTGGGCTGCCTGTTTGACGGTTAAGCGTGAGCCTCCCAGTGCCCATTACCAAGATGCCAGATGATCAGCGCGGGATGGAGGTCCCATGGGACGCGAGCCACGTGACTACGCCCTGCCACGAGATGGCAGCGGCAGATGGCATGGGTACCCGCTCTGGCAGTTGGCATGAGTGTCATTTTTCAAAGAAAGAGAGAGAGCGAGAGATAGAGAGGAGGGGGGAGAAGGAGAGAGAGGTGGAGAGAGAGAGTGTGAGTGAGAGAGAGAAAGACACCAGTAAAGGAATGATTCTGTCATTTTGTTTGCGAGAGAAGAGAGGGGAGAAGAGAAGAGAAGGTGGCACAGAACAGAGAGAAGGGAGATACTAGAGAACATGCACACCGTCCGCTGACATACATTCAGGTGAGGAGACTTGTCTTGCCATACAGATTGTTTCACCTATCATATGCATGTTGTTCTATTAATAGTTCTAGTCACTAAATAGCATAGATATATGTATAACTAATTAATTCAGAAATGTTAATTGCGGGAGCGTGTGACTTTGGCCTTGGTTTTGCCAAAGAGAGGCACACGGAAATGTGACATTGACAGGCTATACATAGTGTGGCCGTTGTAATAGCTCATGTGTTGACTGGGAGTTGTGGTCTGCAGGAATCATGTTGACTCTACCGTATGAAGAACCAGATATGACGTATGAGCCCCGGTTTGGAGCCAACTACCCCCGTGGGAGCTTACCGGACCTGGAGCCAGACCCGATACACAGCCTGGATGTCATGTCGAACTCGGAGAGAGAGGGCGAGGAGGAGCCAGACCCGATACACAGCCTGGACGTCACGTTGAACCCGGAGGAGGGTGACATCTCAGAAAGAGAGGACGAGGAAGAAGAGAGAGAGGACGACAACCAGCAGGATGAAAACGGCCTCCCCAGAAAGAGAGGACCACGGAGAAAGAAGTCGACTAAAGGAAGACAGGAGAGGGTCAAGGTGCGCCGTCATGAGGCAAACGCCCGTGAGCGAAGCAGGATGCACGGTCTGAACGACGCGTTAGAGAGCCTCCGAAAGGTGGTACCCTGCTACTCCAAGACCCAGAAGCTTTCCAAGATAGAGACTCTGCGCCTGGCTAAGAACTACATCTGGGCCCTGTCGGAGACGCTGTCTGCGGGCAAGAAGCCGGACCTGCTGGGGTTCGTTCAGACTCTGTGTAAGGGCCTGTCCCAGCCCACGACCAACCTGGTGGCTGGCTGTCTGCAGCTGAACGCCAGGTCCTTCCTCACAGACCACAACGGAGAGGTGACGTACCCCGGTAGTAGGGCCCACTACGACAACATGTACCCCTACCCCGGGGCAGATCTGGGCACGCCCCCTGGACAAGGCTGCAGCACCCAGGACAGCGCCAAGCCGTCCTACCACAGCCGGCACTACAGCTATGGTGGCCAGTACTACGACCACACGTCTCCTGAGGGAGCAAGGGAGGGACACCTAGACGGACAGATCAGCCCTCCACTGAACTTTAACGGGATATTCTCTCTGAAACACGACGAACCGGAGGAGTACGGGAAGAGCGGCCACTACGGGATGAGGTACAGTTCTGTGCCAGGTCAAGGCTCCCTCAGCTCGGCATCCATGTACCGGGTCACGCCAGAGGGCCGCTTACACTATGACTTACACCTTCGGTCCGCCGGGCAGACCTACAAGGCTGGGACTCAGAGCCAGCAGGCAGAGCTACCAGGCTGGGACACAGAGCCAGCAGGCAGAGCTACCAGGCTGGGACTCAGAGCCAGTAGGCAGAGCCATAACTAACAGAACACTTAAAAGTTTATATTCCCCCTGTTACTATTCATCACACACACACAGACACAGACACGCACACACACACACACACACACACGCACACACACTTAGACAGATCACCAGTGGAAGAAGCACGTTGTGCCAATGCAAGTGTTTAAAATGCTATTTATTGATTGATGAGTTTATGCATTTATTCATTTCTACCCTATGTATTGAATTATCTATGTAACTATTGGTTTATTTACTGACCTTAACATATAGCAGTTTGTCACAGGGAATTTGACACTGGTTTGATTGCAAATGTTGTGTAAAAATATTTTCTATTGTGTTTTTCAAATTGGGCCTATATATATATATAGCTGATAAACAACTAGGCTACCGAATCATATTAATACAAGTATTATGGAAACTTTGAGGTGACCAGTGGTGTAGATTATCAAGGTAAAAAGCAAACATCTCATCAGGGAATTACGTTTCATTTGATTTGCTTTCGTATCGCCGTGAGGAGACCTGCAACAATCTTCTATAAAGAGACGCAATGCCAGAAATATCCATACTATAGGAATAGATTTGTCAGAAATATCCATACTATAGGAATAGATTTGGGAGATTCTGGAGATAAAAAACATGTTAAATACAGATTTTTTCCCACATAAGAAACGCCTCTGTAATGCTACAGTCCTTTCTGCTGACTGGGCACGTGTTGGATATAGGTGTTTAAATAAGGCTCATTAATTATGTCATCATGCCAACGTCTCAGAGCAGCAGGTCATATGAGCTGTGGAAAGGTCAGAGGAAAATGCGTTTGTACTTAAATCAGTGGAGTAAAAAAAGGTGAAAGTGATGGATTAATGTATGTGAAAAACTGATGCTCCATTCCGTTACGAATAGGCCTACTTCATCGTTTTGTCTTAATAATGTATTTAAATATAATGTGAATGATATCATTTGCAGTATTGAGCGACCGTTGGTCTTCTGTCGTCCTGTAAATCACCATCAATATTGATCATCATCTCCTTCGTCATCAATCACTATTATTATTGAAGAACATCATAACATTATGCTCCATCAGAATACAATATATACTCTTAGAAAAAAAGGTTCTGGATATAACCAAAAATGGTTATATGCTAGCTTTTTGTACGACACCCTTCAGGTTCTATATGGAACCTTATGTGGAACCCAAGTGTTCTATATGGAACCTTATATGGAACCCAAGTGTTCACTATGGAACCTTATATGGAACCCAAGTGTGTTATAAGGAACCTTATATGGAACCCAAGTGTTCTATATGGAACCTGATATGGAACCCGAGTGTTCTATATGGAACCTGATATGGAACCCAAGTGTTCTATATGGAACCTTATGTGGAACCCAAGTGTTCTATATGGAACCTTATATGGAACCCAAGTGTTCTATATGGAACCAATTTTGTTTTAGTGAAGAAGAACCCCTGGGGTTCTGATCAAACAACCCTACAAAAGGGTTATATACAGAACCTTTAGGTGTGCCATATATGAAGCAAGAAATACCCTTTTTGGTTCTATCCAGAAGGTTTTCTTCTAAGAGTTATGTATGGGTATTTATAAGCCTTACTTTGACAGAGTTGGTGAGGCCAGATATGCACCGGTATGGGGACCACGATCATGGGCTGTGGGCTGTGGACGGTATTGTTATTGTTTTTACCTTAACCTTTATTTATCCAGGATGTCCCATTGAGGTTAGAAAACCTCTATAAGCAATACGTGGGGCTAGATTAACCTGCTATAACCGACAACTGCATAGCGGTTTCAAATGGCCCAAGTGGCATTAGAAATAATCCCATGTAGACTTGTTCAAACACTGGAATGTGTGATGTAATCTACACCTTGATTAGGCTGATATAAATCCTTATTATCTTGTTTCATGATTTTCTATTTGAGTGTCATTATTTCTATATAGCCTACTTACACCTTCTCGTTCTGAAGCCTAGTGACAACCACATGAGCAGCCAGCCGCTCACTGATGTTACAGCTCTGAGGCAGTTACACCTCCGCCAAAACACCATCGGGGTGTCTGCTTTCGTGGGTTAACTCTTGATCAGACAGTGGCTATAGACTTTGGCCTGTGTAGTCCTACACGGTAAGTGTGATGGGTTATGTACAGTAATGTGTAACTGTCCCATGATAGATGATAGATGATCTATCAATTCTCACATACACACACACACACAGACACACACACACACACACAGACAGACAGACACACACACACAGACAGACAGACACACACACACACACACAGACACACACACACACGCACACAGACACACACACACGGAAACACACACACCTGTCTATCAACAGGGTATTATTTATATTACAATTATATACATTATTATTAATCATTTATATTATTTATATACATTATTATTACAATCATTTATATACATTATTATTACAATCATTTGTATTATTTATATACATTATTATTACAATCATTTATATTATTGATATACATTATTATTACAATCATTTGTGTTATTTATATTTATTTTGACATTTCTGCAGAGCGAAAAAACGGCACTTGATGGTGCGATCTCTGTGTCAAATGTGTCTATGCTTAGTGGGGCGGGGTCCTTCTGACCAAATATATATATAAAAAAAGACAGCTGATATAATGGCCTATGATAATCACATATTTCCAATAAAACATGCAAGAGAGATATAGTGTATCGCTTTGCCAGACACGCGTGTTTTGAAAGACACACAAAAAAAGAAAACAGGTTGCCAGTAGGCTGGAAATCACAATACAATGTTTCAGCACCATGGACAGCAGCCGTCCCTCTAGAAAGAGCTCTGCAGGTAGTCAGCACCATGGACAGCAGCCGTCGCTCTAGAAAGAGCTCTGCAGGTAGTCAACACCACGGACAGCAGCCGTCGCTCTAGAAAGAGCTCTGCAGGTAGTCAGCACCATGGACAGCAGCCGTCCCTCTAGAAAGAGCTCTGCAGGTAGTCAGCACCATGGACAGCAGCCATCCCTCTAGAAAGAGCTCTGCAGGTAGTCAGCACCATGGACAGCAGCCGTCGCTCTAGAAAGAGCTCTGCAGGTAGTCAACACCACGGACAGCAGCCGTTGCTCTAGAAAGAGCTCTGCAGGTAGTCAGCACCATGGACAGCAGCCGTCGCTCTAGAAAGAGCTCTGCAGGTAGTCAACACCACGGACAGCAGCCGTCGCTCTAGAAAGAGCTCTGCAGGTAGTCAGCACCACGGACAGCAGCCGTCGCTCTAGAAAGAGCTCTGCAGGTAGTCAGCACCACGGACAGCAGCCGTCGCTCTAGAAAGAGCTCTGCAGGTAGTCAGCACCATGGACAGCAGCCGTCCCTCTAGAAAGAGCTCTGCAGGTAGTCAGCACCATGGACAGCAGCCGTCGCTCTAGAAAGAGCTCTGCAGGTAGTCAGCACCACGGACAGCAGCCGTCCCTCTAGAAAGAGCTCTGCAGGTAGTCAGCACCATGGACAGCAGCCGTCCCTCTAGAAAGAGCTCTGCAGGTAGTCAGCACCATGGACAGCAGCCGTCGCTCTAGAAAGAGCTCTGCAGGTAGTCAGCACCATGGACAGCAGCACCCAAGCGGAGATTCATCAAATCATTAAACGCAGCGCATGAAGTGCTCCTTTAGCAGACAAAAAGGCCTATATTCAAAGATAAAGACATGGTGGTCAACAGGCACAGCATAAGGCAGTGGCACACACTGTCCGCCTGTAGGTTCTGAGGTGCTTTATTCGGCGCAGGGCTCTGTAAAGCCTCTTCTGTGGCCTGTTTCCAGGAACTTCTGTGTCAGATAGCCATTCTCACGCTGAAGAACCTCTCTCTAGCTGCATGTTTTCCTGTTCCTCCTAAATTATTTTAACCCTTCGGAGGCTAGGTGGCAGAAGGCAGTGTACCCAAAACAATTCAGCGCTACACAAGGAACATGCAGCATCCGTTCTAACTAAATGGAGGTTGTATGCGCAGTAGTACACATATAAAGCCTAAATATTACAGCAGATGTGTAACCCTAACCCTAACCCTAACCCCTAACCCCTAACCCTAAGGTCAGCGCTGTCCGGTATCCTCGGGATATCACTACCCTTACCCTAACCCTAAGGTCAGTGCTGTCCGGTATTCTCGGGATATCACTACCCTAACCCTAAGGTCAGCGCTGTCCGGTATCCTCTGGATATCACTACCCTTACCCTAACCCTAAGGTCAGCGCTGTCCGGTATGCTCAGGATATCACTACCCTAACCCTAAGGTCAGCGCTGTCCGGTATCCTCGGGATATCACTACCCTAACCCTAACCCTAAGGTCAGCGCTGTCCGGTATCCTCGGGATATCACTACCCTAACCCTAACCCTAAGGTCAGCGCTGTCCGGTATGCTCAGGATATCACTACCCTAACCCTAACCCTAAGGTCAGCGCTGTCCGGTATCCTCGGGATATCACTACCCTAACCCTAACCCTAAGGTCAGCGCTGTCCGGTATGCTCAGGATATCACTACCCTAACCCTAAGGTCAGCGCTGTCCGGTATCCTCGGGATATCACTACCCTAACCCTAACCCTAAGGTCAGCGCTGTCCGGTATCCTCGGGATATCACTACCCTAACCCTAAGGTCAGCGCTGTCCGGTATCCTCGGGATATCACTACCCTAACCCTAACCCTAACCCTTACCCTAAGGTCAGCGCTGTCTGGTATCCTCAGGATTTCACTACACTAACCCTAACCCTAACCCCTACCCTTACCCTAACCCTACCCCTACACTTACCCTAACCACATTGGGGTAGGGACGTCCCAAGGATCCCGAGATCCAATAAAACCCGCCTCAATAGCCACTCTCAGGCTAAAGGCTAGAGCTCAGCTAGCAGCAGCCTCAATAGCCACTCTCAGGCTAAAGGCTAGAGCTCAGCTAGCAGCAGCCTCAATAGCCACTCTCAGGCTAATGGCTAGAGCTCAGCTAGCAGCAGCCTCAATAGCCACTCTCAGGCTAAAGGCTAGAGCTCAGCTAGCAGCAGCCTCAATAGCCACTCTCAGGCTAAAGGCTAGAGCTCAGCTAGCAGCAGCCTCAATAGCCACTCTCAGGCTAAAGGCTAGAGCTCAGCTAGCAGCAGCCTCAATAGCCACTCTCAGGCTAAAGGCCAGAGCTCAGCCAGCAGCAGCCTCAATAGCCACTCTCAGGCTAAAGGCTAGAGCTCAGCTAGCAGCAGCCTCAATAGCCACTCTCAGGCTAAAGGCTAGAGCTCACTTAGCAGCAGCCTCAATAGCCACTCTCAGGCTAAAGGCTAGAGCTCAGCTAGCAGCAGCCTCAATAGCCACTCTCAGGCTAAAGGCTAGAGCTCAGCTAGCAGCAGCCTCAATAGCCACTCTCAGGCTAAAGCTCAGCTAGCAGCAGCCTCATTAGCCACTCTTAGGCTAAAGGCTAGAGCTCAGCTAGCAGCAGCCTCAATAGCCACTCTCAGGCTAAAGGCTAGAGCTCAGCTAGCAGCAGCCTCAATAGCCACTCTCAGGCTAAAGGCTAGAGCTCAGCTAGCAACAGCCTCATTAGCCACTCTCAGGCTAAAGCTCAGCTAGCAGCAGCCTCAATAGCCACTCTCAGGCTAAAGGCTAGAGCTCAGCTAGCAGCAGCCTCAATAGCCACTCTCAGGCTAAAGGCTAGAGCTCAGCTAGCAGCAGCCTCATTAGCCACTCTCAGGCTAAAGGCTAGAGCTCAGCTAGCAGCAGCCTCTATAGCCACTCTCAGGCTAAAGGCTAGAGCTCAGCTAGCAGCAGCCTCAATAGCCACTCTCAGGCTAAAGGCTAGAGCTCAGCTAGCAGCAGCCTCATTAGCCACTCTCAGGCTAAAGGCTAGAGCTCAGCTAGCAGCAGCCTCAATAGCCACTCTCAGGCCAAAGGCCAGAGCTCAGCTAGCAGCAGCCTCAATAGCCACTCTCAGGCCAAAGGCCAGAGCTCAGCCAGCAGCAGCCTCAATAGCCACTCTCAGGCTAAAGGCCAGAGCTCAGCTAGCAGCAGCCTCATTAGCCACTCTCAGGCTAAAGGCCAGAGCTCAGCCAGCAGCAGCCTCAATAGCCACTCTCAGGCCAAAGGCCAGAGCTCAGCTAGCAGCAGCCTCAATAGCCACTCTCAGGCTAAAGGCCAGAGCTCAGCTAGCAGCAGCCTCAATAGCCACTCTCAGGCCAAAGGCCAGAGCTCAGCCAGCAGCAGCCTCAATAGCCACTCTCAGGCTAAAGGCCAGAGCTCAGCTAGCAGCAGCC
Organism: Brachymystax lenok tsinlingensis; assembly: GCA_030435695.1. Classification (NCBI taxonomy): domain Eukaryota; kingdom Metazoa; phylum Chordata; class Actinopteri; order Salmoniformes; family Salmonidae; genus Brachymystax; species Brachymystax lenok. The sequence goes on from CM059788.1 coordinate 47,684,605, forward strand.
TCATTAGCCACTCTCAGGCTAAAGGCCAGAGCTCAGCCAGCAGCAGCCTCAATAGCCACTCTCAGGCTAAAGGCCAGAGCTCAGCTAGCAGCAGCCTCAATAGCCACTCTCAGGCTAAAGGCTAGAGCTCAGCTAGCAGCAGCCTCAATAGCCACTCTCAGGCTAAAGGCTAGAGCTCAGCTAGCAGCAGCCTCAATAGCCACTCTCAGGCTAAAGGCTAGAGCTCAGCTAGCAGCAGCCTCATTAGCCACTCTCAGGCTAAAGGCTAGAGCTCAGCTAGCAGCAGCCTCAATAGCCACTCTCAGGCTAAAGGCTAGAGCTCAGCTAGCAGCAGCCTCAATAGCCACTCTCAGGCTAAAGGCTAGAGCTCAGCTAGCAGCAGCCTCAATAGCCACTCTCAGGCTAAAGGCTAGAGCTCAGCTAGCAGCAGCCTCAATAGCCACTCTCAGGCTAAAGGCTAGAGCTCAGCTAGCAGCAGCCTCATTAGCCACTCTCAGGCTAAAGGCTAGAGCTCAGCTAGCAGCAGCCTCAATAGCCACTCTCAGGCTAAAGGCTAGAGCTCAGCTAGCAGCAGCCTCAATAGCCACTCTCAGGCTAAAGGCTAGAGCTCAGCTAGCAGCAGCCTCAATAGCCACTCTCAGGCTAAAGGCTAGAGCTCAGCTAGCAGCAGCCTTCCTAATCACCGTTGTCTTGTTTTAAGGACGATGACGAGGAGAAGTAGGTTGTAAGTGGAACACAGGATGTAATTAAAGTTGTCCTATCTCTCACTCCGTGCGTTTTAGCACACCTGTACTTTCTGTCCGAAGGCATGGGCGGATTGGCCATCTGGCAATTCCGGCAAATGCCCACAAGGCCGAGCCATTATTTATTGGGGTGGGCTGATCGAAATTTACCAACATTTTTTTTTACAATCAACAACAGAGTTTTTTTTTCATTACGCAATTTCTCTGTTGTCATAATAATTTATATTGAGCATTTGGCTGACCAGTGGGTAACTGATCCCCTACCAAGATAGGCCGGCCCAGTTTTCTGATTGGCTGAGCTGGCGCAAATTCATATTCAAAGTCAAACGGGCATCATCAAAGAGAGTGAGACCAGCTCTCACTCTGTCAGTCATTGAGTCAGAACAGAAAATCATGGATCATTTTTAAAAAAACTGAGAGACCAAAAAAGGGCTATTGAGGCCAACGCTGCTAAACGTCTGAAATGAACCGATTTATTTGCTAAAGGTTGTGGTTCTGCTGGTCCTGGTCCTGGTCCTGGTCCTGGTCCTGGTGCTGCAGAGGACAGTGGTGCAGTCAAGGTAGGAAGTAAGCAAAGACACACTGATACAGATCATGTAGACTACTGCTGCCAGTTAGGCCTAATAGTCTGTATATTGTATTAGATAGTGGGGTAATTAGAGCAGGGGGAATTCGGGGGGAACATTCTGACACTAGGCTACTTGCAGTTTAGCCGAACAAGTCGGTAGAATTGCCTTTATAACACATAGGGGAGGCAACTAGACATTACTACTAGACATTACCACTAGACATTACTACTAGACATTACCACTAGACATTACCACTAGACATTACCACTAGACATTACCACTAGACATTACAACTAGACATTACTACTAGACATTACCACTAGACATTACCACTAGACATTACAACTAGACATTACTACTAGACATTACCACTAGACATTACCACTAGACATTACTACTAGACATTACTACTAGACATTACCACTAGACATTACCACTAGACATTACTACTAGACATTACCACTAGACATTACTACTAGACATTACCACTAGACATTACCACTAGACATTACCACTAGACATTACTACTAGACATTACTACTAGACATTACCACTAGACATTACCACTAGACATTACCACTAAACATTACCACTAGACATTACTACTAGACATTACCACTAGACATTACCACTAGACATTACTACTAGACATTACTACTAGACATTTATACCGTGGTTTATTATTCAACACAAGTCAGCAAGTATTACAATACACATTGAATAAACAAGTAAATCCTAATTAATCTGTTAAAGGTGGAGATGGGGGCTGTCTGTGTACTTTAATTATTTTGTCAATGTTTAGGTCATTTGCTTCACTTCTAAATCCGTGTCTCTTCAGCCAGTGAGGCAACTTTGGTTTTTGAACTGTAGCAGAGAAGACAAGCCGCGTATCTGCCCCCTCATTGGCTAGAGTGGTCCCATCTAATCTCGCCTCCTCCGGTCTGTCATCCAGCTTTGAGGCCATCATATATTTCCATTGTTAGAGCAGTCACTCGACTTGTCAATATAATAGATCACATTTGACTTTAGTTACTAGGGACTCTGGTGTCGGATTACATTACATATCCACAGCTATTGGAGGATAGAAAGTCCCGCCTAAAATGTCATTCGCTCATCAGAGGGCTAGAAGGGTTCATGGCTGGAAGGGATCCAGCTTTTGTCAAATGAATGTCAAAAGTTGAATTTCTTTTGTTTCATTTTAGCTAACCCTAACCCTTTTTCTAACCTTAACCTAATTCTCCTAACCCTCTTTGTTAATTATCCTAACCTGCTGCGACAAGTCAAATCTGACGTTATTTTGACGAAAGCTGGATTCCTTCCAGCAATGACCCATCACTGCTCGATTCAAAAGAAGCACAACACTCAGTGAGAGAGGAAGAGAGACTGACACATATGTACTGCCAATTCCTTCATGTTTTGGCTGTATATGTCAAACACAGCTATGTGGGCAGGAGGAACACATGACCTGCACTATAATATACCAGGTATTATAAACCAATGGTGGAAAGATGGTTCCAGACCTCTATGCCAGCTAGTTTTCAGTTTTCCCTTCCCCACTCAGACAACCCCACTCACTCAGACAGTCCAAGCAAAATTCTTGCTTGAAAAATAGCTTTTTGCTATTCTTAAAAAAGACAAAAAAAACAATCACAGTAAAGCTGAATTTTTACCCAGAATTATTTGATATTCATGCAAAAACGGCTGCGTTGACTCTGAAAATGGAAAATGAAAACGCCAGGTAGCCTGTTGTTCTGGAGGAGATGTGTCTGTGATCAGAAAACGCCAGGTAGCCTGTTGTTCTGGAGGAGATGTGTCTGTGATCAGAAAACGCCAGGTAGCCTGTTGTTCTGGAGGAGATGTGTCTGTAATCAGAAAACGCCAGGTAGCCTATTGTTCTGGAGGAGATGTGTCTGTAATCAGAAAACACCAGGTAGCCTGTTGTTCTGGAGGAGATGTGTCTGTAATCAGAAAACGCCAGGTAGCCTGTTGTTCTGGAGGAGGTGTCTGTAATCAGAAAACGCCAGGTAGCCTGTTGTTCTGGAGGAGATGTGTCTGTGGCAGATTGCTAAACTGTCTTTCATATGGATAAATGAAAGTCGGCTACTCTGTTTTGCCAGGTAAAAAAAGGAGTAAATGAATCAAGTGCTTTCTGGTCAATAATCTGGATATGTATGCCCACCAATGCTGATGACTGGTCATTGGTCAACAGTCAGGATGCCAAACCTTTTGGAGCACAGATGTGATGTTTCTGAGACTATGTTAGTGGCCAGACGGAACAGGCAACGACAAAGGTAGAAAATACACATGGTAGGTTACACCTACTCATTCAAGGGTTTTCTTTATTTTGACTATTTTCTACATTGTAGAATAATAGTGAAGACATCAAAACTATGAAATAACACATATGGAATCATTCACTAACCCAAAAACTGCTAAAGAAATCAAAATATACACTGCTCAAAAAAATAAAGGGAACACTAAAATAACACATCATAGATCTGAATGAATGAAACAATCTTATTAAATACTTTTTTCTTTACATAGTTGAATGTGCTGACAACAAAATCACACAAGAATTATCAATGGAAATCAGATTTATCAACCCATGGAGGTCTGGATTTGGAGTCACACTCAAAATTAAAGTGGAAAACCACACTACAGCCTGATCCAACTTTGATGTAATGTCCTTAAAACAAGTCAAAATGAGGCTCAGTAGTGTGTGTGGCCTCCACGTGCCTGAATGACCTCCCTACAACGCCTGGGCATGCTCCTGATGAGGTGGCGGTAGGTCTCCTGAGGGATCTCTTCCCAGACCTGGACTAAAGCAACTCCTGGACAGTCTGTGGTGCAACGTGGCGTTGGTGGATGGAGCGAGACATGATGTCCCAGATGTGCTCAATTGGATTCAGGTCTGGGGAACGGGCGGGCCAGTCCTTAGCATCAATGCCTTCCTCTTGCAGGAACTGCTGACACACTCCAGCCACATGAGGTCTAGCATTGTCTTGCATTAGGAGGAACCCAGGGCCAACCGCACCAGCATATGGTCTCACAAGGGGTCTGAGGATCTCATCTCGGTACCTAATGGCAGTCAGGCTACCTCTGGCGAGCACATGGAGGGCTGTGCGGCCCCCCAAAGAAATGCCACCCCACACCATGACTGACCCACAGCCAAACCGGTCATGCTGGAGGATGTTGCAGGCAGCAGAACGTTCTCCACGGCGTCTCCAGACTCTGTCACGTCTGTCACGTGCTCAGTGTGAACCTGCTTTCATCTGTGAAGAGCACAGGGCGCCAGTGGCGAATTTGCCAATCTTGGTGTTCTCTGGCAAATGCCAAACGTCCTGCACGGTGTTGGGCTGTAAGCACAACCCCACCTGTGGACGTTGGGCCCTCATACCACCCTCATGGAGTCTGTTTCTGACCGTTTGAGCAGACACATGCACATTTGTGGCTTGCTGGAGGTCATTTTGCAGGGCTCTGGCAGTGCTCCTCCTTGCACAAAGGCGGAGGTAGTGGTCCTGCTGCTGGGTTGTTGCCCTCCTACGGCCTCCTCCACGTCTCCTGATGTACTGGCCTGTCTCCTGGTAGCGCCTCCATGCTCTGGACACTACGCTGACAGACACAGCAAACCTTCTTGCCACAGCTTGCATTGATGTGCCATCCTGGATGAGCTGCACTACCTGAGCCACTTGTGTGGGTTGTAGACTCCGTCTCATGCTACCACTAGAGTGAAAGCACCGCCAGCATTCAAAAGTGACCAAAACATCAGCCAGGAAGCATAGGAACTGAGAAGTGGTCTGTGGTCACCACCTTCAGAACCACTCCTTTATTGGGGGTGTCTTGCTAATTGCCTATAATTTCCACCTGTTGTCTATTCCATTTGCACAACAGCATGTGAAATTTATTGTCAATCAGTGTTGCTTCCTAAGTGGACAGTTTAATTTCACAGAAGTGTGATTGACTTGGAGTTACATTGTGTTGTTTAAGTGTTCCCTTTATTTTTTTGAGCAGTGTATTTTATATTTGAGATTCTTCAAAGTAGCCACACTTTGCCTTGATGACAGCTTGCACACTCTTGGCATTTTCTCAACCAGCTTCATGAGGAAGTCAACTGGAATGCTTTTCCAATAGTCTTGAAGGAGTTCCCACATTTGCTGAGCACTTGTTGGCTGCATTTCCTTCACTCTGTGGTCCAACTCATCCAAAACCATCTCAATTGGGTTAAGGTTGGGTGATTGTGGAGGCCAGGTCATCTGATGCAGCACTCCATCACTCTCCTTCTTGGTCAAATAGCCCTTAAACAGCCTGGAGGTGTGTTTTGGGTCATTGTCCTGTTGAAAAACAAATGATAGTCCCAATAAGCACAACCAGATGGGATGGCTTATCGCTGCAGAATGCTGTGGTAGCCATGCTGGTTAAGTGTGCCTTGAATTCTAAATAAATCACTGACGTATCACCATATCACCAGCAAAGCACCCCCTCGCCATCACACCTCCTCCTCCATGCTTCACAGTGGGAACCACAGATTGCGGAGATCATCCATTCACCTACTCTGCGTCTCACAAAGACACAGCGGTAGGAACCAAAAATCAGCAATTCGACCATGAAGGCCTGATTCACTCAGTCTCTGAACAGTTGATGTTGAGATGTGTCTGTTACTTGAACTCTGTGAAGCATTTATTTGGGCTACAATTTCTGAGGCTGGTAACTCTGATGAACTTATCCTCTGCAGCAGAGGTAACTCTGGGTCTTCCTTTCCTGTGGCGGTCCTCATGAGAGCCAGTTTCATCATAATGCTTGATGGTTTTTGTGACTGCACTTGAAGAAACTTTCAAAGTTCTTGACATTTTCCAGATTGACTGACCTTCATGTCTTAAAGTAATGATGGACTGTCGTGTCTCTTTGCTTATTTGAGCTGTTCTTGCCATGAGAGGGACTTGCTGTCTAGGACCAAAAGCCTCCTCAACAGCTTCTACCCCCAAGCCATAAGGACAATTAATCAAATAGCCACTGGACTATTTACATTGACCCCCAAGCCCCCACCTCCCTCCCTTGGATTTTATTGAATTTTTAAACTTTATTTTATTTAGTAAATATTTTTTTAACTCTATGTCTGTAACTGCATTGTTGGTTAAGGGATTGTAAGTAAGCATTTCACGGTAAGGTCTACACCTTTTGTTTTCGACGCATGTGACAAATAAAATTTGATTCGATTTTTGTATTTATTTTGGTCTTTTACCAAATAGGGCTATCTTCTGTATACCAACCCTTCCTTGTCACAACACAACTGTGTCATGACTGTCCTGCTCGGCTCAGGTTACCAATGAGCACAATCCTGCAGAGAGATCTCACCCCCACCAGAGGAGAAGGGGTCTCAAGGGATATGAAGATGGGGGTTTATGACACCTCACACCCGTTGTAAACCTACGGCAGCAGGCAAAATTCCTTAGTCCTCTCACTATGGAGAACCGGCCTCAGAACATTAAACATGCATTAAATGAACTTTGGGACAATGAGTTTTGTCAGCCACAATGGTGGTAATGACGAAAGATGGAATATGAAAATTAATGTCATTTTTGTAATATTATTAAAAATGAAAGGACGACGTTATAAGGAAAACATTGTAACCTTCAGAGTTTTCCTAGTATGTGCTTGATGTTTATACATTGTACGTTGGGGGGAAACCTCCAGCCTCATAACTAGTTAAATCTAGACCTCCAGCCTCGTAACTAGTCAAATCTAGACCTCCAGCCTCGTAACTAGTCAAATCTAGACCTCCAGCCTCGTAACTAGTCAAATCTAGACCTCCAGCCTCGTAACTAGTTAAATCTAGACCTCCAGCCTCGTAACTAGTTAAATCTAGACCTCCAGCCTCGTAACTAGTTAAATCTAGACCTCCAGCCTCGTAACTAGTCAAATCTAGACCTCCAGCCTCGTAACTAGTCAAATCTAGACCTCCAGCCTCGTAACTAGTTAAATCTCGACCTCCAGCCTCGTAACTAGTTAAATCAAGACCTCCAGCCTCGTAACTAGTTAAATCTAGACCTCCAGCCTCGTAACTAGTTAAATCTATACCTCCAGCCTCGTAACTAGTTAATGAGTAGCTGCGAGGAGTAGCTGCGTCTAAGAGAGTGAATTCAAGTAGGACCAACCGGCCGCCAGTCTCCATCGCCATCAGGTATCTACGCTGCTTTCATTCCTACGCTGTGAGCCCTGAGCTACAGGGCTGGCTGTCCTCAGAAGACCCCTTTCAGAACGAGGGCGAGGAATCAGACTATTAAGCCAAAAGGACCCTGACATCGTGAGGACAACCAGGGAGTTGCACCAGAGAAGTGCGTCATTGAGAAGCCTGAGAGCTCCACTCGGAGATTCCCATCAGAGACCTTCAACACGTAATTACCTCATTATATTCTGACCCATGAGAGCGGCAGTTTGGGGCAAGGTTATGGTTAAAATAAGGATAGCTGACAAATGCACCCAAATGTATATTTCTCTCGTGTACTTTCTCTTTTAAATCCCCATGTTGGGTAAAACGCGTCATAGTGTGTTGGCCCGTTGTACTAAGTTCTAATCAACAGCCTAGACTGTGTTTTGTGTATCTTTTATTATCATTTTAGCTTGCTAGTAAATAAATAATCAACTAAAATGGGTGTGGTACGGACCATTGGTGGGACTCGGGTTTGTGCAGATTCCCAGATTATGCGACGTTCAGAATGAGACTGTAGAGGACATTGATTAATTAGCGACTGTTGTAAAATCGATATTCTGATATTCTTTTAGTTAATTTGGGAAATAGAAACTCAATAAAAAAAAAATCCATGGTGCCCCTGGTTAATGACTTAATAGTTGCCTAATTCATTTAATCACGCAATCATAAACCGTTAATCATTCGATGAACAACAGTCGTCACATTAACCGATACAACATCACGACAATTGACTGGCTCAAACGCATTAAGAAGGAAAGAAATACCAAAAATGCACTTTTAACAAGGCACACCTGTTAATTGAAATGCATTCCAGGTGACTACCTCATGAAGCTGGTTGAGAGAATGCCAAGAGTGTGCAAAGCTGTTATCAAGGCAAAGGGTGGCTACTTTGAAGAATCTCAATCTCAACACTTTTTGTGTTTACTACATGATTCCATATGTGTTATTTCATAGTTTTGATGTCTTCACTATTATTCTACAATGTAGAAAATAATTTAAAAAAAAAGAAAAACCCTTGAGTAGGTGTTCTAAAACTTTTGACTGGTACTGTATATACAGTGGGGCAAAAAAGTATTTAGTCAGCCACCAAATGTGCAAGTTCTCTCACTTAAAAAGATGAGAGAGGCCTGTAATTTTCATCATAGGTACACTTCAACTATGACAGACAAAATGAGGAAAAGAAATCCAGAAAATCACATTGTAGGATTTTTAATGAATTTATTTGCAAATTATGGTGGAAAATAAGTATTTGGTCAATAACAAAAGTTTATCTCAATACTTTGTTATATACCCTTTGTTGGCAATGACAGAGGTCAAACGTTTTCTGTAAGTCTTCACAAGGTTTTCACACACTGTTGCTGGTATTTTGGCCCATTCCTCCATGCAGATCTCCTCTAGAGCAGTGATGTTTTGGGGCTGTCGCTGGGCAACACGGACTTTCAACTCCCTCCAAAGATTTTCTATGGGGTTGAGATCTGGAGACTGGCTAGGCCACTCCAGGACCTTGAAATGCTTCTTACGAAGCCACTCCTTCATTGCCCGGCGGTGTGTTTGGGATCATTGTCATGCTGAAAGACCCAGCCACGTTTCATCTTCAATGCCCTTGCTGATGGAAGGAGGTTTTCACTCAAAATCTCACGATACATGGCCCCATTCATTCTTTCCTTTACACGGATCAGTCAGTCCTGCTCCCTTTGCAGAAAAACAGCCCCAAAGCATGATGTTTCCACCCCCATGCTTCACAGTAGGTATGGTGTTCTTTGGATGCAACTCAGCATTCTTTGTCCTCCAAACACGACGAGTTGAGTTTTTACCAAAAAGTTCTATTTTGGTTTCATCTGACATTCTCCCAATCCTCATCTGGATCATCCAAATGCTCTCTAGCAAACTTTAGACGGGCCTGAACATGTACTGGCTTAAGCAGGGGGACACGTCTGGAACTGCAGGATTTGAGTCCCTGGCGGCGTAGTGTGTTACTGATGGTAGGCTTTGTTACTTTGGTCCCAGCTCTCTGCAGGTCATTCACTAGGTCCCCCCGTGTGGTTCTGGGATTTTTGCTCACCGTTCTTGTGATCATTTTGACCCCACGGGGTGAGATCTTGCGTGGAGCCCCAGATCGAGGAAGATTATCAGTGGTCTTGTATGTCTTCCATTTCCTAATAATTGCTCCCACAGTTGATTTCTTCAAACCAAGCTGCTTACCTATTGCAGATTCAGTCTTCCCAACCTGGTGCAGGTCTACAATTTTGTTTCTGGTGTCCTTTGACAGCTCTTTGGTCTTAGCCATAGTGGAGTTTGGAGTGTGACTGTTTGAGGTTGTGGACAGGTGTCTTTTATACTGATAACAAGTTCAAACAGGTGCCATTAATACAGGTAACGAGTGGAGGACAGAGGAGCCTCTTAAAGAAGAAGTTACAGGTCTGTGAGAGCCAGAAATCTTGCTTGTTTGTATGTGACCAAATACTTATTTTCCACCATAATTTGCAAATAAATTCATTAAAAATCCTACAATGTGATTTTCTGGATTTTTTTTCCTCATTTTGTCTGTCATAGTTGAAGTGTACCTATGATGAAAATTACAGGCCTCTCTCATCTTTTTAAGTGAGAGAACTTGCACAATTGGTGGCTGACTAAATACTTTTTTGCCCCACTGTACACACTTAAACTGTGCCTTCGGAATGTATTCAAAACACTAGATTTTTTCCCAAATTTTATTAGGTTACAGCTTTATTCTAAAATTGATTAAATAGTTTTTATCCCTCATCAATCTACACAAAACACTGCATAATGTCAAAGCAAAAACAGATTTTTAGAAAAAGTTGCTAATTTATAAAAAAATGTAAACATATCACATTTACATAAGTATTCAGACCCTTTACTCAGTACTTTGTTGAAGCACCTTTGGCAGCAATTACAGCATAGAGTCTTCTTGGGTATCATGCTACAAGCTTGGCACACCTGTATTTGGGGAGTTTCTCCCATTCTTCTCTGCAGATCCTCTCAAGCTCTGTCAGGTTGGATGGGGAGCGTTGCTGCTCAGCTATTTTCAGGTCTCTTTAGAGATGTTCGATCGGGTTCAAGTCCAGGCTCTGGCTGGGCCGCTCAAGGACATTCAGATACTTGTCACGAAGCCACTCCTGCGCTGTGTTGGCTGTGTGCTTAGGGTCGTTGTCCTTTTGGAAGGTGAACCTTCGCCCCAGTCTGAGGTCCCTAGTGCTCTGGAGCAGGTTTTAATCAAGGATCTCTCTGTACTTTGCTCCGTTCATCTTTGCGTCGATCCTGACTAGTCTCCCAGTCCCTGCTGCTGAAAAACATCCACACAGCATGATACTGCCACCACCATGCTTCACCGTAGGGATGGTGCCAGGTTTCCTCCAGATGTGACGCTTGGCATTCAGGCCAAATAGTTCAATCTTGGTTTAATCGAACCAGAGAATCTTGTTTCTCATGGTCTGAGAGTCTTTAGGTGCCTTTTGGCAAACTCCAAGCGGGCTGTCATGTGCCTTTTACTGAGGAGTAGCTTCCGTCTGGCCGCTCTACCATAAAGGCCTGATTGGTGGAGTGCTGAAAAGATGGTTGTCCTTCTGGAAGGTTCTCCCATCTCCACACAGAAACTTTAGAGCTCTGTCAGAGTCACCATCGGGTTCTTGGTCACCTCCCTGACCAAGGCCCTTCTCCCCCGATTGCTCAGTTTGGCCGGGCGGCCAGCTCTAGGAAGAGTCTTGGTGGTATCAAACTTCTTTCATTTAAGAATGATGGAGGCCACTGTGTTCTTGGGGACCTTCAATGCTGCAGAAATGTTTTGGTACCCTTCCCCAGATCTGTGCCTCGACACAATCCTGTCTCGGAGCTCTACGTACAATTCCTTTGACCTTATAGCTTGGTTTTTGTTCTGACATGCACTGTCAACTGTGGGACGTTACATAGACAGGTGTGTGCCTTTCCAAATTATGTCCAATCCATTGAATTGACCAAATGTGGCCTCCAATTAAGTTGTTGAAACATAAGGTATTTCTGTTGTTTAAAAACCTGTTTTCGCTTTGTCATTATAGGGTATTGTGTGTAGATTGATGAGGGAAAGGACGTATGTAATCCATTTTAGAATAAGGCTGTTACAAACTGTGGAAAAAGGGAAGGGATCAGAATGCTTTCTGAATGCCCTGTACTCATGTGCATACTTTCTCTTTTGTACTATTTGCACATCATTACAACACTGTATATAGCCATAATATGACATCTGAAATGTCTCTATTCCTTTCAAACTTTTGTGAGTGTAATGTGTACTGTTAATTTTTTATTGTTTATTTTACTTTCTTTGGCACTGCAAACAGGTTTTCGATGCCAATACATTCATTTTGAATTGAATTGAGAGAGAGAGATTACATTTGAAATGTCTTTATTCTTTTGGAACTTTTGTGCGTAATGTTTACTGTTAATTTTTCATTGTTTATTTCACTTTTGTTTAATATATATTTCACTTGCTTTGGCAATGTAAACATATGTTTCCCATGCCAATAAAGCCCTTAAATTGAAATTGAATTGAGAGAGAGAGAAAGAGAGAGAGAATGGGTTCAGAGTAGAGGGAGCAGCTGACTTATTACATTTTTTAATTATTCAGATTTAGGGAACTGAGCCCCTCTAGACGAGGCCCAGGTCACCTGATCCTGACCCAATCAACCACAGACCAGATGATCCTAACCCAACCTATCACAGGCCAGGGTCCAAGAGCTAATTTACATATTAGGCTACTGTATCAGTCGCCCTGGCAACTCGCCAGGGCAACTGAGGAAGTTAATGAACTTGGCACAGAACCACCCGCCTTCTCCCTGAAGTGTACACTCCTTCACTACCCCTCAAGGGGAGCTTTCAATTTGTGAACTTGGCAAGGAGTCGGCGAGGGTAGAGGAGAGGGGGAGGGTGTGTGGGTGTATGTATGTATGTGTGTGTGTGTGTGTGTGTGTCGTTGGGATTTCATTGTAGTGTTTAGTCAAATTAGATAAATACTGATGAATGCTTCGTGTGTAGTGCATGTGTAGGGTCTAACCTGGTCTAACAGGAGGGTAAAGAGGTCTAACCTGGTCTAATGGGAGGGTAAACAGGTCTAACCTGGTCTAATGGGAGGGTAAAGAGGTCTAACCTGGTCTAATGGGAGGGTAAACAGGTCTAACCTGGTCTAACAGGAGGGTAAACAGGTCTAACCTGGTCTAACTGGATGGTAAACCGGTCTAACCTGGTCTAAAGGAAGGGTCATCTGGTCTAACCTGGTCTAAATGGAGGGTAAACTGGCCGTGTTGAAGGCAGTCTTCCACTCGTTCCCTTCCCGACTCCGCACCTGGTGGTAGGCGTTCCGCAGGTTCATCTTGGAGAACACGGTGGCCCCCTGGAGCAGCTCAAAGGCCGGGGCGATGAGGGGTAGCGGGTAGCAGTTCTTCACCGTGATATCGTTGAGGCCCCGGTAGTCGATTCTCCACAAAGAAGAACCCTGCCCCGGCGCGGGAGGCAGAAGGATGGTTGAACAATGTCGGTCTCCACAGCCTTGGTCTCCGGACCCAACCGAGAGTACAGTCATCCCTGGGGCCGAGTGGTGCCTGGGAGAATGTCAATCCCGCAGTCATAGGGTCGGTGCGGTGGAAGCGATGTGGCCCGGGCCTTACTGAACACCTCCCGGAGGTCCTGGTACTCCGCAGGCTGTGCTAACTTCAGGCAACGAGCGTGGTACAACGGTTGCCATGATGGCACCAGCAGACCAGTTAGTTGTTTATGTGCTGTTGTGAGGGTTGTTGCTAATAATACTTTTCTACCTGCCAACTTTACATTTTTTACTTCTTAATAACCATTTTATATTTCAATTCTTTCCCCTCGCTCTACTTTTTTCATTCAACTATTTCACCCTGGACGCTTTATCTGGACGTGTTTCGTCAGGACCTCCACCAACCGAAGCGAAGTAGAAACATTAACATGATGCAAGGGTAAATTAAGTGTAGGAAAGGATGAAACACCCGAGCCACTGCCTGTTCACACTGCTATCAGAGGGTAGTGAGGACTGCACAACGCATCACCGGGGGTAAACTACCTGCCCTCCAGGACACCTACACCACCCGATGTCACAGGAAAGCCAAAAAGATAATCAAGGACAACAACCACCTGAGCCACTGCCTGTTCACCCCGCTATCATCCAGAAGGCGAGGTCAGTACAGGTGCATCAAAGCTGGGACCGAGAGACTGATAAACATCTTCTATCTCAAGGCCATCAGACTGTTAAACAGCCATCACTAACTCAGAGAGGCTGCTGCCAACATAGACTCAAATCTCAGGCCACTTTAATACATTTAGTAAATGGATTTAATAAATGGATCTCTAGTCACTTTAAATAATGCCACTTTAATAATGTTTACATATCCTACATTACTCATCTCATATGTATATACTGTACTATATACCATCTACTGCATCTTGACTATGCCGCACGGCCATCGCTCATCCATATATTTATATGTACATACTCGTATTCATCCCTTTATTTCGCTACACTCGCATTACCATCTGCTAACCATGTGTATGTGACCAATACAATTTGATTTGATTGTCCCTAGAATTTCTAAGCAAACAGCTGGAGGCAGGGCTTTCTCCTATAGAGCTCCATTTTTATGAAATGGTCTGCCTATCCATGTGAGAGATGCAGACTCGGTCTCGACCTTCAAGTCTTTATTGAAGACTCATCTCTTCAGTAGGTCCCATGATTGAGTGTAGTCTGGCCCAGGTGTGTGAAGGTGAACGGAAAGGCACTGGAGCAACGAACTGCCCTTGCTGTCTCTGCCTGGCCGGTTCTCCTCCACTGGGATTCTCTGCCTCTAACCCTATTACAGAGGCTGAGTCACTGGCTTACTGGTGCTCTTCCATGCCGTCCCTGGGGGGGTGCGTCACTTTTTGTGGGTTGAGTCACTAACGTGATCTTCCCGTCAGGGTTGGCGCTCCCCTCGGGTTTGTGTCGTGGGGGAGATCTTTGTGGACTATACTCGGCCTTGTCTAATGGTAGTAAGTTAGTGATTTGAAGATATCCCTCTAGTGGTGTGGGGGGCTGTGTTTAAGCAAAGTGGGTGGGGTTATATCCTGCCTGGTTGGCTCTGTCCGGGGGTATCGTCGGACAGGGCCCACAGTGTCTCCCGACCCCGCCTGTCTCAGCCTATGCTGCAATAGTTTGTGTGTCGGGGGGCTAGGGTCAGTCTGTTATATCTGGAATATTTCTCCTGTCTTAGCCGGTGACCTGTGTGAATTGAAGTATGCTCCCTCTAATTCTCTCTCTCTCCTTTTCTCTCTCTCAGAGGACCTGAGCCCTAGGACCATGCCTCAGGACTACCTGGCCTGATGACTCCTTGCTGTCCCCAGTCCACCTGGTCGTGCTGCTGCTCTAGTTTCAACTGTTCTGCCTGCGGCTGTGGAACCCTGACCTGTTCACCAGACGTGCTACCTTGTCCCGGACCTGCTGTTTTCGACTCTCTAGTGACATCAGGAGCGGTAGAGATACTCTGAATGATCGGCTATGAAAAGCCAACTGACATTTACTCCTGAGGTGCTGACCTGTTGCACCCTCTACAACCACTGTGATTATTATTATTTGACCCTGCTGGTCATCAATGAACGTTTGAACATCTTGGCCATGTACTGTTATATTCTACACCCGGCACAGCCAGAAGAGGCCTGGCCACCCCTCAGAGCCTGGTTCCTCTCTAGGTTTCTTCCTAGGTTCCTGCCTTTCTAGGGAGTTTTTCCTAGCCACCGTGCTTCTACATCTGCATTGCTTGCTGTTTGGGGTTTTAGGCTGGGTTTCTGTACAGCACTTTGTGACATCGGCTGATGTTAAAAGGGCTTCATAAGTACATTTGATTGATATAAGAAAATTTGATTGAATAAGGGGATTGTGTCGCTGGAGCCAAGAGAATCCCAATATGACGGGAACCTGAAGAGACTTACTGAGCAGGAATTGGATCGTCTCGCTATGGTTCCCTGACACACGTAGGTGGATGGGGGTGGTATTGTGGGTGACCCGGCCTATAGACCGCCTGTCCAGCGCTCTAACGTCCATGGGAATGAAGAGGGGCTGAGTGGGGATGCCCAGCTCGGACGCCAGGGTAGTGTAAAGCTCTCATCGGCCCCAGTTGATGAATACCTAGAGATTTTGATTGGTTCCCCCACAGCAAAATGGCACGAAAAGGGGTGTGAGTAAGGAGAGGAAATGTTCTCCGTATGGCCCACCAGAGTACTCGTTCCTACCGGTGAGCCTGGTCTTTTAGTGGACAGGTGGAGACGAAATTAGCAGTAGTCCCGCAATACAGGCAACTCTTAGTGTGAAGCCTGTATAGGGAAAGGGAGATACCTAGTCAGTGGTACAACTAAAAGCATTCAACTAAAATGTGTCTTCCACATTTAACCCAACCCCTCTGAATCAGAGAGGTGCGGGGGGCTGCCATAATTGACACTCCCTCGGCGCCCGGGGAACAGTGGGTTAACTGCCTTGCTCAGGGGCAGAACAAAGGATTTTTACGATCCAGCAATGCAGCCCTCGAGGACTTCTGGGATGCCTCGGGGCGAGGTGGAATCCTTGGGCGGGCGAGTGAAATCGAATCTCCTCTCCTTCCTTCGATTCCCGTAGTCGCCCATCGATCTGAATGGTCAAGGCGATGAGCGAGTCGAGATCCATCGGTAGTTCCCGGGCTGCAAGCTCGTCCTTTACTTCCTCCGAAACTCTGTGCAGGAGCAACATCGCTTCCGGGGTCCAGGCACTCTCAGCTGCCAACGTACGGAAATCCTCCGCTTAGTCTGCCACACTGCGGGAGTCTTGCCAAAGCTGGAGTTCCGGGAAGCCTCTCTCCCGGACAACGGAGCATCGAAAACTGTCTTTACCTTTAGACTGAAGCAGATGGCCGACTGTGGTTACCATACTGCCGTAGCGGAGTAAAGGTGGTCTAGAGTTTTTTCCCCTCTGGTTGCACATATGACATGTTGGTAGATATTAGGTCAAAATGATTTAAGTTTGCCTGCATTAAAGTCCCCGTCCACTAGGAGTGCTGTTTGCTTATGGCCTTATACAGCTCGTTAAGTGCGATCTTAGTGCCAGTATCGGTTTAAAAATATAGATGAAAACTCTCTTGGTAGATAGTGTGGTCTACAGCTTATCATGAGGTACTCTACCTTAAGCGAGCAATACCTCGAGACTTCCTTAATATTAGACATCGCGCACCAACTGTTATGGAAAAATAGACACATACCCCCACCCCTCGTCTTACCAGACATAGCTGTTCTGTCCTGCCGATGCACGGAAAACCCAGCCAACGGTATATTATCCGTGTCGTCATTCAGCCACGACTCGATGAAACATAAGATATTACACTTTTTAATGTCTCGTTGGTAGGATAGTCTCGAACGGAGATCATCCAGTTTATTCTCTAATGATTGCATGTTGGCCAATAGAATGGATGGTAGAGGCGGGTTACCCACTCGCCAACTAAATCGCGAAATAAGTTACAAACAATGCGAAAAAGCACACAAAACAGCAGTTGGTTAGGAGCCCGTTAAGCGCAGCCATCCCCTCCAGCACCAATAACATATCAAGAAATATTTAATTTAGAAGTCTCCTTTTGATTGTGCTGTTATAAACAGAGAGCTAGGGGGACAGGTGTTGACCTACGGCATGCAAGGCTGAAGGCTGTTATAAACAGATAGCTAGTTGTAGAATAATGAGACAACGATAAAATTATGTTGTAGAACAATGAGACAACCATGACATTAAGTTATAGAATAATGAGACAACCATAACATTAAGATATAGAATCAGACATCCATAACATTATGTTGTAGAATAATGAGACAACCATAACATTAAGATATAGAATAATGAGACAACCAGAACATTAAGTTGTAGAATAATAAGACAACCATAACATTAAGATATAGAATCAGACATCCATAACATTAAGTTATAGAATAATGAGACAACCATAACACCAGAAACCATGGATTGATGGCAGCATTCGCGCAAAACTGAAAGCGCGAACCACTGCTTTTAACCAGGTAAAGGCTACCGGAAACATGACTGAATACAAACAGTGCAGCTACTCCCTCCGCAAGGCAATCAAACAAGCTAAGCGTCAATATAGAGACAAAGTAGAGTCACAATTCAATGGCTCAGACACAAGAGGAATGTGGCAGGGTCTACAGTCAATCACGGACTACAAAAGAAAACCAGCCCCGTCGCGGACCATGACGTCCTGCTCCCAGACAAACTAAACAACTTCTTTGCTCGCTTTGAGGACAATACAGTGCCACCGACACGGCCCGCTACCAAAACCTGCGGTGTCACCTTCACCGCAGCCAATGTGAGAAAAACATTTAAATGTGTTAACCCTCGCAAGGCTGCCGGCCCAGATGGCATCCTGGCCGTGTCCTCAGAGCATGCGCAGACCAGCTGGCTGGTGTGTTTACGGACATATTCAATCAGTCCCTATCCCAGTCTGCTGTTCCCACATGCTTCAAGAGGGCCACCATTGTTCCTGTTCCCAAGAAAGCTAAGGTGACTGAGCTAAATGACTATCGCCCGTAGCACTCACTTCCGTCATCATGAAGTGCTTTGAGAGATTAGTCAAGGATCATATCACCTCCATCCTGCCAGACACCCTGGACCCACTCCAATTTGCTTACCGTCCCAATAGGTCCACAGGCAGCGCAATCGCAATCACACTGCATACTGCCCTAACCCATCTGGACAAGAGGAATACTTATGTAAGAATGCTGTTCATCGACTACAGCTCAGCATTTAACACCATAGTTCCCTCCAAGCTCGTCATTAAGCTCGAGACCCTGGGTCTCGACCCAGCCCTGTGCAACTGGGTCCTGGACTTCCTGACGGGCCGGTCCCAGGTGGTGAGGGTAGGAAACAACATCTCCACCCCGCTGATCCTCAACACTGGGGCCCCACAAGGGTGCGTTCTCAGCCCTCTCCTGTACTCCCTGTTTACCCATGACTGCGTGGCCAAGCACGCATCCAACTCAATCATCAAGTTTGCTGACGACACTACAGTGGTAGGCTTGATTACCAACAACGACGAGACGGCCTACAGAGAGGAGGTGAGGGCCCTCGGAGTGTGGTGTCAGGAAAATAACCTCTCACTCAATGTCAACAAAACAAAGGAGATGATCGTGGACTTCAGGAAACAGGAGAGGAGCACCCCTATCCACATCGAGGGGACAGTAGTGGAGAAGGTGGAAAGTTTTAAGTTCCTCGGCGTACACATCACGGACAAACTGAATTGGTCCACCCACACAGACAGCGTGGTAAAGAAGGCGCAACAGCGCCTCTTCAACCTCAGGAGGCTGAAGAAATTTGGCTTGTCACCAAAATCACTCACAAACTTTTACAGATGCACAATCGAGAGCATCCTGTCGGGCTGTATCACCGCCTGGTACGGCAACTGCTCCGCCCACAACCGTAAGGCTCTCCAGAGGGTAGTGAGGACTGCACAACGCATCACCGGGGTTAAACTACCTGCCCTCCAGGACACCTACACCACCCGATGTCACAGAAAGGCCAAAAAGATCATCAAGGACAACAACCACCCGAGCCACTGCCTGTTCACCCCGCTATCATCCAGAAGGCGAGGTCAGTACAGGTGCATCAAAGCTGGGACCGAGAGACTGAAAAACAGCTTCTACCTCAAGGCCATCAGACTGTTAAACAGCCATCACTAACATTGAGTGGCTGCTGCCAACATACTGACTTAAATCTCTAGCCACTTTATACATAGGAATTGGATGTAACAAATGTATCACTAGCCACTTTAAACAATTTTGTATATAATGT
Organism: Brachymystax lenok tsinlingensis; assembly: GCA_030435695.1. Classification (NCBI taxonomy): domain Eukaryota; kingdom Metazoa; phylum Chordata; class Actinopteri; order Salmoniformes; family Salmonidae; genus Brachymystax; species Brachymystax lenok. The sequence continues at coordinate 47,703,979 of CM059788.1, forward strand.
TTACGTATCCGACATACTCATATCAAATGTATACACTGTACTCTAAACCATCTACTGTATCTTGCCTATGCCGTTCGGTCATCGACCCAAATCTCTAGCCACTTTAATAATTATAATTGGATGAAATAATGTATCACTAGCCACTTTAAACAATGCCATTTATATAATGTTTACATATCCTACATTACTCATCTCATATATATGTGTATATACTGTACTCCATACCATCTACTGCATCTTGCCTATGCCGGTCAGCCATCGCTCATCCATATATTTATATGTACATACTCGTATTCATTCCTTTACTCTTGTGTGTATAAGGTAGTTGTTGTGAATTTGTTAGATTACTTGTTAGATACTACTGCATGGTCGGAACTAGAAGCACAAGCATTTCGCTACACTCGCATTAACATCTGCTAACCATGTGTATGTGACAAATAACATTTGATTTGATTTGATTTGATTTGATTTGATAGAATAATGAGACAACCATAACATTACGATATAGAATCAGACAACCATAACATTAAGTTATAGAATAATGAGACAACCATAACATTACGATATAGAATCAGACAACCATAACATTAAGTTGTAGAATAATGAGACAACCATAACATTAAGATATAGAATCAGACAACCATAACATTAAGTTATAGAATAACGAGACAAGCATAACATTATGTTATAGAATCAGACATCCATAACATTAAGTTGTAAAATAATGAGACAACCATAACATTAAGTTATAGAATAATGAGGCAACCATAACATTAAGACATAGAATAATGAGACAACCAGAACATTATGTTATAGAATCAGACAACCATAACATTAAGTTATAGAATAAGGAGACAACCATAACATTAAGATATAGAATCAGACAACCATAACATTAAGTTATAGAATAACGAGACAAGCATAACATTATGTTATAGAATCAGACATCCATAACATTAAGTTGTAAAATAATGAGACAACCATAACATTATGTTATAGAATCAGACAACCATAACAGTAAGTTATAGAATAACGAGACAAGCATAACATTATGTTATAGAATCAGACTTCCATAACATTAAGTTGTAAAATAATCAGACAACCATAACATTAAGTTATAGAATAATCAGACAACCATAACATTAAGTTGTAGAATAATGAGACAACCATAACATTACGATATAGAATCAGACAACCATAACATTAAGTTATAGAATAACGAGACAAGCATAACATTATGTTATAGAATCAGACATCCATAACATTAAGTTGTCAAATAATGAGACAACCATAACATTAAGTTATAGAATAATGAGGCAACCATAACATTAAGTTATAGAATACTGAGACAACCAGAACATTATGTTATAGAATAATGAGACAACCAGAACATTATGTTATAGAATAATGAGACAACCATAACATTATGTTATAGAATAATGAGACAACCAGAACATTATGTTATAGAATAATGAGACATCCATAACATTATGTTGTAGAATAATGAGACAACCATAACATTATGTTATAGAATAATGAGACAACCATAACATTATGTTATAGAATAATGAGACAACCAGAACATTATGTTATAGAATAATGAGACATCCATAACATTATGTTGTAGAATAATGAGACAACCATAACATTATGTTATAGAATCAGACATCCATAACATTAAGTTATAGAATAATGAGACAACCATAACATTATGTTATAGAATAATGAGACAACCAGAACATTATGTTATAGAATAATGAGACATCCATAACATTAAGTTATAGAATAACGAGACAACCATAACATTAAGATATAGAATCAGACAACCATAACATTAAGTTATAGAATAACGAGACAAGCATAACATTATGTTATAGAATCAGACATCCATAACATTAAGTTGTAAAATAATGAGACAACCATAACATTAAGTTATAGAATAATGAGGCAACCATAACATTAAGACATAGAATAATGAGACAACCAGAACATTATGTTATAGAATAATGAGACAACCATAACATTATGTTATAGAATAATGAGACAACCATAACATTATGTTATAGAATAATGAGACAACCAGAACATTATGTTATAGAATAATGAGACATCCATAACATTATGTTGTAGAATAATGAGACAACCATAACATTATGTTATAGAATCACACATCCATAACATTAAGTTATAGAATAATGAGACAACCATAACATTAAGTTGTAGTATAATGAGACAACCAGAACATTAAGTTATAGAATAATGAGACAACCATAACATTATGTTATAGAATCAGACATCCATAACATTAAGTTATAGAATAATGAGACAACCATAACATTAAGTTATAGAATAATGAGACAACCATAACATTAAGTTGTAGAATAATGAGACAACCAGAACATTAAGTTATAGAATAATGAGACAACCATAACATTATGCGATAGAATAATGAGACATCCATAACATTATGTTGTAGAATAATGAGACATCCATAACATTATGTTGTAGAATAATGAGACATCCATAACATTATGTTATAGAATAATGAGACAACCAGAACATTATGTTATAGAATCAGACATCCATAACATTAAGTTATAGAATAATGATACAACCATAACATTAAGTTATAGAATAATGAGACAACCAGAACATTTTGTATAGAATAATGAGACAACATCACATTAAGTTATAGAATAATTAGACAACCATAACATTAAGTTGTAGAATAATGAGACAACCATAACATTAAGTTATAGAATAATGAGACATCCAGAACATTATGTTATAGAATAATGAGACATCCATAACATTATGTTATAGAATAATGAGACAACCATAACATTATGTTATAGAATCAGACATCCATAACATTAAGTTATAGAATAATGAGACAACCATAACATTAAGTTGTAGAATCAGACAACCAGAACATTAAGTTATAGAATAATGAGACAACTATAACATTAAGTTATAGAATAATGAGACAACCATAACATTAAGTTGTAGAATAATGAGACAACCATAACATTAAGTTATAGAATAATGAGACAACCATAACATTTTGTTATAGAATAATGAGACAACCATAACATTAAGTTATAGAATAATGAGACAACCATAACATTTTGTTATAGAATAATGAGACAACCATAACATTAAGTTATAGAATAATGAGACAACCATAACATTAAGTTATAGAATAATGAGACCACCATAACATTTTGTTATAGAATAATGAGACAACCATAACATTAAGTTATAGAATAATGAGACCACCATAACATTTTGTTATAGAATAATGAGACAACCATAACATTATGTTATAGAATAATGAGACAACCATAACATTAAGTTGTAGAATAATGAGACAACCAGAACATTAAGTTATAGAATAATGAGACAACCATAACATTAAGTTGTAGAATAATGAGACAACCAGAACATTAAGTTATAGAATAATGAGACAACCATAACATTATGCTATAGAATAATTAGACAACTATAACATTAAGTTATAGAATAATGAGACAACCATAACATTAAGTTGTATAATAATGAGACAACCATAACATTAAGTTATAGAATAATGAGACAACCAGAACATTAAGTTGTAGAATAATGAGACAACCATAACATTAAGTTATAGAATAATGAGACAACCATAACATTTTGTTATAGAATAATGAGACAACCATAACATTAAGTTATAGAATAATGAGACAACCATAACATTTTGTTATAGAATAATGAGACAACCAGCACATTGTGTTATAGAATAATGAGACAACCATAACATTATGTTATAGAATAATGAGATAACCAGAACATTAAGTTATAGAATAATGAGACAACCATAACATTTTGTTATAGAATAATGAGACAACCATAACATTAAGTTATAGAATAATGAGACAACCATAACATTAAGTTATAGAATAATGAGACAACCAGAACATTTTGTATAGAATAATGAGACAACCATAACATTAAGTTGTAGAATAATGAGACAACCAGAACATTCTGTATAGAATAATGAGACAACCATAACATTAAGTTATAGAATAATGAGACAACCAGAACATTTTGTATAGAATAATGAGACAACCATAACATTAAGTTGTAGAATAATGAGACAACCATAACATTATGCTATAGAATAATTAGACAACCATAACATTAAGTTATAGAATAATGAGACAACCAGAACATTAAGTTATAGAATAATGAGACAAACATAACATTATGTTATAGAATAATGAGACAACTATAACATTAAGTTATAGAATAATGAGACAACCAGAACATTAAGTTGTAGAATAATGAGACAACCATAACATTAAGTTATAGAATAATGAGACAACCATAACATTTTGTTATAGAATAATGAGACAACCATAACATTAAGTTATAGAATAATGAGACAACCATAACATTTTGTTATAGAATAATGAGACAACCATAAAATTAAGTTATAGAATAATGAGACAACCATAACATTTTGTATAGAATAATGAGACAACCATAACATTAAGTTATAGAATAATGAGACAACCATAACATTATGTTATAGAATAATGAGACAACCATAACATTTTGTTATAGAATAATGAGACAACCATAAAATTAAGTTATAGAATAATGAGACAACCATAACATTTTGTATAGAATAATGAGACAACCATAACATTAAGTTATAGAATAATGAGACAACCATAACATTATGTTATAGAATAATGAGACAACCATAACATTAAGTTGTAGAATCAGACAACCATAACATTAAGTTATAGAATAATGAGACAACCATAACATTAAGTTATAGAATAATGAGACAACCAGAACATTAAGTTATAGAATGAGACAACCATAACATTATGCTATAGAATAATTAGACAACCATAACATTAAGTTATAGAATAATGAGACAACCATAACATTTTGTTATAGAATAATGAGACAACCATAACATTAAGTTATAGAATAATGAGACAACCATAACATTTTGTTATAGAATAATGAGACAACCAGAACATTAAGTTATAGAATAATGAGACAACAAAGATGCCATTACCCATATTATTGTATGTTTATTAATACCCACATTATAGTAGATCACTGGTTAATACAGACTACACCCTCTCCTTATTAATACCCACATTATAGTAGATCACTGGTTAATACAGACTACACCCTCTCCTTATCAATACCCACATTATAGTAGATCACTGGTTAATAGACTACACCCTCTCCTTATCAATACCCACATTATAGTAGATCACTGGTTAATACAGACTACACCCTCTCCTTATTAATACCCACATTATAGTAGATCACTGGTTAATACAGACTACACCCTCTCCTTATTTATTAATACCTAAATGACTCACTATTGTAGTTGCTCTGGATAAGAGAGTCTGATAAATGACTAACATGTAATGTGATGCATAGACTTCCATACAACAAGACATACAGTGCATTCGGAAAGTATTCAGACCCCTTGACTTTTTCCCAAAGCTTTTACATTACAGCTTTATTCTAAAATTGATTTAATAGTCCCCCCATC
>CM059788.1:47714544-47844544 GCA_030435695.1 Brachymystax lenok tsinlingensis
AGGAGCAGACCTAAATAACTGTAGCAGGGTTAGGGGGACCAGTACTAAGTGTAGGAGGGTTAGGGGGACCAGTACTAAGTGTAGCAGGGTTAGGGGGACCAGTACTAAGTGTAGCAGGGTGAGGGGGACCAGTACTAAGTGTAGCAGGGTGAGGGGGACCAGTACTAAGTGTAGCAGGGTGAGGGGACCAGTACTAAGTGTAGCAGGGTTAGGGGACCAGTACTAAGTGTAGGAGGTTAGGGGACCAGTACTAAGTGTAGCAGGGTGAGGGGGACCAGTACTAAGTGTAGGAGGGTGAGGGGGACCAGTACTAAGTGTAGCAGGGTGAGGGGGACCAGTACTAAGTGTAGGAGGTTAGGGGACCAGTACTAAGTGTAGGAGGGTTAGGGGACCAGTACTAAGTGTAGGAGGGTTAGGGGACCAGTACTAAGTGTAGCAGGGTGAGGGGACCAGTACTAAGTGTAGCAGGGTGAGGGGACCAGTACTAAGTGTAGCAGGGTGAGGGGACCAGTACTAAGTGTAGCAGGGTTAGGGGACCAGTACTAAGTGTAGGAGGGTTAGGGGACCAGTACTAAGTGTAGCAGGGTGAGGGGACCAGTACTAAGTGTAGCAGGGTTAGGGGGACGAGTACTAAGTGTAGGAGGGTGAGGGGACCAGTACTAAGTGTAGGAGGGTGAGGGGACCAGTACTAAGTGTAGCAGGGTGAGGGGACCAGTACTAAGTGTAGGAGGGTGAGGGGACCAGTACTAAGTGTAGCAGGGTGAGGGGACCAGTACTAAGTGTAGCAGGGTGAGGGGACCAGTACTAAGTGTAGCAGGGTTAGGGGACCAGTACTAAGTGTAGCAGGGTGAGGGGGACCAGTACTAAGTGTAGCAGGGTTAGGGGGACCAGTACTAAGTGTAGGAGGGTTAGGGGGACCAGTACTAAGTGTAGCAGGGTGAGGGGGACCAGTACTAAGTGTAGCAGGGTTAGGGGGACGAGTACTAAGTGTAGGAGGGTGAGGGGGACCAGTACTAAGTGTAGGAGGGTGAGGGGGACCAGTACTAAGTGTAGCAGGGTGAGGGGGACCAGTACTAAGTGTAGGAGGGTGAGGGGGACCAGTACTAAGTGTAGCAGGGTGAGGGGGACCAGTACTAAGTGTAGCAGGGTGAGGGGGACCAGTACTAAGTGTAGCAGGGTGAGGGGGACCAGTACTAAGTGTAGGAGGGTGAGGGGACCAGTACTAAGTGTAGCAGGGTTAGGGGACCAGTACTAAGTGTAGCAGGGTTAGGGACCAGTACTAAGTGTAGCAGGGTTAGGGGACCAGTACTAAGTGTAGGAGGGTTAGGGGGACCAGTACTAAGTGTAGGAGGGTGAGGGGGACCAGTACTAAGTAACACAGGGTTAGGGGGACCAGTACTAAGTGTAGCAGGGTGAGGGGACCAGTACTAAGTGTAGGAGGGTTAGGGGACCAGTACTAAGTGTAGCAGGGTTAGGGACCAGTACTAAGTGTAGCAGGGTGAGGGGACCAGTACTAAATGTAGCAGGGTGAGGGGACCAGTACTAAGTGTAGCAGGGTGAGGGGACCAGTACTAAGTGTAGCAGGGTTAGGGGGACCAGTACTAAGTGTAGCAGGGTTAGGGGACCAGTAATAAGTGTAGGAGGGTTAGGGGACCAGTACTAAGTAACACTGGGTTAGGGGGACCAGTACTAAGTAACACTGGGTTAGGGGGACCAGTACTAAGTGTAGCAGGGTGAGGGGGACCAGTACTAAGTGTAGCAGGGTGAGGGGGACCAGTACTAAGTGTAGCAGGGTTAGGGGACCAGTACTAAGTGTAGCAGGGTGAGGGGACCAGTACTAAGTGTAGGAGGGTGAGGGGACCAGTACTAAGTGTAGCAGGGTTAGGGGACCAGTACTAAGTGTAGGAGGGTTAGGGGACCAGTACTAAGTAACACAGGGTTAGGGGGACCAGTACTAAGTGTAGCAGGGTTAGGGGGACCAGTACTAAGTAACACAGGGTTAGGGGGACCAGTACTAAGTGTAGCAGGGTTAGGGGGACCAGTACTAAGTGTAGCAGGGTGAGGGGGACCAGAACTAAGTGTAGGAGGGTTAGGGGGACCAGTACTAAGTGTAGGAGGGTTAGGGGGACCAGAACTAAGTGTAGCAGGGTTAGGGGGACCAGTACTAAGTGTAGCAGGGTGAGGGGGACCAGTACTAAGTGTAGCAGGGTTAGGGGGACCAGTACTAAGTGTAGCAGGGTTAGGGGGACCAGTACTAAGTGTAGCAGGGTTAGGGGGACCAGTACTAAGTGTAGCAGGGTGAGGGGACCAGTACTAAGTGTAGGAGGGTGAGGGGACCAGTACTAAGTGTAGGAGGGTGAGGGGACCAGTACTAAGTGTAGGAGGGTGAGGGGACCAGTACTAAGTGTAGGAGGGTGAGGGACCAGTACTAAGTGTAGGAGGGTGAGGGGGACCAGTACTAAGTGTAGGAGGGTGAGGGGGACCAGTACTAAGTGTAGGAGGGTGAGGGGGACCAGTACTAAGTGTAGGAGGGTTAGGGGGACCAGTACTAAGTGTAGGAGGGTTAGGGCTGTGTTACCATAGAGTCCATCTGCTCTAGAATCTTCATGAACTGTTCAGATGCCACCTTCACTCTTTGGTCCAGTCTCCCCAGCGCCTCAGCCTGCAGGTCTTTAGCTAGGAACCCCTATAGAAAGAACAACAGTATCAGAAAAGAGCAAAGAAACGCTAACTCCTGTGTACATGTAATGTGTAGATACTGTGTGGGTGATGACAAGGGCAGCCACTTGCTTCACTCTCTCTGGGCATTATCTGTCCTAACACTACTGCTAGGTCTCAGTTTGTTAAGGATGCCAAGGTAGAACCAGGACCATACCAGTATCGAGGACAAGGACACAAAACACCAAGCCAATATAACTTGTTTAGGAAACAAACATCAGTCACATTGATTTATTTTCTAAGCTATAGCACACAATATTTTACACAGAAAGAGTTGTGTGCTTTGTGTTTTAGTATCATCACAGTCCTAGTATATATTGACATGTACAGGGCCTTCAGAAAGTATTCTCAGAGACGTGTTCCACATGTTGTTGTGTTACAGCCTGAATTCACAATGGATTCAATAACCCATAATGACGAAGTGGAAAACATGTTTGAAGACATTTTTATAAATGTATTCAAAATTAAATACAGAAATATCTCATTTACTTTGTAGAATCACCTTTGGCAGAGATTACAGCTGCGAGTCTTCTTGGGTGTGTCTCTAAGAGCTTTGCACACCTGGATTGTACAATATTTGCCCATTCAGCTTTAAATTATTCAAACTCTGTCAAGGTGATTGCTGATCATTCAAGTCTTGCCATAGATTTTCAAGCTGATGTATGTCAAAACTGTAACTAGGCCACTCAGGAACATTCAATGTTATCTTGGTAAGCAACTCCAGTGTAGATTTGGCCTTGTGTTTTAGGTTATTGTCCTGCTGAAAGGTGAATGTCTCCCATGGTCTATTACTTTAGTGCCTTGTTGCAAACAGGATGCATGTTTGGAATGTCTTCTTTTTCACTCCGCCGATTAGGTTAGTATTGTGGAGTAACTACAATGTTGTTGATCCATCCTCAGTTTTCTCCTCTCATTAAACTCTGTAACTGGTTGAAAGTCACCATTGGCCTCATGGTGAAATCCCTGATTGATTCCCTTCATCTCCAGCAACTGGACGGACGCCTGTATCTTTGCAGTGTTAGATTCTGGGTTAAACTTGGAACATTGTATACTTAGAAGTATAGTATCTGAGGAGTGATAGAGACTGGTTTTTACATCAGAAGTGAATGGTTATCCGTAGGAGCCTGATGGCTTTGGAATGTGCTGGGTGGACGGGAGGAAGTCACAGGATTGCTATAGGGGATACGGGTGGAGGTCTTTGGATTAGGCATCAAGGGGGTTGAGGTCAGGTCAGATCCCCTTAAGGGAGAAGGAGCGGTTTATTACCCCATCACTTCGTCTTCCTGTCGAACCATAAAACATGTAAGGACAGGAGAGAAGGAGGAGTGCATATATACTGGTGGTGGTGGAAACATGCTTTATCTAATGCAGCTGTAATGATCCTCTGGGAAGAATTAAACTGGGTTACGCTTTCATAGTATCTAGAGTTATTTACTCTGGGTTTTAGAACCTAACAGTAGTGACTGGGATGCATTGATACACCATCCACAGTGTAATTAATAAATTCACCATGCTCAAAGAGATATTCAGTAATATCTACCAACAGGTGCCCTTCTTTGGAAGGCACTGAAAAACATCCCTGGTCATTGTGGTTGAATTTGTGCTTGAAATTCACTACTCAATTGAGGGAATTTTTCATTTTTTATTATTTAACCTTTATTTAACTAGGCAAGTCAGTTAAGAACAAATTCCTACAGATGTGTGTGGTACAGAGATGGGGTAGTCATTCAAAACTCCTGAACTTATTTAAGCTTGCCATAACAAAGGGGTTTGAATACTTATTGACTCAAGACATTTCAGCTTTAAAAAGTTGTATCAATTTAACTTCTTAGGGAGCGGCTCCCGAGGAGACGGTTTTGGAGAGTCTGGCGTGCCCAAAGTAAAATGCCTCCCACTCAGGCCCAGAAAATAGGATATGCACATAATTAGTACTATTGGATAGGAAACACTGAAGTTTCTAAGAGTGTTAAATTATTGTCTGTGAGTATAACAGAACTGATATAACAGGCAAAAACCCGAGGAACTTCTGTCCTGGAAAAAGTGTATTTGACACATTGCCTCATTTTGAACCCCATTTTGAAAATACCATAAGGGAGTAAGATTGCAGTACCTATTGCTTCCACTGGATGTCAACAGTCTCTAGACAGTGTTTGGTGCTGTTATAGTTGCTCTGGATGGTAATAGAAGAAGAATTTCGAACTAGTCATCGGATGTAAACAGAAGAGGAGGTGCGTTCACGGGCTCGCGCACGCTGTGGTTTTTTCCTTTCCTATCATCCAGTTTATAATCCGGTTGAAATATTATAGTAAATATACATAAAAGTGTTCCTAAGGATACATTATCAATGATGTTTGATTGTTCTTGGACAAGTTTATAGGTATAGGTTGAACGAGTTCTCTTCACGGTTCAATGGGCGAGTGGACGCTGTATTTTCTGATCATAACGCACCAACCAAACGGAGATTTATGGATATAATAAATGACTTTATCTAACAAAAGAACCATGGATTGTCTTCATTGGACACTTGGGAAGCCCTCAGCAGAAGTTCTTCAAAAGGTAAGGGATTTGTTTTTGCTGTGAAATGTGTTTTGTGTGAACCGTGATGTTTATGAATTTATGCTAATGGAAAATATTGGAGGTGCTACCCTAAAACAATCAAATGTTGTACTTTCGCCGTGACAACGCTGTGATATTGCCAAGAAGCAGAGCTTTTCGATGACTATGCAACACTTGTATATTGATGAATGTTTAATAATTCAACTTTTGGATTTTGAATTTGGCGCCTTGCATTTCACCGGGTAGTGTTGGGAGTGTCGGGTGCGCCCCACCACTCCCTAAGTAGTTAAAAAATATTTGACAAACTAAATGTCACTTTGTGTGTAGATCAGTGACACTAGATCTTAAGTAAATTAATTTTAACTTCAGTCTGTAACAACAAACATTTGGAAAAGGTCAAGGCAACGTATATAATATGTAGATATAAAGTATTAGAACATACATTCTTCAGGCCTGTCAGCTCTCCATCCACCTTCTCCAGTTTCTTAGCAGTGTGTTCTACTGACTTCTCAATGTCCTTCAACTTCTTCAGCTCGGACTCCTCCTCTGGGCTGTTCTGAGAGGAGACAACACACAGGTCTGTATTCAAACCATTTTAGGAATGAATGATTGACCGAACGAATAAGCAAATGAGTGAGTGCCAGTCAGCAGAACTAGGAAGGTCTTACCCTCTTCCCAATCATCATGAGTTTACATCCCGGTTTGATTCCAAAGCTGGACAGACTCTCCTCCATCTCCTTCAGTGACTTCCCTGAAACAACAGCAGAGCATCATGCTGGGGCTTGAACCAGCTACCCTGTGGTTAGAGGTGAGTGCAATATAGTACAACCTGTGGGTTAACTGCCTGTTCAGGAGCAGAACGACAGACGGGGATTTGAACTTGCAACCTTTCGGTTACCAACACTCTAACCACTAGGCTACCCTGCCGCCCCAGCCACTTAGCAGAGGCTGAAGTAATAGTCGGTGTTGCCAACTCCTTATGAAACCCTGTGCCATACAGTCCAGTCCTCTTAGCAGAGGCTGAAGTAATAGTCTGGCTGCCAGTCTGTCTGTTGCCAACTCCTTAGAAAACTATCAAGCCTAACAATGGACGACTTATTACACCATTAATGAGGTCAGGTGAAGATGTCGCTGTAGTGGATTCTACTATTTTCGGTGTATTTCTTTTAATGCTGATCTTAACTTTTTTTGTACATAATATTTCCACCACTGTTTCCTATGACTGAAAACAGCTTCTGGGCATCAGAACAGCGATCACTAACCTGGATGTGGATGTACTGCTCATACCAGGCCCTAATCCTCGGGACAAGAAAGAGAACGCGCAAGCGAGGCAAACGAGCGGCCTCCCTGATGAGACAGCTTCTGGGAAGGTTAAGGGGGGAGGTGTCTCTTTGTTAACAACAGCTGGTGTGCAATGTTAAGTAAGTTTCAAGGTTCTAGTCGCCTGAGTCAGAATACCTCATGATAAGCTGCAGACCACACGGTTTACCAAGAAAGCTTATCTATATTTTTGGTAGCTGTCCATGTACCACGACAGACCGATGCTGGCACTAAGACCGCACTCAACCAGCTGTATAAGGCCATAAGCAAACGAGACAATGCACATCCAGAGGTGGCGCTCCTAGTGGTCGGGGACTTTAATGCAGGGAAACTGAGATCAGTCTTACCTAATTTCTACCAGCATGACGCCGCAGATAGAGATGGCAGCTTCGCTTTTAGTCCTTAGGAAACTGTGCAGTATTTAGTTTTTTTATGTATTATTTCTTACATTGTTAGCCCAGAAAACTTGTGTTAATAACTAAGTGTTATTAAATGAAGCCGGGAAGAACTTTTGAATATCAGAGAGATATGCACACTGCCCTATCCCATCTGGACAAGAGGAATACCTATGTAAGAATTTATTTTACCTTTATTTAACTAGGCAAGTCAGTTAAGAACAAATTCTTATTTTCAATGATGGCCTAGGAACAGTGGGTTAACTGCCTTGTTCAGGGGCAGAACAACAGATTTGTACCTTGTCAGCTCGGGGAATTGAACTTGCAACCTTTCAGTTACTAGTCCAACACTCTAACCACTAGGCTACCCTGCCGAACACTGTTCATCGATTACAGCTCAGCATTAAACACCACAGTACCCTGCAAACTCATCATTAGGCTTGAGACCCTGGGTCTCGACCCCGCCCAGTGCAACTGGGTCCTTGACTTCCTCACGGGCCGCCCCCAGGTGGTGAAGGTAGGAAACAACATCTCCACTCCACTGATCCTTAACACTGGGGCCCCACAAGGGTGCGTTCTCAGCCCTCTCCTGTACTCCCTGTTCACCCATGACTGCGTGGCCATGCACGCATCCAACTCAATTATCAAGTTTGCAGACGACACTACAGTGGTAGGCTTGATTACCAACAACGACGAGATGGCCTACGGAAGAGGAGAGGGCTCTTGGAGTGTGGTGTCAGGAAAATAACCTCTCACTCAACATCAACAAAACATCAACTGATCGTGGACTTCAGGAAACAGCAGAGGGAGCATCCCCCTATCCACATCGACGGGACAGTAGTGGAGAAGGTGGAAAGCTTTAAGTTCCTTGGTGTACAAATCACTGACAAAACTAAAATGGTCCACGCACACAGACAGTGTGGTGAAGAAAGCACAACAGCGCCTCTTCAACCTTAAGAGGCTGAAGAAACGTGGCGTGTCACCGAAAACCAACACTAACTGTCGGGCTGTATCACTGCCTGGTACGGCAACTGCACCGCCCACAACCGCAGGGCTCTCCAGAGGCGGTCTGCACAACGCATCACCGTGGGTAAACAACCTGCCCTCCAGGACACCTACACCACCCGATGTCACAGGAAGGAAGGAAGGCAAAAAGATCATCATGGACAATAATCACCAGGGCCACTACCTGTTCATCCAGAAGGCGAGGTCAGTTCAGTACAGGTGCATCAAAGCTGGGACAGAGATTGAAAAACAGCTTCTATCTCAAGGCCATCAGACTGTTAAACAGCCACCACTAGCACAGAGGCGGCTGCCTACCGACAGACTTGATATCATTGGCCACTTTAATAAATGGAACACTAGTCACTTTAATAATGTTTACATATCTCGCATATGTATATACTGCATCCTTCACTATCTATTCATTAGTCATCTCATATGTATATACTGCATCCTTCACTATCTCATATGTATATACTGTATACTGTATCCTTCACTATCTATTCATTACTATCTATTGCATCTTAGCAGCTGTCACTGCTCATCCATATATTTTATATATTCTCATCCCATTCCTTTACTAGATTGTGGGTATTAGGTTTGTTGTGGAAGTTGTTAGATATTAGGGTTTGTTGTGGAATTAGATACTGCTGCACTGTCGGAACTAGAATTATAAGCATTTCGCTACACTCACAATAACATCTGCTAACCAAGTGTATGTGACCAATACTACACTGCTCAAAAAAATAAAGGGAACACTTAAACAACACAATGTAACTCCAAGTCAATCACACTTCTGTGAAATCAAACTGTCCACTTAGGAAGCAACACTGATTGACAATAAATTTCACATGCTGTTGTGCAAATGGAATAGACAACAGGTGGAAATTATAGGCAATTAGCAAGACACCCCCAATAAAGGAGTGGTTCTGAAGGTGGTGACCACAGACCACTTCTCAGTTCCTATTCTTCCTGGCTGATGTTTTGGTCACTTTTGAATGCTGGCGGTGCTTTCACTCTAGTGGTAGCATGAGACGGAGTCTACAACCCACACAAGTGGCTCAGGTAGTGCAGCTCATCCAGGATGGCACATCAATGCGAGCTGTGGCAAGAAGGTTTGCTGTGTCTGTCAGCATAGTGTCCAGAGCATGGAGGCGCTACCAGGAGACAGGCCAGTACATCAGGAGACGTGGAGGAGGCCGTGGAGGGCAACAACCCAGCAGCAGGACCACTACCTCCGCCTTTGTGCAAGGAGGAGCACTGCCAGAGCCCTGCAAAATGACCTCCAGCAGGCCACAAATGTGCATGTGTCTGCTCAAACGGTCAGAAACAGACTCCATGAGGGTGGTATGAGGGCCCAACGTCCACAGGTGGGGGTTGTGCTTACAGCCCAACACCGTGCAGGACGTTTGGCATTTGCCAGAGAACACCAAGATTGGCAAATCGCCACTGGCGCCCTGTGCTCTTCACAGATGAAAGCAGGTTCACACTGAGCACGTGACAGACGTGACAGAGTCTGGAGACGCCGTGGAGAACGTTCTGCTGCCTGCAACATCCTCCAGCATGACCGGTTTGGCGGTGGGTCAGTCATGGTGTGGGGTGGCATTTCTTTGGGGGCCGCACAGCCCTCCATGTGCTCGCCAGAGGTAGCCTGACTGCCATTAGGTACCGAGATGAGATCCTCAGACCCCTTGTGAGACCATATGCTGGTGCGGTTGGCCCTGGGTTCCTCCTAATGCAAGACAATGCTAGACCTCATGTGGCTGGAGTGTGTCAGCAGTTCCTGCAAGAGGAAGGCATTGATGCTAAGGACTGGCCCGCCCGTTCCCCAGACCTGAATCCAATTGAGCACATCTGGGACATCATGTCTCGCTCCATCCACCAACGCCACGTTGCACCACAGACTGTCCAGGAGTTGGCGGATGCTTTAGTCCAGGTCTGGGAGGAGATCCCTCAGGAGACCATCCGCCACCTCATCAGGAGCATGCCCAGGCATTGTAGGGAGGTCATTCAGGCACGTGGAGGCCACACACACTACTGAGCCTCATTTTGACTTGTTTTAAGGACATTACATCAAAGTTGGATCAGGCTGTAGTGTGGTTTTCCACTTTAATTTTGAGTGTGACTCCAAATCCAGACCTCCATGGGTTGATAAATTTGATTTCCATTGATAATTCTTGTGTGATTTTGTTGTCAGCACATTCAACTATGTAAAGAAAAAAGTATTTAATAAGATTATTTCATTCATTCAGATCTATGATGTGTTATTTTAGTGTTCCCTTTATTTTTTTTGAGCAGTGTATTTTATTTTATTTTATGTCACGTGTGACTAGAGGTGCATACGAAGCTCTCCCTTGCTCTCCATTTGGCAAATCTGACCATAATTCCATCCTCCTGCTCACAAACCAAAACGCAAACAGAAAGTACCAGCAACAACGAAACAGATGCAGATAAAGGACTGTTTCGCAGACTGGAAAATGTTCCAGGATTCATCAGATAACCACATCAGTCACCGGCCCCACAGTGACCGTACGTACATATCCCAACCAGAAGCCATGGATTACAGGCAACATCCACACTGAGCTAAAGGCTAGAGATTCCGCAGACCACCATAGTCCCTGTACCCAAGAACGCCAAGGTAACCTGTCTAAATGACTACCACCCCGTAGCACTCACATCTGTAGCCATGAAATTCTTTGAAAAGGCTGGTCATGGCTCACATCAACACCATCATCCCAGACATCCTGGACCATTCGATTTCACATACCACCCCAACAGATTCACAGATTGCACTCCACACTGCCATTTCCCATCTGGACAAAAATAACACCTACGTGAGAATGCTGTTCATTGACTACAGCTCACCGTTCAACACCATAGTGCCCTCCAAGCTCATCAATAAGGACAGGACACTGGAACTAAACACCTCCCACTGCAACTGGATCCTGGACTGCCTGACGGGGCCGCACCCAGGTGGTGAGGGTAGGCAACAACACATCCGCCACGCTGACCCTCAACACAGGGGCCCCTCAGGGGTGTGTGCTTAGTCCCATCATGTACTTCCTGTTCACCCACGACTGCGTGGCTGCGCACGACTACCAACACCATCATTAAGTTAGCCGACGACAGCGGTAGGCCTGATCACCGACGACGAGATAGCCTATAGGGAGGAGGTCAGAGACCTGGCCGGGTGGTGCCAGAACAACAACCTGTCCTTCAATGTCAGTAAGACAAAGGAGCTGATCGTGGACTATAGGAAAATGACGGGCGAGCACGGCCCTATTCACATAGACAGGGCTGTAGTGAAGCGGGTCGAGAGCTTCAAGTTCCTCATTGTCCACATCAGTAAGGACCCATCATGGTGCAAACACACCAATACAGTCGTGAAGAAGGTACGACATCTCTTCCTCCTTAGGAGGCTGAAAAGATGTGGCATGGGCCCTCAGATCCTCAAGAAGTTCTACAGCTGCACCATCGAGGACATCTTGACTGGCTGCATCATCGCTTGGTATGGCAACTGCTTGGCATTCAACCGCAAGGCGCTACAGAGGATAGTGTGTACGGCCAGCACATCACTGGGGCCGAGCTTCCTGCCATCCAGGTACTCTATACCAGGCGGTGTCAGAGGAAGGCCCTAAACATTGTCTAAGACATCAGTCACCCTAGTCATAGACTGTTCTCTCTGCTACCGCACGGCAAGTGGTACCGGAGTCTAGGTCCAAGAGACTCCTGAAAAGCTTCCATCCCCAAGCAATAAGACTCCTGAACAGTTAATCAATGTTTTGCTCAAAATATTTGGCCATTATAGTAGACATCGATCAAGTGCACAAGGCTACATGTGTGCAAAAATAACGTTCACGGAGTAAAACATTTAATAATCACCCCCCCCACACACACTCACACACAGGTGTTACTGTCAAGTTCAACACAACTAAAGCAATATCTTTGGGCTACACTGCACATTATTACGTTGTCCACGTTCTGCCTGCGGACATCTGTTCTACAATGTTCCAGCAGAGCATGAGACCCTTTGTTGGCAAAATGGATCTCTTCCAGGCAGAGAGTAACGTTACCCCTTTTTATCCACTGGATTGAAGAAGTGAGAAGTGTGTGGTGTTCCTTTCACATCTATAGTGACATCCAGTTTAAACCAGGCCCAGCTCCAGTTACACTTGATCCCTGAATCCACCTGTTTAACAAGCTCCTCTATAGTGACATCCAGTTTAAACCAGGCCCAGCTCCAGCTACACTTGATCCCTGAATCCACCTGTTTAACAAGCTCCTCTATAGTGACATCCAGTTTAAACCAGGCCCAGCTCCAGCTACACTTGATCCCTGAATCCACTTGTTTAACAAGCTCCTCTATAGTGACATCCAGTTTAAACCAGGCCCAGCTCCAGCTACACTTGATCCCTGAATCCACTTGTTTAACAAGCAATGCCTAATTTTCACTTAATTCTCTCATTCTGAAAATTAACCACATACTTTAGAGGGATAGGTCACTAGCTGGTTAACATTTCACACAGATTGCCAGGGTCCAGTAAGCATCTAACGCGTTATAACTTGAGGAACGGCAAGGAGTCGTTACCAGTTAATACTATAGTGAATTGGTTAGGTTACTACTGTCAGTTCATCTGATGTTGTAACGTTACCAGTTAATACTATAGTGAATTGGTTAGGTTACTACTGTCAGTTCATCTGATGTTGTAACATAATACCAGTTAATACTATAGTGAATTGGTTAGGTTACTACTGTCAGTTCATCTGACGTTGTAACATAATACCAGTTAATACTATAGTGAATTGGTTAGGTTACTACTGTCAGTTCATCTGATGTTGTAACATAATACCAGTTAATACTATAGTGAATTGGTTAGGTTACTACTGTCAGTTCATCTGATGTTGTAACATAATACCAGTTAATACTATAGTGAATTGGTTAGGTTACTACTGTCAGTTCATCTGATGTTGTAACGCGTTACCAGTTAATACTATAGTGAATTGGTTAGGTTACTACTGTCAGTTCATCTGATGTTGTAACATAATACCAGTTAACACTATAGTGAATTGGTTAGGTTACTACTGTCAGTTCATCTGACGTTGTAACATAATACCAGTTAATACTATAGTGAATTGGTTAGGTTACTACTGTCAGTTCATCTGATGTTGTAACATAATACCAGTTAATACTATAGTGAATTGGTTAGGTTACTACTGTCAGTTCATCTGATGTTGTAACGTTACCAGTTAATACTATAGTGAATTGGTTAGGTTACTACTGTCAGTTCATCTGATGTTGTAACATTATACCAGTTAATACTATAGTGAATTGGTTAGGTTACTACTGTCAGTTCATCTGATGTTGTAACGTTACCAGTTAATACTATAGTGAATTGGTTAGGTTACTACTGTCAGCTCATCTGATGTTGTAACGTTACCAGTTAATACTATAGTGATTTGGTTAGGTTACTACTGTCAGTTCATCTGATGTTGTAACGTTACCAGTTAATACTATAGTGAATTGGTTAGGTTACTACTGTCAGCTCATCTGATGTTGTAACATAATACCAGTTAATACTATAGTGAATTGGTTAGGTTACTACTGTCAGTTCATCTGATGTTGTAACATAATACCAGTTAATACTATAGTGAATTGGTTAGGTTACTACTGTCAGTTCATCTGATGTTGTAACATAATACCAGTTAATACTATAGTGAATTGGTTAGGTTACTACTGTCAGTTCATCTGATGTTGTAACGTTACCAGTTAATACTATAGTGAATTGGTTAGGTTACTACTGTCAGTTCATCTGATGTTGTAACGTTACCAGTTAATACTATAGTGAATACCACACCTGTTGTTTACCAAGGACCCGTCAGTCAGCATTTCACTGTTACCAAGCATGTGACATAACATTTGGATTTGTTACTCTACCTTTAAAGATGAGTTTCTGTGCAGGCATCGGGACTCCGGTTACCTGAACGAGAGCATCAGAAAGGTCCTTCAGTGTCGGTTCGTTCCCGTCCAGCCCCGTTACCGTGATGCTGTGCTTTGTAGAACCTGCATGGGTGTGGATTAGACACAGAGTACCTTCATATAGAGGCTACATCAGAGACATTAGCTAGTCATCTCAGTGTCTGATAGGTGCTGATAGCAACATGGGTGTGGATTAGACAGAGTACCTTCATATAGAGGCTACATCAGAGACATTAGCTAGTCATCTCAGTGTCTGATAGGTGCTGATAGCAACATGGGTGTGGATTAGACAGAGTACCTTCATATAGAGGCTACATCAGAGACATTAGCTAGTCATCTCAGTGTCTGATAGGTGCTGATAGCAACATGGGTGTGGATTAGACAGAGTACCTTCATATAGAGGCTACATCAGAGACATTAGCTAGTCATCTCAGTGTCTGATAGGTGCTGATAGCAACATGGGTGTGGATTAGACAGAGTACCTTCATATAGAGGCTACATCAGAGACATTAGCTAGTCATCTCAGTGTCTGATAGGTGCTGATAGCAACATGGGTGTGGATTAGACAGAGTACCTTCATATAGAGGCTACATCAGAGACATTAGCTAGTCATCTCAGTGTCTGATAGGTGCTGATAGCAACATGGGTGTGGATTAGACAGAGTACCTTCATATAGAGGCTACATCAGAGACATTAGCTAGTCATCTCAGTGTCTGATAGGTGCTGATAGCAACATGGGTGTGGATTAGACAGAGTACCTTCATATAGAGGCTACATCAGAGACATTAGCTAGTCATCTCAGTGTCTGATAGGTGCTGATAGCAACATGGGTGTGGATTAGACAGAGTACCTTCATATAGAGGCTACATCAGAGACATTAGCTAGTCATCTCAGTGTCTGATAGGTGCTGATAGCAACATGGGTGTGGATTAGACAGAGTACCTTCATATAGAGGCTACATCAGAGACATTAGCTAGTCATCTCAGTGTCTGATAGGTGCTGATAGCAACATGGGTGTGGATTAGACACAGAGTACCTTCATATAGAGGCTACATCAGAGACATTAGCTAGTCATCTCAGTGTCTGATAGGTGCTGATAGCAACATGGGTGTGGATTAGACACAGAGTACCTTCATATAGAGGCTACATCAGAGACATTAGCTAGTCATCTCAGTGTCTGATAGGTGCTGATAGCAACATGGGTGTGGATTAGACAGAGTACCTTCATATAGAGGCTACATCAGAGACATTAGCTAGTCATCTCAGTGTCTGATAGGTGCTGATAGCAACATGGGTGTGGATTAGACAGAGTACCTTCATATAGAGGCTACATCAGAGACATTAGCTAGTCATCTCAGTGTCTGATAGGTGCTGATAGCAACATGGGTGTGGATTAGACAGAGTACCTTCATATAGAGGCTACATCAGAGACATTAGCTAGTCATCTCAGTGTCTGATAGGTGCTGATAGCAACATGGGTGTGGATTAGACACAGAGTACCTTCATATAGAGGCTACATCAGAGACATTAGCTAGTCATCTCAGTGTCTGATAGGTGCTGATAGCAACATGGGTGTGGATTAGACACAGAGTACCTTCATATAGAGGCTACATCAGAGACATTAGCTAGTCATCTCAGTGTCTGATAGGTGCTGATAGCAACATGGGTGTGGATTAGACACAGAGTACCTTCATATAGAGGCTACATCAGAGACATTAGCTAGTCATCTCAGTGTCTGATAGGTGCTGATAGCAACATGGGTGTGGATTAGACAGAGTACCTTCATATAGAGGCTACATCAGAGACATTAGCTAGTCATCTCAGTGTCTGATAGGTGCTGATAGCAACATGGGTGTGGATTAGACAGAGTACCTTCATATAGAGGCTACATCAGAGACATTAGCTAGTCATCTCAGTGTCTGATAGGTGCTGATAGCAACATGGGTGTGGATTAGACACAGAGTACCTTCATATAGAGGCTACATCAGAGACATTAGCTAGTCATCTCAGTGTCTGATAGGTGCTGATAGCAACATGGGTGTGGATTAGACACAGAGTACCTTCATATAGAGGCTACATCAGAGACATTAGCTAGTCATCTCAGTGTCTGATAGGTGCTGATAGCAACATGGGTGTGGATTAGACAGAGTACCTTCATATAGAGGCTACATCAGAGACATTAGCTAGTCATCTCAGTGTCTGATAGGTGCTGATAGCAACATGGGTGTGGATTAGACAGAGTACCTTCATATAGAGGCTACATCAGAGACATTAGCTAGTCATCTCAGTGTCTGATAGGTGCTGATAGCAACATGGGTGTGGATTAGACAGAGTACCTTCATATAGAGGCTACATCAGAGACATTAGCTAGTCATCTCAGTGTCTGATAGGTGCTGATAGCAACATGGGTGTGGATTAGACAGAGTACCTTCATATAGAGGCTACATCAGAGACATTAGCTAGTCATCTCAGTGTCTGATAGGTGCTGATAGCAACATGGGTGTGGATTAGACACAGAGTACCTTCATATAGAGGCTACATCAGAGACATTAGCTAGTCATCTCAGTGTCTGATAGGTGCTGATAGCAACATGGGTGTGGATTAGACAGAGTACCTTCATATAGAGGCTACATCAGAGACATTAGCTAGTCATCTCAGTGTCTGATAGGTGCTGATAGCAACATGGGTGTGGATTAGACCACAGAGTACCTTCATATAGAGGCTACATCAGAGACATTAGCTAGTCATCTCAGTGTCTGATAGGTGCTGATAGCAACATGGGTGTGGATTAGACAGAGTACCTTCATATAGAGGCTACATCAGAGACATTAGCTAGTCATCTCAGTGTCTGATAGGTGCTGATAGCAACATGGGTGTGGATTAGACAGAGTACCTTCATATAGAGGCTACATCAGAGACATTAGCTAGTCATCTCAGTGTCTGATAGGTGCTGATAGCAACATGGGTGTGGATTAGACAGAGTACCTTCATATAGAGGCTACATCAGAGACATTAGCTAGTCATCTCAGTGTCTGATAGGTGCTGATAGCAACATGGGTGTGGATTAGACAGAGTACCTTCATATAGAGGCTACATCAGAGACATTAGCTAGTCATCTCAGTGTCTGATAGGTGCTGATAGCAACATGGGTGTGGATTAGACAGAGTACCTTCATATAGAGGCTACATCAGAGACATTAGCTAGTCATCTCAGTGTCTGATAGGTGCTGATAGCAACATGGGTGTGGATTAGACAGAGTACCTTCATATAGAGGCTACATCAGAGACATTAGCTAGTCATCTCAGTGTCTGATAGGTGCTGATAGCAACATGGGTGTGGATTAGACAGAGTACCTTCATATAGAGGCTACATCAGAGACATTAGCTAGTCATCTCAGTGTCTGATAGGTGCTGATAGCAACATGGGTGTGGATTAGACAGAGTACCTTCATATAGAGGCTACATCAGAGACATTAGCTAGTCATCTCAGTGTCTGATAGGTGCTGATAGCAACATGGGTGTGGATTAGACAGAGTACCTTCATATAGAGGCTACATCAGAGACATTAGCTAGTCATCTCAGTGTCTGATAGGTGCTGATAGCAACATGGGTGTGGATTAGACAGAGTACCTTCATATAGAGGCTACATCAGAGACATTAGCTAGTCATCTCAGTGTCTGATAGGTGCTGATAGCAACATGGGTGTGGATTAGACAGAGTACCTTCATATAGAGGCTACATCAGAGACATTAGCTAGTCATCTCAGTGTCTGATAGGTGCTGATAGCAACATGGGTGTGGATTAGACAGAGTACCTTCATATAGAGGCTACATCAGAGACATTAGCTAGTCATCTCAGTGTCTGATAGGTGCTGATAGCAACATGGGTGTGGATTAGACAGAGTACCTTCATATAGAGGCTACATCAGAGACATTAGCTAGTCATCTCAGTGTCTGATAGGTGCTGATAGCAACATGGGTGTGGATTAGACAGAGTACCTTCATATAGAGGCTACATCAGAGACATTAGCTAGTCATCTCAGTGTCTGATAGGTGCTGATAGCAACATGGGTGTGGATTAGACAGAGTACCTTCATATAGAGGCTACATCAGAGACATTAGCTAGTCATCTCAGTGTCTGATAGGTGCTGATAGCAACATGGGTGTGGATTAGACAGAGTACCTTCATATAGAGGCTACATCAGAGACATTAGCTAGTCATCTCAGTGTCTGATAGGTGCTGATAGCAACATGGGTGTGGATTAGACAGAGTACCTTCATATAGAGGCTACATCAGAGACATTAGCTAGTCATCTCAGTGTCTGATAGGTGCTGATAGCAACATGGGTGTGGATTAGACAGAGTACCTTCATATAGAGGCTACATCAGAGACATTAGCTAGTCATCTCAGTGTCTGATAGGTGCTGATAGCAACATGGGTGTGGATTAGACAGAGTACCTTCATATAGAGGCTACATCAGAGACATTAGCTAGTCATCTCAGTGTCTGATAGGTGCTGATAGCAACATGGGTGTGGATTAGACAGAGTACCTTCATATAGAGGCTACATCAGAGACATTAGCTAGTCATCTCAGTGTCTGATAGGTGCTGATAGCAACATGGGTGTGGATTAGACAGAGTACCTTCATATAGAGGCTACATCAGAGACATTAGCTAGTCATCTCAGTGTCTGATAGGTGCTGATAGCAACATGGGTGTGGATTAGACAGAGTACCTTCATATAGAGGCTACATCAGAGACATTAGCTAGTCATCTCAGTGTCTGATAGGTGCTGATAGCAACATGGGTGTGGATTAGACAGAGTACCTTCATATAGAGGCTACATCAGAGACATTAGCTAGTCATCTCAGTGTCTGATAGGTGCTGATAGCAACATGGGTGTGGATTAGACAGAGTACCTTCATATAGAGGCTACATCAGAGACATTAGCTAGTCATCTCAGTGTCTGATAGGTGCTGATAGCAACATGGGTGTGGATTAGACAGAGTACCTTCATATAGAGGCTACATCAGAGACATTAGCTAGTCATCTCAGTGTCTGATAGGTGCTGATAGCAACATGGGTGTGGATTAGACAGAGTACCTTCATATAGAGGCTACATCAGAGACATTAGCTAGTCATCTCAGTGTCTGATAGGTGCTGATAGCAACATGGGTGTGGATTAGACAGAGTACCTTCATATAGAGGCTACATCAGAGACATTAGCTAGTCATCTCAGTGTCTGATAGGTGCTGATAGCAACATGGGTGTGGATTAGACAGAGTACCTTCATATAGAGGCTACATCAGAGACATTAGCTAGTCATCTCAGTGTCTGATAGGTGCTGATAGCAACATGGGTGTGGATTAGACAGAGTACCTTCATATAGAGGCTACATCAGAGACATTAGCTAGTCATCTCAGTGTCTGATAGGTGCTGATAGCAACATGGGTGTGGATTAGACAGAGTACCTTCATATAGAGGCTACATCAGAGACATTAGCTAGTCATCTCAGTGTCTGATAGGTGCTGATAGCAACATGGGTGTGGATTAGACAGAGTACCTTCATATAGAGGCTACATCAGAGACATTAGCTAGTCATCTCAGTGTCTGATAGGTGCTGATAGCAACATGGGTGTGGATTAGACAGAGTACCTTCATATAGAGGCTACATCAGAGACATTAGCTAGTCATCTCAGTGTCTGATAGGTGCTGATAGCAACATGGGTGTGGATTAGACAGAGTACCTTCATATAGAGGCTACATCAGAGACATTAGCTAGTCATCTCAGTGTCTGATAGGTGCTGATAGCAACATGGGTGTGGATTAGACAGAGTACCTTCATATAGAGGCTACATCAGAGACATTAGCTAGTCATCTCAGTGTCTGATAGGTGCTGATAGCAACATGGGTGTGGATTAGACAGAGTACCTTCATATAGAGGCTACATCAGAGACATTAGCTAGTCATCTCAGTGTCTGATAGGTGCTGATAGCAACATGGGTGTGGATTAGACAGAGTACCTTCATATAGAGGCTACATCAGAGACATTAGCTAGTCATCTCAGTGTCTGATAGGTGCTGATAGCAACATGGGTGTGGATTAGACAGAGTACCTTCATATAGAGGCTACATCAGAGACATTAGCTAGTCATCTCAGTGTCTGATAGGTGCTGATAGCAACATGGGTGTGGATTAGACAGAGTACCTTCATATAGAGGCTACATCAGAGACATTAGCTAGTCATCTCAGTGTCTGATAGGTGCTGATAGCAACATGGGTGTGGATTAGACAGAGTACCTTCATATAGAGGCTACATCAGAGACATTAGCTAGTCATCTCAGTGTCTGATAGGTGCTGATAGCAACATGGGTGTGGATTAGACAGAGTACCTTCATATAGAGGCTACATCAGAGACATTAGCTAGTCATCTCAGTGTCTGATAGGTGCTGATAGCAACATGGGTGTGGATTAGACAGAGTACCTTCATATAGAGGCTACATCAGAGACATTAGCTAGTCATCTCAGTGTCTGATAGGTGCTGATAGCAACATGGGTGTGGATTAGACAGAGTACCTTCATATAGAGGCTACATCAGAGACATTAGCTAGTCATCTCAGTGTCTGATAGGTGCTGATAGCAACATGGGTGTGGATTAGACAGAGTACCTTCATATAGAGGCTACATCAGAGACATTAGCTAGTCATCTCAGTGTCTGATAGGTGCTGATAGCAACATGGGTGTGGATTAGACAGAGTACCTTCATATAGAGGCTACATCAGAGACATTAGCTAGTCATCTCAGTGTCTGATAGGTGCTGATAGCAACATGGGTGTGGATTAGACAGAGTACCTTCATATAGAGGCTACATCAGAGACATTAGCTAGTCATCTCAGTGTCTGATAGGTGCTGATAGCAACATGGGTGTGGATTAGACAGAGTACCTTCATATAGAGGCTACATCAGAGACATTAGCTAGTCATCTCAGTGTCTGATAGGTGCTGATAGCAACATGGGTGTGGATTAGACAGAGTACCTTCATATAGAGGCTACATCAGAGACATTAGCTAGTCATCTCAGTGTCTGATAGGTGCTGATAGCAACATGGGTGTGGATTAGACAGAGTACCTTCATATAGAGGCTACATCAGAGACATTAGCTAGTCATCTCAGTGTCTGATAGGTGCTGATAGCAACATGGGTGTGGATTAGACAGAGTACCTTCATATAGAGGCTACATCAGAGACATTAGCTAGTCATCTCAGTGTCTGATAGGTGCTGATAGCAACATGGGTGTGGATTAGACAGAGTACCTTCATATAGAGGCTACATCAGAGACATTAGCTAGTCATCTCAGTGTCTGATAGGTGCTGATAGCAACATGGGTGTGGATTAGACAGAGTACCTTCATATAGAGGCTACATCAGAGACATTAGCTAGTCATCTCAGTGTCTGATAGGTGCTGATAGCAACATGGGTGTGGATTAGACAGAGTACCTTCATAGAGGGCTACATCAGAGACATTAGCTAGTCATCTCAGTGTCTGATAGGTGCTGATAGCAACATGGGTGTGGATTAGACAGAGTACCTTCATATAGAGGCTACATCAGAGACATTAGCTAGTCATCTCAGTGTCTGATAGGTGCTGATAGCAACATGGGTGTGGATTAGACAGAGTACCTTCATATAGAGGCTACATCAGAGACATTAGCTAGTCATCTCAGTGTCTGATAGGTGCTGATAGCAACATGGGTGTGGATTAGACAGAGTACCTTCATATAGAGGCTACATCAGAGACATTAGCTAGTCATCTCAGTGTCTGATAGGTGCTGATAGCAACATGGGTGTGGATTAGACAGAGTACCTTCATATAGAGGCTACATCAGAGACATTAGCTAGTCATCTCAGTGTCTGATAGGTGCTGATAGCAACATGGGTGTGGATTAGACAGAGTACCTTCATATAGAGGCTACATCAGAGACATTAGCTAGTCATCTCAGTGTCTGATAGGTGCTGATAGCAACATGGGTGTGGATTAGACAGAGTACCTTCATATAGAGGCTACATCAGAGACATTAGCTAGTCATCTCAGTGTCTGATAGGTGCTGATAGCAACATGGGTGTGGATTAGACAGAGTACCTTCATATAGAGGCTACATCAGAGACATTAGCTAGTCATCTCAGTGTCTGATAGGTGCTGATAGCAACATGGGTGTGGATTAGACAGAGTACCTTCATATAGAGGCTACATCAGAGACATTAGCTAGTCATCTCAGTGTCTGATAGGTGCTGATAGCAACATGGGTGTGGATTAGACAGAGTACCTTCATATAGAGGCTACATCAGAGACATTAGCTAGTCATCTCAGTGTCTGATAGGTGCTGATAGCAACATGGGTGTGGATTAGACAGAGTACCTTCATATAGAGGCTACATCAGAGACATTAGCTAGTCATCTCAGTGTCTGATAGGTGCTGAT
This sequence comes from Brachymystax lenok tsinlingensis, assembly GCA_030435695.1. Lineage (NCBI taxonomy): Eukaryota > Metazoa > Chordata > Actinopteri > Salmoniformes > Salmonidae > Brachymystax > Brachymystax lenok. The sequence goes on from CM059788.1 coordinate 47,736,987, forward strand.
AGCAACATGGGTGTGGATTAGACAGAGTACCTTCATATAGAGGCTACATCAGAGACATTAGCTAGTCATCTCAGTGTCTGATAGGTGCTGATAGCAACATGGGTGTGGATTAGACAGAGTACCTTCATATAGAGGCTACATCAGAGACATTAGCTAGTCATCTCAGTGTCTGATAGGTGCTGATAGCAACATGGGTGTGGATTAGACAGAGTACCTTCATATAGAGGCTACATCAGAGACATTAGCTAGTCATCTCAGTGTCTGATAGGTGCTGATAGCAACATGGGTGTGGATTAGACAGAGTACCTTCATATAGAGGCTACATCAGAGACATTAGCTAGTCATCTCAGTGTCTGATAGGTGCTGATAGCAACATGGGTGTGGATTAGACAGAGTACCTTCATATAGAGGCTACATCAGAGACATTAGCTAGTCATCTCAGTGTCTGATAGGTGCTGATAGCAACATGGGTGTGGATTAGACAGAGTACCTTCATATAGAGGCTACATCAGAGACATTAGCTAGTCATCTCAGTGTCTGATAGGTGCTGATAGCAACATGGGTGTGGATTAGACAGAGTACCTTCATATAGAGGCTACATCAGAGACATTAGCTAGTCATCTCAGTGTCTGATAGGTGCTGATAGCAACATGGGTGTGGATTAGACAGAGTACCTTCATATAGAGGCTACATCAGAGACATTAGCTAGTCATCTCAGTGTCTGATAGGTGCTGATAGCAACATGGGTGTGGATTAGACAGAGTACCTTCATATAGAGGCTACATCAGAGACATTAGCTAGTCATCTCAGTGTCTGATAGGTGCTGATAGCAACATGGGTGTGGATTAGACAGAGTACCTTCATATAGAGGCTACATCAGAGACATTAGCTAGTCATCTCAGTGTCTGATAGGTGCTGATAGCAACATGGGTGTGGATTAGACAGAGTACCTTCATATAGAGGCTACATCAGAGACATTAGCTAGTCATCTCAGTGTCTGATAGGTGCTGATAGCAACATGGGTGTGGATTAGACAGAGTACCTTCATATAGAGGCTACATCAGAGACATTAGCTAGTCATCTCAGTGTCTGATAGGTGCTGATAGCAACATGGGTGTGGATTAGACAGAGTACCTTCATATAGAGGCTACATCAGAGACATTAGCTAGTCATCTCAGTGTCTGATAGGTGCTGATAGCAACATGGGTGTGGATTAGACAGAGTACCTTCATATAGAGGCTACATCAGAGACATTAGCTAGTCATCTCAGTGTCTGATAGGTGCTGATAGCAACATGGGTGTGGATTAGACAGAGTACCTTCATATAGAGGCTACATCAGAGACATTAGCTAGTCATCTCAGTGTCTGATAGGTGCTGATAGCAACATGGGTGTGGATTAGACAGAGTACCTTCATATAGAGGCTACATCAGAGACATTAGCTAGTCATCTCAGTGTCTGATAGGTGCTGATAGCAACATGGGTGTGGATTAGACAGAGTACCTTCCTTCATATAGAGGCTACATCAGAGACATTAGCTAGTCATCTCAGTGTCTGATAGGTGCTGATAGCAACATGGGTGTGGATTAGACAGAGTACCTTCATATAGAGGCTACATCAGAGACATTAGCTAGTCATCTCAGTGTCTGATAGGTGCTGATAGCAACATGGGTGTGGATTAGACAGAGTACCTTCATATAGAGGCTACATCAGAGACATTAGCTAGTCATCTCAGTGTCTGATAGGTGCTGATAGCAACATGGGTGTGGATTAGACAGAGTACCTTCATATAGAGGCTACATCAGAGACATTAGCTAGTCATCTCAGTGTCTGATAGGTGCTGATAGCAACATGGGTGTGGATTAGACAGAGTACCTTCATATAGAGGCTACATCAGAGACATTAGCTAGTCATCTCAGTGTCTGATAGGTGCTGATAGCAACATGGGTGTGGATTAGACAGAGTACCTTCATATAGAGGCTACATCAGAGACATTAGCTAGTCATCTCAGTGTCTGATAGGTGCTGATAGCAACATGGGTGTGGATTAGACAGAGTACCTTCATATAGAGGCTACATCAGAGACATTAGCTAGTCATCTCAGTGTCTGATAGGTGCTGATAGCAACATGGGTGTGGATTAGACAGAGTACCTTCATATAGAGGCTACATCAGAGACATTAGCTAGTCATCTCAGTGTCTGATAGGTGCTGATAGCAACATGGGTGTGGATTAGACAGAGTACCTTCATATAGAGGCTACATCAGAGACATTAGCTAGTCATCTCAGTGTCTGATAGGTGCTGATAGCAACATGGGTGTGGATTAGACAGAGTACCTTCATAGAGGCTACATCAGAGACATTAGCTAGTCATCTCAGTGTCTGATAGGTGCTGATAGCAACATGGGTGTGGATTAGACAGAGTACCTTCATATAGAGGCTACATCAGAGACATTAGCTAGTCATCTCAGTGTCTGATAGGTGCTGATAGCAACATGGGTGTGGATTAGACAGAGTACCTTCATATAGAGGCTACATCAGAGACATTAGCTAGTCATCTCAGTGTCTGATAGGTGCTGATAGCAACATGGGTGTGGATTAGACAGAGTACCTTCATATAGAGGCTACATCAGAGACATTAGCTAGTCATCTCAGTGTCTGATAGGTGCTGATAGCAACATGGGTGTGGATTAGACAGAGTACCTTCATATAGAGGCTACATCAGAGACATTAGCTAGTCATCTCAGTGTCTGATAGGTGCTGATAGCAACATGGGTGTGGATTAGACAGAGTACCTTCATATAGAGGCTACATCAGAGACATTAGCTAGTCATCTCAGTGTCTGATAGGTGCTGATAGCAACATGGGTGTGGATTAGACAGAGTACCTTCATATAGAGGCTACATCAGAGACATTAGCTAGTCATCTCAGTGTCTGATAGGTGCTGATAGCAACATGGGTGTGGATTAGACAGAGTACCTTCATATAGAGGCTACATCAGAGACATTAGCTAGTCATCTCAGTGTCTGATAGGTGCTGATAGCAACATGGGTGTGGATTAGACAGAGTACCTTCATATAGAGGCTACATCAGAGACATTAGCTAGTCATCTCAGTGTCTGATAGGTGCTGATAGCAACATGGGTGTGGATTAGACAGAGTACCTTCATATAGAGGCTACATCAGAGACATTAGCTAGTCATCTCAGTGTCTGATAGGTGCTGATAGCAACATGGGTGTGGATTAGACAGAGTACCTTCATATAGAGGCTACATCAGAGACATTAGCTAGTCATCTCAGTGTCTGATAGGTGCTGATAGCAACATGGGTGTGGATTAGACAGAGTACCTTCATATAGAGGCTACATCAGAGACATTAGCTAGTCATCTCAGTGTCTGATAGGTGCTGATAGCAACATGGGTGTGGATTAGACAGAGTACCTTCATATAGAGGCTACATCAGAGACATTAGCTAGTCATCTCAGTGTCTGATAGGTGCTGATAGCAACATGGGTGTGGATTAGACAGAGTACCTTCATATAGAGGCTACATCAGAGACATTAGCTAGTCATCTCAGTGTCTGATAGGTGCTGATAGCAACATGGGTGTGGATTAGACAGAGTACCTTCATATAGAGGCTACATCAGAGACATTAGCTAGTCATCTCAGTGTCTGATAGGTGCTGATAGCAACATGGGTGTGGATTAGACAGAGTACCTTCATATAGAGGCTACATCAGAGACATTAGCTAGTCATCTCAGTGTCTGATAGGTGCTGATAGCAACATGGGTGTGGATTAGACAGAGTACCTTCATATAGAGGCTACATCAGAGACATTAGCTAGTCATCTCAGTGTCTGATAGGTGCTGATAGCAACATGGGTGTGGATTAGACAGAGTACCTTCATATAGAGGCTACATCAGAGACATTAGCTAGTCATCTCAGTGTCTGATAGGTGCTGATAGCAACATGGGTGTGGATTAGACAGAGTACCTTCATATAGAGGCTACATCAGAGACATTAGCTAGTCATCTCAGTGTCTGATAGGTGCTGATAGCAACATGGGTGTGGATTAGACAGAGTACCTTCATAGAGGCTACATCAGAGACATTAGCTAGTCATCTCAGTGTCTGATAGGTGCTGATAGCAACATGGGTGTGGATTAGACAGAGTACCTTTCATATAGAGGCTACATCAGAGACATTAGCTAGTCATCTCAGTGTCTGATAGGTGCTGATAGCAACATGGGTGTGGATTAGACAGAGTACCTTCATATAGAGGCTACATCAGAGACATTAGCTAGTCATCTCAGTGTCTGATAGGTGCTGATAGCAACATGGGTGTGGATTAGACAGAGTACCTTCATATAGAGGCTACATCAGAGACATTAGCTAGTCATCTCAGTGTCTGATAGGTGCTGATAGCAACATGGGTGTGGATTAGACAGAGTACCTTCATATAGAGGCTACATCAGAGACATTAGCTAGTCATCTCAGTGTCTGATAGGTGCTGATAGCAACATGGGTGTGGATTAGACAGAGTACCTTCATATAGAGGCTACATCAGAGACATTAGCTAGTCATCTCAGTGTCTGATAGGTGCTGATAGCAACATGGGTGTGGATTAGACAGAGTACCTTCATATAGAGGCTACATCAGAGACATTAGCTAGTCATCTCAGTGTCTGATAGGTGCTGATAGCAACATGGGTGTGGATTAGACAGAGTACCTTCATATAGAGGCTACATCAGAGACATTAGCTAGTCATCTCAGTGTCTGATAGGTGCTGATAGCAACATGGGTGTGGATTAGACAGAGTACCTTCATATAGAGGCTACATCAGAGACATTAGCTAGTCATCTCAGTGTCTGATAGGTGCTGATAGCAACATGGGTGTGGATTAGACAGAGTACCTTCATATAGAGGCTACATCAGAGACATTAGCTAGTCATCTCAGTGTCTGATAGGTGCTGATAGCAACATGGGTGTGGATTAGACAGAGTACCTTCATATAGAGGCTACATCAGAGACATTAGCTAGTCATCTCAGTGTCTGATAGGTGCTGATAGCAACATGGGTGTGGATTAGACAGAGTACCTTCATATAGAGGCTACATCAGAGACATTAGCTAGTCATCTCAGTGTCTGATAGGTGCTGATAGCAACATGGGTGTGGATTAGACAGAGTACCTTCATAGAGGCTACATCAGAGACATTAGCTAGTCATCTCAGTGTCTGATAGGTGCTGATAGCAACATGGGTGTGGATTAGACAGAGTACCTTCATATAGAGGCTACATCAGAGACATTAGCTAGTCATCTCAGTGTCTGATAGGTGCTGATAGCAACATGGGTGTGGATTAGACAGAGTACCTTCATATAGAGGCTACATCAGAGACATTAGCTAGTCATCTCAGTGTCTGATAGGTGCTGATAGCAACATGGGTGTGGATTAGACAGAGTACCTTCATATAGAGGCTACATCAGAGACATTAGCTAGTCATCTCAGTGTCTGATAGGTGCTGATAGCAACATAGCAACATGGGTGTGGATTAGACAGAGTACCTTCATATAGAGGCTACATCAGAGACATTAGCTAGTCATCTCAGTGTCTGATAGGTGCTGATAGCAACATGGGTGTGGATTAGACAGAGTACCTTCATATAGAGGCTACATCAGAGACATTAGCTAGTCATCTCAGTGTCTGATAGGTGCTGATAGCAACATGGGTGTGGATTAGACAGAGTACCTTCATATAGAGGCTACATCAGAGACATTAGCTAGTCATCTCAGTGTCTGATAGGTGCTGATAGCAACATGGGTGTGGATTAGACAGAGTACCTTCATATAGAGGCTACATCAGAGACATTAGCTAGTCATCTCAGTGTCTGATAGGTGCTGATAGCAACATGGGTGTGGATTAGACAGAGTACCTTCATATAGAGGCTACATCAGAGACATTAGCTAGTCATCTCAGTGTCTGATAGGTGCTGATAGCAACATGGGTGTGGATTAGACAGAGTACCTTCATATAGAGGCTACATCAGAGACATTAGCTAGTCATCTCAGTGTCTGATAGGTGCTGATAGCAACATGGGTGTGGATTAGACAGAGTACCTTCATATAGAGGCTACATCAGAGACATTAGCTAGTCATCTCAGTGTCTGATAGGTGCTGATAGCAACATGGGTGTGGATTAGACAGAGTACCTTCATATAGAGGCTACATCAGAGACATTAGCTAGTCATCTCAGTGTCTGATAGGTGCTGATAGCAACATGGGTGTGGATTAGACAGAGTACCTTCATATAGAGGCTACATCAGAGACATTAGCTAGTCATCTCAGTGTCTGATAGGTGCTGATAGCAACATGGGTGTGGATTAGACAGAGTACCTTCATATAGAGGCTACATCAGAGACATTAGCTAGTCATCTCAGTGTCTGATAGGTGCTGATAGCAACATGGGTGTGGATTAGACAGAGTACCTTCATATAGAGGCTACATCAGAGACATTAGCTAGTCATCTCAGTGTCTGATAGGTGCTGATAGCAACATGGGTGTGGATTAGACAGAGTACCTTCATATAGAGGCTACATCAGAGACATTAGCTAGTCATCTCAGTGTCTGATAGGTGCTGATAGCAACATGGGTGTGGATTAGACAGAGTACCTTCATATAGAGGCTACATCAGAGACATTAGCTAGTCATCTCAGTGTCTGATAGGTGCTGATAGCAACATGGGTGTGGATTAGACAGAGTGTCATATATAGAGCAGCATCATATAGAGGCTACATCAGAGACATTAGCTAGTCATCTCAGTGTCTGATAGGTGCTGATAGCAACATGGGTGTGGATTAGACAGAGTACCTTCATATAGAGGCTACATCAGAGACATTAGCTAGTCATCTCAGTGTCTGATTGGTGCTGATAGCAACATGGGTGTGGATTAGACAGAGTACCTTCATATAGAGGCTACATCAGAGACATTAGCTAGTCATCTCAGTGTCTGATAGGTGCTGATAGCAACATGGGTGTGGATTAGACAGAGTACCTTCATATAGAGGCTACATCAGAGACATTAGCTAGTCATCTCAGTGTCTGATAGGTGCTGATAGCAACATGGGTGTGGATTAGACAGAGTACCTTCATATAGAGGCTACATCAGAGACATTAGCTAGTCATCTCAGTGTCTGACAGGTGCTGATAGCAACATGGGTGTGGATTAGACAGAGTACCTTCATATAGAGGCTACATCAGAGACATTAGCTAGTCATCTCAGTGTCTGATTGGTGCTGATAGCAACATGGGTGTGGATTAGACAGAGTACCTTCATATAGAGGCTACATCAGAGACATTAGCTAGTCATCTCAGTGTCTGATAGGTGCTGATAGCAACATGGGTGTGGATTAGACAGAGTACCTTCATATAGAGGCTACATCAGAGACATTAGCTAGTCATCTCAGTGTCTGATAGGTGCTGATAGCAACATGGGTGTGGATTAGACAGAGTACCTTCATATAGAGGCTACATCAGAGACATTAGCTAGTCATCTCAGTGTCTGACAGGTGCTGATAGCAACATGGGTGTGGATTAGACAGAGTACCTTCATATAGAGGCTACATCAGAGACATTAGCTAGTCATCTCAGTGTCTGATAGGTGCTGATAGCAACATGGGTGTGGATTAGACAGAGTACCTTCATATAGAGGCTACATCAGAGACATTAGCTAGTCATCTCAGTGTCTGATTGGTGCTGATAGCAACATGGGTGTGGATTAGACAGAGTACCTTCATATAGAGGCTACATCAGAGACATTAGCTAGTCATCTCAGTGTCTGATAGGTGCTGATAGCAACATGGGTGTGGATTAGACAGAGTACCTTCATATAGAGGCTACATCAGAGACATTAGCTAGTCATCTCAGTGTCTGATAGGTGCTGATAGCAACATGGGTGTGGATTAGACAGAGTACCTTCATCATAGAGGCTACATCAGAGACATTAGCTAGTCATCTCAGTGTCTGACAGGTGCTGATAGCAACATGGGTGTGGATTAGACAGAGTACCTTCATATAGAGGCTACATCAGAGACATTAGCTAGTCATCTCAGTGTCTGATTGGTGCTGATAGCAACATGGGTGTGGATTAGACAGAGTACCTTCATATAGAGGCTACATCAGAGACATTAGCTAGTCATCTCAGTGTCTGATAGGTGCTGATAGCAACATGGGTGTGGATTAGACAGAGTACCTTCATATAGAGGCTACATCAGAGACATTAGCTAGTCATCTCAGTGTCTGATAGGTGCTGATAGCAACATGGGTGTGGATTAGACAGAGTACCTTCATATAGAGGCTACATCAGAGACATTAGCTAGTCATCTCAGTGTCTGACAGGTGCTGATAGCAACATGGGTGTGGATTAGACAGAGTACCTTCATATAGAGGCTACATCAGAGACATTAGCTAGTCATCTCAGTGTCTGATTGGTGCTGATAGCAACATGGGTGTGGATTAGACAGAGTACCTTCATATAGAGGCTACATCAGAGACATTAGCTAGTCATCTCAGTGTCTGATAGGTGCTGATAGCAACATGGGTGTGGATTAGACAGAGTACCTTCATATAGAGGCTACATCAGAGACATTAGCTAGTCATCTCAGTGTCTGATAGGTGCTGATAGCAACATGGGTGTGGATTAGACAGAGTACCTTCATATAGAGGCTACATCAGAGACATTAGCTAGTCATCTCAGTGTCTGATAGGTGCTGATAGCAACATGGGTGTGGATTAGACAGAGTACCTTCATATAGAGGCTACATCAGAGACATTAGCTAGTCATCTCAGTGTCTGATAGGTGCTGATAGCAACATGGGTGTGGATTAGACAGAGTACCTTCATATAGAGGCTACATCAGAGACATTAGCTAGTCATCTCAGTGTCTGATAGGTGCTGATAGCAACATGGGTGTGGATTAGACACAGAGTACCTTCATATAGAGGCTACATCAGAGACATTAGCTAGTCATCTCAGTGTCTGATAGGTGCTGATAGCAACATGGGTGTGGATTAGACACAGAGTACCTTCATATAGAGGCTACATCAGAGACATTAGCTAGTCATCTCAGTGTCTGATAGGTGCTGATAGCAACATGGGTGTGGATTAGACAGAGTACCTTCATATAGAGGCTACATCAGAGACATTAGCTAGTCATCTCAGTGTCTGATAGGTGCTGATAGCAACATGGGTGTGGATTAGACAGAGTACCTTCATATAGAGGCTACATCAGAGACATTAGCTAGTCATCTCAGTGTCTGATAGGTGCTGATAGCAACATGGGTGTGGATTAGACAGAGTACCTTCATATAGAGGCTACATCAGAGACATTAGCTAGTCATCTCAGTGTCTGATAGGTGCTGATAGCAACATGGGTGTGGATTAGACAGAGTACCTTCATATAGAGGCTACATCAGAGACATTAGCTAGTCATCTCAGTGTCTGATAGGTGCTGATAGCAACATGGGTGTGGATTAGACAGAGTACCTTCATATAGAGGCTACATCAGAGACATTAGCTAGTCATCTCAGTGTCTGATAGGTGCTGATAGCAACATGGGTGTGGATTAGACAGAGTACCTTCATATAGAGGCTACATCAGAGACATTAGCTAGTCATCTCAGTGTCTGATAGGTGCTGATAGCAACATGGGTGTGGATTAGACACAGAGTACCTTCATATAGAGGCTACATCAGAGACATTAGCTAGTCATCTCAGTGTCTGATAGGTGCTGATAGCAACATGGGTGTGGATTAGACACAGAGTACCTTCATATAGAGGCTACATCAGAGACATTAGCTAGTCATCTCAGTGTCTGATAGGTGCTGATAGCAACATGGGTGTGGATTAGACAGAGTACCTTCATATAGAGGCTACATCAGAGACATTAGCTAGTCATCTCAGTGTCTGATAGGTGCTGATAGCAACATGGGTGTGGATTAGACAGAGTACCTTCATATAGAGGCTACATCAGAGACATTAGCTAGTCATCTCAGTGTCTGATAGGTGCTGATAGCAACATGGGTGTGGATTAGACAGAGTACCTTCATATAGAGGCTACATCAGAGACATTAGCTAGTCATCTCAGTGTCTGATAGGTGCTGATAGCAACATGGGTGTGGATTAGACAGAGTACCTTCATATAGAGGCTACATCAGAGACATTAGCTAGTCATCTCAGTGTCTGATTGGTGCTGATAGCAACATGGGTGTGGATTAGACAGAGTACCTTCATATAGAGGCTACATCAGAGACATTAGCTAGTCATCTCAGTGTCTGATTGGTGCTATCAGCACCTTACACAACACAACAAAAACAGTCCACGGGAAGCCAGATGTTAAATACAAGTCCCATTTCAATTGACCGTGCCAGTGGGAACCACTAAACTCGGTAATGTGTTGTATTTTCGTCTCTCATGTGAAACGAGGTATTACCATCTGTTTTGGTCCAATCCAATCTAAAGCAAGACTAGTGTAGATAAATACAGCAGCATTTCAGCAGCACAACGTATCTGCCAAGCAGCTGGCTGGCTAGCATGTCCCGCTGTGTCGCCAGCCCGTCGACTCCCCGACTACCAGGACCAGCTCTGTCTTCGCTTTACCGGGGGAAATACATCAAACAAGCTGCAACATTCAAAGCAAAGGGTTTGACTTTACCGTAAGCAACAGTGACCGTGACAGTATTCTCCGCCATTTCTGTGTAGCATGAGTGAAAAGCCTCGGCTCCGGGGTTCCGGTTGGAAAGCACGCCATCCCGTGTCGGCGGTGGGGACCGGCGGTACTGCACTCTACCGGACGCCGAGCCCACAGACCCCAGACACACCCGGTCCATATAACCCACAACTATCGTCAGAAATCACGCGATATGAATCAGACAGGGGGAAAAGTCACATGAAAAATAACAACAAAAACACAACAGCCATGAAAGTTGTCGATTATATCGACTGATTGCTATTGTATGGGGTGACCGCTCATAGCCGGGTGTACCGTGGCTCAGGTTCAATCACATCTCATTTTATTGGTCACATACACATGGTTAGCAGATGGTAATGCGAGTGTAGCGAAATGCTTGTGCTTCTAGTTCCGACCATGCAGTAGTATCAAGTAATCTAACAAATTCACAACAACTACCTTATACACACAAGAGTAAAGGAATGAATACGAGTATGTACATATAAATATATGGATGAGTGATGGCTGACCGGCATAGGCAAGATGCAGTAGATGGTATAGAGTACAGTACATACACATATATATATATTTGAGATGAGTAATGTAGGATATGTAAACATGATTAAAGTGGAATTATTTAAATTGACTAGAGATCCATTTATTAAATCCATTTACTAAATGTATTAAAGTGGCCTGAGATTTGAGTCAGTATGTTGGCAGCAGCCTCTCTGAGTTAGTGATGGCTGTTCAACAGTCTGATGGCCTTGAGATAGAAACTGTTTTTCAGTCTCTCTGTCCCAGCTTTGATGCACCTGTACTGACCTCGCCTTCTGGATGATAGCGGGGTGAACAGGCAGTGGCTCAGGTGGTTGTTGTCCTTGATGATCTTTTTGGCCTTCCTGTGACATCGGGTGGTGTAGGTGTCCAGGGGGGCAGGTAGTATCAAATCAAACTTTATTTGTCACATGCGTCGAATACAACAAGTGTAGACCTTACTGTGAAATGCTTATCTACAAGCCCTTAAACATCAGTGCAGTTCAAGAAAAGTTAAAAAACTATTTACCAAATAAACTAAAGGAAAAAATAATAAAAAGAAACACAATACCATAACAATAACGAGGCTATATACAGGGGGTACCGGTACCGAGAAAGTCTGTGGGGGTACAGGTTAGAGGTAATTTGTACATGTAGGTAGGGGTGAAGTGACTATGTATAGATAATAAACAGACAGTAGCAGCAGTGTACATGTAGGTAGGGGTGAAGTGACTATGTATAGATAATAAACAGACAGTAGCAGCAGTGTACATGTAGGTAGGGGTGAAGTGACTATGTATAGATAATAAACAGAGAGTAGCAGCAGTGTACATGTAGGTAGGGGTGAAGTGACTATGCATAGATAATAAACAGACAGTAGCAGCAGTGAACATGTAGGTAGGGGTGAAGTGACTATGTATAGATAATAAACAGACAGTAGCAGCAGTGTACATGTAGGTAGGGGTGAAGTGACTATGTATAGATAATAAACAGACAGTAGCAGCAGTGTACATGTAGGTAGGGGTGGAAGTGACTATGTATAGATAATAAACAGACAGTAGCAGCAGTGTACATGTAGGTAGGGGTAAAGTGACTATGTATAGATAATAAACAGAGAGTAGCAGCAGTGTACATGTAGGTAGGGGTGAAGTGACTATGTATAGATAATAAACAGACAGTAGCAGCAGTGTACATGTAGGTAGGGGTGAAGTGACTATGTATAGATAATAAACAGACAGTAGCAGCAGTGTACATGTAGGTAGGGGTAAAGTGACTATGTATAGATAATAAACAGACAGTAGCAGCAGTGTACATGTAGGTAGGGGTAAAGTGACTATGTATAGATAATAAACAGACAGTAGCAGCAGTGTACATGTAGGTAGGGGTGAAGTGACTATGTATAGATAATAAACAGACAGTAGCAGCAGTGTACATGTAGGTAGGGGTAAAGTGACTATGTATAGATAATAAACAGACAGTAGCAGCAGTGTACATGTAGGTAGGGGTAAAGTGACTATGTATAGATAATAAACAGACAGTAGCAGCAGTGTACATGTAGGTAGGGGTAAAGTGACTATGTATAGATAATAAACAGACAGTAGCAGCAGTGTACATGTAGGTAGGGGTGAAGTGACTATGTATAGATAATAAACAGACAGTAGCAGCAGTGTACATGTAGGTAGGGGTGAAGTGACTATGCATAGATAATAAACAGACAGTAGCAGCAGTGTACATGTAGGTAGGGTAAAGTGACTATGTATAGATAATAAACAGACAGTAGCAGCAGTGTACATGTAGGTAGGGGTAAAGTGACTATGTATAGATAATAAACAGACAGTAGCAGCAGTGTACATGTAGGTAGGGGTAAAGTGACTATGTATAGATAATAACCAGAGAGTAGCAGCAGTGTACATGTAGGTAGGGGTGAAGTGACTATGTATAGATAATAAACAGACAGTAGCAGCAGTGTACATGTAGGTAGGGGTGAAGTGACTATGTATAGATAATAAACAGACAGTAGCAGCAGTGTACATGTAGGTAGGGGTAAAGTGACTATGTATAGATAATAAACAGACAGTAGCAGCAGTGTACATGTAGGTAGGGGTAAAGTGACTATGTATAGATAATAAACAGACAGTAGCAGCAGTGTACATGTAGGTAGGGGTGAAGGGACTATGTATAGATAATAAACAGACAGTAGCAGCAGTGTACATGTAGGTAGGGGTAAAGTGACTATGTATAGATAATAAACAGACAGTAGCAGCAGTGTACATGTAGGTAGGGGTAAAGTGACTATGTATAGATAATAAACAGACAGTAGCAGCAGTGTACATGTAGGTAGGGGTGAAGTGACTATGTATAGATAATAAACAGACAGTAGCAGCAGTGTACATGTAGGTAGGGGTGAAGTGACTATGTATAGATAATAAACAGACAGTAGCAGCAGTGTACATGTAGGTAGGGGTGAAGTGACTATGTATAGATAATAAACAGACAGTAGCAGCAGTGTACATGTAGGTAGGGGTAAAGTGACTATGTATAGATAATAAACAGAGAGTAGCAGCAGTGTACATGTAGGTAGGGGTAAAGTGACTATGTATAGATAATAAACAGACAGTAGCAGCAGTGTACATGTAGGTAGGGGTGAAGTGACTATGTATAGATAATAAACAGACAGTAGCAGCAGTGTACATGTAGGTAGGGGTGAAGTGACTATGTATAGATAATAAACAGACAGTAGCAGCAGTGTACATGTAGGTAGGGGTGAAGTGACTATGTATAGATAATAACAGACAGTAGCAGCAGTGTACATGTAGGTAGGGGTAAAGTGACTATGTATAGATAATAAACAGACAGTAGCAGCAGTGTACATGTAGGTAGGGGTGAAGTGACTATGTATAGATAATAACAGACAGTAGCAGCAGTGTACATGTAGGTAGGGGTGATGTGACTATGTATAGATAATAACAGACAGTAGCAGCAGTGTACATGTAGGTAGGGGTGAAGGGACTATGTATAGATAATAAACAGACAGTAGCAGCAGTGTACATGTAGGTAGGGGTAAAGTGACTATGTATAGATAATAAACAGACAGTAGCAGCAGTGTACATGTAGGTAGGGAGTAAAGTGACTATGTATAGATAATAAACAGACAGTAGCAGCAGTGTACATGTAGGTAGGGGTGAAGGGACTATGTATAGATAATAAACAGACAGTAGCAGCAGTGTACATGTAGGTAGGGGTAAAGTGACTATGTATAGATAATAAACAGACAGTAGCAGCAGTGTACATGTAGGTAGGGGTAAAGTGACTATGTATAGATAATAAACAGACAGTAGCAGCAGTGTACATGTAGGTAGGGGTGAAGTGACTATGTATAGATAATAAACAGACAGTAGCAGCAGTGTACATGTAGGTAGGGGTGAAGTGACTATGTATAGATAATAAACAGACAGTAGCAGCAGTGTACATGTAGGTAGGGGTGAAGTGACTATGTATAGATAATAAACAGACAGTAGCAGCAGTGTACATGTAGGTAGGGGTAAAGTGACTATGTATAGATAATAAACAGAGAGTAGCAGCAGTGTACATGTAGGTAGGGGTAAAGTGACTATGTATAGATAATAAACAGACAGTAGCAGCAGTGTACATGTAGGTAGGGGTAAAGTGACTATGTATAGATAATAAACAGACAGTAGCAGCAGTGTACATGTAGGTAGGGGTAAAGTGACTATGTATAGATAATAAACAGACAGTAGCAGCAGTGTACATGTAGGTAGGGGTAAAGTGACTATGTATAGATAATAAACAGACAGTAGCAGCAGTGTACATGTAGGTAGGGGTGAAGTGACTATGTATAGATAATAAACAGACAGTAGCAGCAGTGTACATGTAGGTAGGGGTGAAGTGACTATGTATAGATAATAAACAGACAGTAGCAGCAGTGTACATGTAGGTAGGGGTAAAGTGACTATGTATAGATAATAAACAGAGAGTAGCAGCAGTGTACATGTAGGTAGGGGTGAAGTGACTATGTATAGATAATAAACAGACAGTAGCAGCAGTGTACATGTATGTAGGGGTGAAGTGACTATGTATAGATAATAAACAGACAGTAGCAGCAGTGTACATGTAGGTAGGGGTGAAGTGACTATGTATAGATAATAACAGACAGTAGCAGCAGTGTACATGTAGGTAGGGGTAAAGTGACTATGTATAGATAATAAACAGACAGTAGCAGCAGTGTACATGTATGTAGGGTGAAGTGACTATGTATAGATAATAAACAGACAGTAGCAGCAGTGTACATGTAGGTAGGGGTGAAGTGACTATGTATAGATAATAAACAGACAGTAGCAGCAGTGTACATGTAGGTAGGGGTGAAGTGACTATGTATAGATAATAAACAGACAGTAGCAGCAGTGTACATGTAGGTAGGGGTGAAGTGACTATGTATAGATAATAAACAGACAGTAGCAGCAGTGTACATGTAGGTAGGGGTAAAGTGACTATGTATAGATAATAAACAGACAGTAGCAGCAGTGTGCATGTATGTAGGGGTGAAGTGACTATGCATAGATAATAAACAGACAGTAGCAGCAGTGTACATGTAGGTAGGGGTAAAGTGACTATGTATAGATAATAAACAGACAGTAGCAGCAGTGTACATGTAGGTAGGGGTGAAGTGAGTATGCATAGATAATAAACAGACAGTAGCAGCAGTGTACATGTAGGTAGGGGTAAAGTGACTATGTATAGATAATAAACAGACAGTAGCAGCAGTGTACATGTAGGTAGGGGTGAAGTGAGTATGTATAGATAATAAACAGACAGTAGCAGCAGTGTACATGTAGGTAGGGGTGAAGTGACTATGTATAGATAATAAACAGCCATTAGCAGCAGTGTACATGTAGGTAGGGGTAAAGTGACTATGTATAGATAATAAACAGACAGTAGCAGCAGTGTACATGTAGGTAGGGGTAAAGTGACTATGTATAGATAATAAACAGACAGTAGCAGCAGTGTACATGTAGGTAGGGGTGAAGTGACTATGTATAGATAATAAACAGACAGTAGCAGCAGTGTACATGTAGGTAGGGGTGAAGTGACTATGTATAGATAATAAACAGACAGTAGCAGCAGTGTACATGTAGGTAGGGGTAAAGTGACTATGTATAGATAATAAACAGAGAGTAGCAGCAGTGTACATGTAGGTAGGGGTGAAGTGACTATGTATAGATAATAAACAGACAGTAGCAGCAGTGTACATGTATGTAGGGGTGAAGTGACTATGTATAGATAATAAACAGACAGTAGCAGCAGTGTACATGTAGGTAGGGGTGAAGTGACTATGTATAGATAATAACAGACAGTAGCAGCAGTGTACATGTAGGTAGGGGTAAAGTGACTATGTATAGATAATAAACAGACAGTAGCAGCAGTGTACATGTATGTAGGGGTGAAGTGACTATGTATAGATAATAAACAGACAGTAGCAGCAGTGTACATGTAGGTAGGGGTGAAGTGACTATGTATAGATAATAAACAGACAGTAGCAGCAGTGTACATGTAGGTAGGGGTGAAGTGACTATGTATAGATAATAAACAGACAGTAGCAGCAGTGTACATGTATGTAGGGGTAAAGTGACTATGTATAGATAATAAACAGACAGTAGCAGCAGTGTACATGTAGGTAGGGGTGAAGTGACTATGTATAGATAATAAACAGACAGTAGCAGATGCAAATAGTCCTGGTAGCCATTTGATTAGTTGTTCAGCAGTCTTATGGCTTGGGGGTAGAAGCTGTTGAGGAGCCTTTTGGTCCTAGACTTGGCGCTCCGGTACCGCTTGCCGTGCGGTAGCAGAGAATACAGTCTATGACTTGGGTGACTGGAGTCTCTGACAATTCTATGGGCACCACCTGGTATAGAGGTCCTGGATGGCAGGAAGCTTGGCCCCAGTGATGTACTGGGCCATTCGCACTACCCTCTGTAGGGACATGCGGTCGGAGGCCGGGCAGTTGCCATACCAGGCAGTGATGCAACCGGTCAGGATGCTCTCAATGGATCAGCAACTTTTTGAGGATCTGGGGACCCATGCCAAATCTTTTCAGTCTCTTGAGGGGGAAAAGGTTTTGTCGTGCCCTCTTCACAACTGTCTTGGTGTGTTTGGACCATAATAGATTGTTGGTGATGTGGACACCAAGGAACTTGAAACTCTTGACCCGCTCCACTACAGCCACGTTGATGTTAATTGGGGCCTGTCCGGCCCAGCTTTTCCTGTAGTCCACGATCATCTCCTTTGTTTTGCTCACAGTGAGGGAGAGGTTGTTGTCCTGGCACCACACTGCCAGTTATCTGACCTCCCTATAGGCTGTCTCATCGTTGTCGGTGATCAGGCCTACCACTGTTGTTGTCAGCTAACTTAATGATGGTGTTGGAGTCGTGTTGGGCCACACAGTTGTGGGTGAACAGGGAGTACAGGAGGGGACTAAGCACGCACCCCTGAGGGGCCCCAGTGTTGAGGATCAGCATGGCAGACATGTTGTTGCCTACACTTACCACCTGGGGGCGGCCCGTCAGGAAGTCCAGGATCCAGTTACAGATGGAGGTGTTCTAGTCTCAGGGTCCTTAGCTTAGTGATGAGCTTCGTGGGCACTATGGTGTTGAACGCTGAGCTGTAGTCAATAAACAGCATTCTCACATAGGTGTTCCTTACAATAAAATACAATAAAAAATAACACCAGCGTACTGTTTAAATCTACAGTATTTAGTCTTACCTCATGGCCAACAGCCTGAAAGGATGGGACACCACCACTCAACACACCCTGTAACTCTTCTGATGTCAAGTCTCACACACCCAGATACCTCTCTGCAGCTGCCATTACAACCTCTATTTTCTGTGACCTATGTTCCATCCCTGCAGTACAGTTGATAGCCATTGCTATGAATACTAAAAAGCCAATCTTACTGACACATATATCACTTGTTGGCCTCTCCCTCTGTACTGGTATAGATCTACTGGTCTCACCACTCCTCTCAGGATCCCTCCCTCTGTACTGGTATAGATCTACTGGTCTCACCACTCCTCTCAGGATCCCTCCCTCTGTACTGGTATAGATCTACTGGTCTCACCACTCCTCTCAGGATCCCTCCCTCTGTACTGGTATAGATCTACTGGTCTCACCACTCCTCTCAGGATCCCTCCCTCTGTACTGGTATAGATCTACTAGTCACACCACTCCTCTCAGGATCCCTCCCTCTGTACTGGTATAGATCTACTGGTCTCACCACTCCTCTCAGGATCCCTCCCTCTGTACTGGTATAGATCTACTGGTCTCACCACTCCTCTCAGGATCCCTCCCTCTGTACTGGTATAGATCTACTGGTCACACCACTCCTCTCAGGATCCCTCCCTCTGTACTGGTATAGATCTACTAGTCTCACCACTCCTCTCAGGATCCCTCCCTCTGTACTGGTATAGATCTACTAGTCTCACCACTCCTCTCAGGATCCCTCCCTCTGTACTGGTATAGATCTACTAGTCACCACTCCTCTCAGGATCCCTCCCTCTGTACTGGTATAGATCTACTGGTCTCACCACTCCTCTCAGGATCCCTCCTCTGTACTGGTATAGATCTACTGGTCTCACCACTCCTCTCAGGATCCCTCCCTCTGTACTGGTATAGATCTACTAGTCACACCACTCCTCTCAGGATCCCTCCCTCTGTACTGGTATAGATCTACTGGTCTCACCACTCCTCTCAGGATCCCTCCCTCTGTACTGGTATAGATCTACTAGTCTCACCACTCCTCTCAGGATCCCTCCCTCTGTACTGGTATAGATCTACTGGTCACCACTCCTCAGGATCCCTCCCTTTGTACTGGTATAGATCTACTAGTCTCACCACTCCTCTCAGGATCCCTCCCTCTGTACTGGTATAGATCTACTAGTCTCACCACTCCTCTCAGGATCCCTCCCTCTGTACTGGTATAGATCTACTAGTCACCACTCCTCTCAGGATCCCTCCCTCTGTACTGGTATAGATCTACTGGTCTCACCACTCCTCTCAGGATCCCTCCCCCTGTACTGGTATAGATCTACTGGTCACACCACTCCTCTCAGGATCCCTCCCTCTGTACTGGTATAGATCTACTAGTCACCACTCCTCTCAGGATCCCTCCCTCTGTACTGGTATAGATCTACTAGTCTCACCACTCCTCTCAGGATCCCTCCCTCTGTACTGGTATAGATCTACTAGTCTCACCACTCCTCTCAGGATCCCTCCCTCTGTACTGGTATAGATCTACTGGTCACACCACTCCTCTCAGGATCCCTCCCTCTGTACTGGTATAGATCTACTGGTCTCACCACTCCTCTCAGGATCCCTCCCTCTGTACTGGTATAGATCTACTAGTCTCACCACTCCTCTCAGGATCCCTCCCTCTGTACTGGTATAGATCTACTAGTCACCACTCCTCTCAGGATCCCTCCCTCTGTACTGGTATAGATCTACTAGTCTCACCACTCCTCTCAGGATCCCTCCCTCTGTACTGGTATAGATCTACTAGTCACCACTCCTCTCAGGATCCCTCCCTCTGTACTGGTATAGATCTACTAGTCTCACCACTCCTCTCAGGATCCCTCCCTCTGTACTGGTATAGATCTACTGGTCACACCACTCCTCTCAGGATCCCTCCTCTGTACTGGTATAGATCTACTAGTCTCACCACTCCTCTCAGGATCCCTCCTCTGTACTGGTATAGATCTACTAGTCTCACCACTCCTCTCAGGATCCCTCCCTCTGTACTGGTATAGATCTACTGGTCTCACCACTCCTCTCAGGATCCCTCCCTCGGTACTGGTATAGATCTACTGGTCTCACCACTCCTCTCAGGATCCCTCCCTCTGTACTGGTATAGATCTACTGGTCACACCACTCCTCTCAGGATCCCTCCTCTGTACTGGTATAGATCTACTGGTCTCACCACTCCTCTCAGGATCCCTCCCTCTGTACTGGTATAGATCTACTGGTCTCACCACTCCTCTCAGGATCCCTCCTCTGTACTGGTATAGATCTACTGGTCACACCACTCCTCTCAGGATCCCTCCCTCTGTACTGGTATAGATCTACTGGTCTCACCACTCCTCTCAGGATCCCTCCCTCTGTACTGGTATAGATCTACTGGTCACACCACTCCTCTCAGGATCCCTCCTCTGTACTGGTATAGATCTACTGGTCACACCACTCCTCTCAGGATCCCTCCCTCTGTACTGGTATAGATCTACTGGTCTCACCACTCCTCTCAGGATCCCTCCCTCTGTACTGGTATAGATCTACTGGTCTCACCACTCCTCTCAGGATCCCTCCCTCTGTACTGGTATAGATCTACTGGTCACACCACTCCTCTCAGGATCCCTCCCTCTGTACTGGTATAGATCTACTGGTCACACCACTCCTCTCAGGATCCCTCCCTCTGTACTGGTATAGATCTACTAGTCACCACTCCTCTCAGGATCCCTCCCCCTTGACCCATCTTCCTCTGCTTTCTTCACTGCCTCGGCATACGACAACTTCTGCACTACTCTGACCCTGGAAACCTCAACCTGCCTCTCACGCACGGGACATGTCTGATCCCCAGCCCCATGGGCACCCCTACAATTAACACATTCCACTACTTTCCCCAATGCTACACATTCCTTTGTCTCATGCCCTTCTGCACACCTTGGACCCTCCCTCCTACCCACTGCTGCCACATGCCCATAAGCTTGACACCTGTAACAACGTAATGTAGTCGGCACAAAAGCTTGTGCAGGATAACTTGTATATCCTAACTTTACTTTGTCGGGCAAAGACTCAACATCAAAACTCAAAAGAACAGACAATGACTGTGTTTCACCACTCTCGCCGTTCTGTCTGCGTCGGACCAAACGACGAGCATCACAAAAACCAGGAATCTTCCCCTTCAGTTGGTCAACTTTAACATTTACTGCTACCCCAGTAATCACTCCTTTCAATGGCACCCTTTTCTTAAGAGCGAAACAATTCACATTTCTTGCCCCCATTAGTTTAACGCTGAGCGCCTTCTCCCTCTGACCAGCAGAAACACAAACAATTATCACAAGACCACTTCTGGTTACCCTCACCGATTCCACAGCACCCAACTCTGTTTTCACCCACCCTGAAACCACAAATGGATCAGCCAAAAGGGTCCACTTTTTCTGTCACAGACTCATCTTTATCCTGACCCTCGGTGCAAGCCTCGGGCTCTGAGAACTTCACCACGCCTACCACCTCCGATACTTCGCCCTCATTCACTTCCATTTCTCCTGTCCACTGGCGGTTCTGGGGGGGCGGGGCCAGTGCCCCTGTGACAACAATTTTGGACCCCCTTGTGGCCCCCCTAAATGTGGAGTATGAAATAATTTTTGCATAACAAATTTTTGCTATCGTTCTTTTTTTACATCTGTTATTAGACAGTGGCCACGCGGGAACACTAATTAAACCCACACATTCACTAGAGGGACTTGGTGTTTTGCCTGCTAATGCCTGCAATGAAGTGAAGAAAACGAAATGACAACAATAACGTCTAATGTAACTGGCCCCTCTAACAGTACAACTGGCCCCAGCTTGGCCCCCCCAGTTGAAAGGGTCTAGAACCTCCACTGCTCCTGTCTTCAGCTCCCTCTGCTTACACTTTCTACCATACTTCTTTAACAAACCATCTCCCTTTTTCCCACAATTTTTAACCGACTCAAGCTCACCCTCTTCCTCTCTCTTAGACCTCCTCTGCCTCTCTTTTCCCCTCCATTCCTCCTCCATATTCCGAGTCTCCTTATGATAATACTGCACTTCTCCTGACATACATCTTATTCTTGCTTTCTCAAGGGACGCCATTTAACCAGCTGTCACAATCTCTGTACAATCAGCACGTACCCCTCGGGATGCAGCGCTCTACAGTACATCCCAATTATAATGCAGCTGCTTCGTCTTGATGTTATTCTTTATCAAAATCTACCGCACTTGTCAATTTCAAACAAGCGTTCTCTCCGCCTTCCTTCTCCGACATCGCTCCCTGATCCCTCTGCCCGGGGGGAAACATGAGAATAATGTTGCTCTGTAACCTTCTCCCCAGGCCCCTACTCTCACCCTGGTCTAGCCCCTTACTTTCAAACCACTATTGCCGCATTCAAAACTGGGATTTTGGAACTCGGAAATCTCAGACTTCAGTGCTTTCTAAACAACTGGGTACTCGGGAAAAAAACGAGCTCCGACTGGGAAAAATCTATTTGAACGGTCATCCAACTTGGAATTCTAACTCGGGAACTCAGGCCTTTTTCTAGAGCTCCGACTTTCCGACCTAAAAATCGCTGATGTCATGATTTGAACTCGTATTTTTCAGAGTTCCCAGTTGTTTTGAACGCGGCATAAATTTCCAACATGACCTGACGTGTGTGTTACACATGGTGTTATAGGAGGAATTGAAGGCGGAGCATAGGGGTGGTGATAAGTGCCAGAATTAAGCCTTGTGAAGCTACTGACACCTCGAACGTCTTCCTAGCGCCATAAAATACCTCCATGAATTAACATGGACTGTCAACGGAGACAATTTCTTTCCTAAGGTGTCAAACCTTACATGACACGTTCATGTCATGTAGACGTAGTGTTCACGTCGTGTAGACGAAGTGTTCACGTCGTGTAGACGAATTGTTCACGTCGTGTAGACGTAGTGTTCACGTCGTGTAGACGAAGTGTTCCCGTCGTGTAGACGTAGTGTTCCCGTCGTGTAGACGTAGTGTTCCCGTCGTGTAGACGTAATGTTCCCGTCGTGTAGACGTAGGGTTCACGTCGTGTAGACGTAGGGTTCCTGTCGTGTAGACGTAGTGTTCCCGTCGTGTAGACGTAGGGTTCCCGTCGTGTAGACGTAGGGTTCCCGTCGTGTAGGCGTAGTGTTCCCGTCGTGTAGGCGTAGGGTTCCCGTCGTGTAGGCGAAGTGTTCCCGTCGTGTAGGCGTAGGGTTCCCGTCGTGTAGACGTAGTGCTCACGTCGTGTAGACCTGGTGTTCCCGTCGTGTAACGCGGCACTGACACGTCACATGTCAGTTTGCTTGTAAGTTTATTATGAAAGATCTTACCATGAACGCCTTAAAAACGTTGCCATGTGTTACATGTCACATGTTAGTTGGAGTGTCTGTTTAGTTTATTACTATAGTTTATTATTATAGATCTCACCATGTTCTGCATCCCCCATTCAATTCAGTTTGAGTGTGAATGTGTAGGCCTAGTGACAGTGGAAAAATAAACCCATAGCTCCAGCACACAACGGTATGTAGGGGTAGTGTATTACAATGTAAAATATGTATATATCCTATAGTAAATTGGCATGTAGGGGTAGTGTATTACAATGTACAATATGTATATATCCTATAGTAAATCGGCATCTAGGGTAGTGTATTACAATGTAAAATATGTATATATCCTATAGTAAATTGGCATGTAGGGGTAGTGTATTACAATGTAAAATATGTATATATCCTATAGTAAATTGGCATGTAGGGGTAGTGTATTACAATGTACAATATGTATATATCCTATAGTAAATCGGCATCTAGGGGTAGTGTATTACAATGTAAAATATGTATATATCCTATAGTAAATTGGCATGTAGGGGTAGTGTATTACAATGTAAAATATGTATATATCCTATAGTAAATTGGCATGTAGGGGTAGTGTATTACAATGTACAATATGTATATATCCTATAGTAAATCGGCATCTAGGGGTAGTGTATTACAATGTAAAATATGTATATATCCTATAGTAAATCGGCATCTAGGGGTAGTGTATTACAATGTAAAATATGTATATATCCTATAGTAAATCAGCATGTAGGGGTAGTGTATTACAATGTAAAATATGTATATATCCTATAGTAAATTGGCATGTAGGGGTAGTGTATTACAATGTACAATATGTATATATCCTATAGTAAATCGGCATCTAGGGGTAGTGTATTACAATGTAAAATATGTATATATCCTATAGTAAATTGGCATGTAGGGGTAGTGTATTACAATGTAAAATATGTATATATCCTATAGTAAATCGGCATGTAGGTGTAGTGTATTACAATGTAAAATATGTATATATCCTACAGTAAATCGGCATGTAGGGGTAGTGTATTACAATGTAAAATATGTATATATCCTATAGTAAATCGGCATCTAGGGGTAGTGTATTACAATGTAAAATATGTATATATCCTATAGTAAATTGGCATGTAGGGGTAGTGTATTACAATGTAAAATATGTATATATCCTATAGTAAATTGGCATGTAGGGGTAGTGTATTACAATGTAAAATATGTATATATCCTATAGTAAATCAGCATGTAGGTGTAG
Source organism: Brachymystax lenok tsinlingensis (assembly GCA_030435695.1). Lineage (NCBI taxonomy): Eukaryota > Metazoa > Chordata > Actinopteri > Salmoniformes > Salmonidae > Brachymystax > Brachymystax lenok. The sequence goes on from CM059788.1 coordinate 47,761,636, forward strand.
TGTATTACAATGTAAAATATGTATATATCCTATAGTAAATCGGAATGTAGGGGGAGTGTATTACAATGTACAATATGTATATATCCTATAGTAAATCAGCATGTAGGGGTAGTGTATTACAATGTAAAATATGTATATATCCTATAGTAAATTGGCATGTAGGGGTAGTGTATTACAATGTAAAATATGTATATATCCTATAGTAAATTGGCATGTAGGGGTAGTGTATTACAATGTAAAATATGTATATATCCTATAGTAAATCGGAATGTAGGGGTAGTGTATTACAATGTAAAATATGTATATATCCTATAGTAAATCGGAATGTAGGGGTAGTGTATTACAATGTAAAATATGTATATATCCTATAGTAAATTGGCATGTAGGGGTAGTGTATTACAATGTAAAATATGTATATATCCTATAGTAAATCGGAATGTAGGGGTAGTGTATTACAATGTAAAATATGTATATATCCTATAGTAAATCGGAATGTAGGGGTAGTGTATTACAATGTAAAATATGTATATATCCTATAGTAAATCGGCATGTAGGTGTAGTGTATTACAATGTAAAATATGTATATATCCTACAGTAAATCGGCATGTAGGGGTAGTGTATTACAATGTAAAATATGTATATATCCTATAGTAAATCGGCATCTAGGGGTAGTGTATTACAATGTAAAATATGTATATATCCTATAGTAAATTGGCATGTAGGGGTAGTGTATTACAATGTAAAATATGTATATATCCTATAGTAAATTGGCATGTAGGGGTAGTGTATTACAATGTAAAATATGTATATATCCTATAGTAAATCAGCATGTAGGTGTAGTGTATTACAATGTAAAATATGTATATATCCTATAGTAAATCGGAATGTAGGGGGAGTGTATTACAATGTACAATATGTATATATCCTATAGTAAATCAGCATGTAGGGTAGTGTATTACAATGTAAAATATGTATATATCCTATAGTAAATTGGCATGTAGGGGTAGTGTATTACAATGTAAAATATGTATATATCCTATAGTAAATTGGCATGTAGGGGTAGTGTATTACAATGTAAAATATGTATATATCCTATAGTAAATCGGAATGTAGGGGTAGTGTATTACAATGTAAAATATGTATATATCCTATAGTAAATCGGAATGTAGGGGTAGTGTATTACAATGTAAAATATGTATATATCCTATAGTAAATTGGCATGTAGGGGTAGTGTATTACAATGTAAAATATGTATATATCCTATAGTAAATCGGAATGTAGGGGTAGTGTATTACAATGTAAAATATGTATATATCCTATAGTAAATCGGAATGTAGGGGTAGTGTATTACAATGTAAAATATGTATATATCCTATAGTAAATCGGAATGTAGGGGTAGTGTATTACAATGTAAAATATGTATATATCCTATAGTAAATCGGAATGTAGGGGGAGTGTATTACAATGTAAAATATGTATATATCCTATAGTAAATCGGAATGTAGGGGTAGTGTATTACAATGTAAAATATGTATATATCCTATAGTAAATCGGCATGTAGGGGTAGTGTATTACAATGTAAAATATGTATATAATCAAAGTCACCATTATTAGTCAGTTGTACAACCGAATGCCTTCAACTGAAAATGTGTCTTCCGCATTTAACCCAACCCCTCTGAATGGTGTCTCTCTTGTCGTGATGTGTTTTGTCCTATATTTTTATTTTATTTATTTTTTAATCCCAGACGGTGCCACATTGAAAGTCACTGAGCTCTTCACTAAGGCCATTCTACTGTCAATGTTTGTCTATGGAGATTGCATGGCTGTGTGCTTGATTTTATACACCTGTCAGCAACGGGTGTGGCTAAAATAGCCAAATCCACTAATTTGAAGGGGTGTCCGCATACTTTTGTATACAGTTGAAGTCGGAAGTTTACAGATTGGAGTCATTAAAACTCGTTTTTCAACCACTCCACAAATTTGTTAACAAACTAGTTTTGGCAAGTTGGTTAGGACATCTACTTTGTGCATGACACAAGTAATTTTTCCAACAATTGTTTACAGACAGATTATTTCACTTATAATTCACTGTATCACAATTCCAGTGGATCAGAAGTTTACATACACTAAGTTGACTGTGCCTTTAAACAGCTTGGAAAATTCCAGAAAATGATGTCATGGCTTTAGAAGATTCTGATAGGCTAATTGACATAATTTGAGTCAATTGGAGGTGTACCTGTGGATGTATTTCAAGGCCTACAAACTCAGTGCCTCTTTGCTTGACATCATGTGAAAATCAAAAGAAATCAGCCAAGACCTCAGAAAAAAAATTGTAGACCTCCACAAGTCTGGTTCATCCTTGGGAGCAATTTCCAAATGCCTGAAGGTACCACGTTCATTTGTACAAACAATAGTACGCAAGTATAAACACCATGGGACCACGCAGCAGTCATACCGCTCAGGAAGGAGACGCGTTCTGTCTCCTAGAGATGAAAGTACTTTGGTGCGAAAGCTGCAAATCAATCCCAGAACAACAGCATAGGACCCTGTGAAGATGCTGGAGGAAACAGGTACAAAAGTATCTATATCCACAGTAAAACGAGTCCTATATCGACATAACCTGAAAGGCCGCTCAGCAAGGAAGAAGCCACTGCTCCAAAACCACCATAAAAAAGCCAGACTACGGTTTGCAACTGCACAGGGGGACAAAGATTGTACTTTTTGGAGATGAAACGAAAATAGAACTGTTTGGCCATAATGACCATCGTTATGTTTGGAGGAAAAAGGGGGAGGCTTGCAAGCCGAAGAACACCATCCCAACCGTGAAGCACGGGGATGGCAGCATCATGTTTTAGGGGTGCTTTGCTGCAGGAGGGACTGGTGCACTTCACAAAATAGATAGCATCATGAGGAGGAAAATGATGTGGATATATTGAAGTAACATCTCAAGACATCAGTCAGGAAGTTAAAGCTTGGTCGCAAATGGGTCTTCCAAATGGACAATGACCCCAAGCATACTTCCAAAGTTGTGGCAAAATGGCTTAAGGACAACAAAGTCAAGGTATTGGAGTGGCCATCAGAAAGCCCTGACCTTCATCTTATAGAACATTTGTGGGCAGAAATGAAAAAGCGTGTGCGATCAAGGAGGCCTACAAACCTGACTCAGTTACACCAGCTCTGTCAGGAGGAATGGGCCAGAATTCACCCAACTTATTGTGGGAAGCTTGTGGAAGGCTACCCGAAACATTTGACCCAAGTTAAACAATTTAAAGGCAATGCTACCAAATACTAATTGAGTGTGTGTAAAGTTCTTACCCACTGGGAATGTGATGAAAGAAATAAAAGCTGAAAGAAATCATTCTGTCTACCATTATTCTGACATTTCACATCATTCAAATAAAGTGGTGATCCTAACTGACCTAAAACAGTGCATATTTACTACGATTAAACGTTGGGAATTGTGAAAACTGAGTTTAAATGTATTTGGCTAAGGTGTATGTAAACTTCCAACTTCAACTGTATATAGAGTATGATTATTATATCATTATATTATAGACATTAATGTGTTCGTATGTGTGGGACATGGTACAGTGTTTATTAATATAATATGATTATTATATAATCATATTATAGACCTTCATGTGTTGGTGTTGTGGGACACGGTACTGTGTTGGCTGCCTGAGAGGACACTTTATTGAGCTATCCAGTCCGTCATGTAGAACTGGTTAGTTAGCCCACAGAGTTCAGTCCGTCATGTAGAACTGGTTAGTTAGCCCACAGAGTTCAGTCCATCCTTTAGAACTGGTTAGTTAGCCCACAGAGTTCAGTCCGTCATGTAGAACTGGTTAGTAGAACTGGATAGTTAGCCCACAGAGTTCAGACCGTCATGTAGAACTGGTTAGTTAACCCACAGCGTTCAGTCCATCATGTAGAACTGGTTAGTTAGCCCACAGAGTTCAGTCCATATACTGTAGAACTGGTCAGTTAGCCCACAGAGTTCAGTCCATATACTGAAGAACTGGTTAGTTAGCCCACAGAGTTCAGTCCATATACTGTAGAACTGGTCAGTTAGCCCACAGAGTTCAGTCCATATACTGTAGAACTGGTTAGTTAACCCACAGAGTTCAGTCCATATACTGTAGAACTGGTTAGTTAGCCCACAGAGTTCAGTCCATATACTGTAGAACTGGTTAGTTAACCCACAGAGTTCAGTCCATATACTGTAGAACTGGTTAGTTAACCCACAGAGTTCAGTCCATATACTGTAGAACTAGTTAGTTAACCCACAGCGTTCAGTCCATCATGTAGAACTGGTTAGTTAGCCCACAGAGTTCAGTCCATATACTGTAGAACTGGTTAGTTAGCCCACAGAGTTCAGTCCATATACTGTAGAACTGGTTAGTTAGCCCACGGAGTTCAGTCCATATACTGTAGAACTGGTTAGTTAACCCACGGAGTTCAGTCCATATACTGTAGAACTGGTTAGTTAGCCCACAGAGTTCAGTCCATATACTGTAGAACTGGTTAGTTAACCCACAGAGTTCAGTCCATATACTGTAGAACTGGTTAGTTAACCCACAGAGTTCAGTCCATATACTGTAGAACTGGTTAGTTAGCCCACAGAGTTCAGTCCATATACTGTAGAACTGGTTAGTTAACCCACAGAGTTCAGTCCATATACTGTAGAACTGGTTAGTTAGCCCACAGAGTTCAGTCCATATACTGTAGAACTGGTTAGTTAGCCCACAGAGTTCAGTCCATATACTGTAGAACTGGTTAGTTAGCCCACAGAGTTCAGTCCATATACTGTAGAACTGGTTAGTTAGCCCACAGAGTTCAGTCCATATACTGTAGAACTGGTTAGTTAACCCACAGAGTTCAGTCCATATACTGTAGAACTGGTTAGTTAGCCCACAGAGTTCAGTCCATATACTGTACCAGCCAGCTAAACCATCCGCCAAGAAGAAGAAATCAACCTGTCAAAAAGGAGAAAATAAAGTCAAAGTCACCATTATTAGTCAGTTGTACAACCGAATGCCTTCAACCGAAATGTGTCTTCTGCATTTAACCCAACCCCTCTGAATCAGAGAGGTGCGGGGGGGGCTGCCTTAATCGACAAAGCAGCATAATATCATGTTGATAAACATTTAGAACTCTGTTCCTTTATTACATCTCCAACAGACAGAAAGGAATGTTCCTGCTGATATCTGGACCAATGGTTCAGTCATCATACAGAACACTGTTATATTAGTCCAGGCTAATTAATACTGTACAGAACAATACTTACTGAGGATATGCTAGACAGGGAGGAGGGGGTGGGAAGCCTGAGTGACAGTCTGTTTGTGCTATCATGCCATCTCCCTGGCACGCCAAATGCTTGGCTTGACAATGGCAACAATGGAGTTGTCAAAAACACAGGCCTAGATTCAATCAGATCAGGCGTTGACGCCGATAGCAGACACCCGCATAGCGGATGTTTTGTCGGTGAGTAGCTGCTGCTGCGATCATTGTCACGAAGCCACACTCTCCTCAATTATGTTAGAAGTTCAGAAGGAGAAAGTCTAGGCCAGGGCTATTCAACACTCCATTTCCCTACACTGCACCACATTCAGTCCGCATTCAGTCATCAGTACAGATGGCCCAGTTCTTTCATGGCCTGCATACTCACCAGACATGTCACCCATTGAGCATGTTTGGGATGCTCTGGATCGACGTGTACGACAGCGTGTTCCAGTTCCAGACAATATCCAGCTACTTCGCACAGCCATTGAAGAGGAGTGGGACAACATTCCACAGGCCACAATCATCAGCCTGATCAACTCTATGCGAAGGAGATGTGTTACGCTGCATGAGACAAATGGTGGTCACACCAGATACTGACTGGTTTTCTGATCCACGTCCCAACCATTTCCCAGTCATGTGAAATCCATAGATTAGGGACTAATGAATTCATTTCTATTGACTGATTTCCTTATATGAACTGTAACTGAACTATATGAAATTGTTGCATGTTGCATCTATATTTGTTGTTGTTCAGTGTAGAAATAATTATGCTGAGTGGGGAATTCCATCCCGATTTAAGCGGGCGGTCGATCAAAGAAAAGAAGGTGAGGCTGATGTGTTTCTACAGATACGCCATATTCTGACCTTGACTCACAATTCCACCACGTGATGAAAACCTGTCGGTTCCAAGTGGAACAACATCTAGCCTACAGAAATAACACCATTCTCCATGCACTGTAATTTACAACTTGATAAGAGCTATTGATAAGACCTAGGTAAATGAGTTAACCGTTTGGAGAAGGTGATTGTTAATATAAATTACTATTGTTTCAGATCTATTTTACCATAAGATCGCTGGAGACAAATGTGAAACCAGTCATATGGCAGCAAACTGAAGCATCAACATGTCACCTTTTCCACAGTGAAGTTTATGAAATACTGGCCTTTATAACTGTCAGGGATGAAACCTGAGTTGATTTATGATTTCTGGAATGTTTTAATTATACGCTTTTCACTGTATATTTTACAATTTGTATGGTGTTAAATATTAGCCACTTTCGGTAGACACCGTCAGTTATACCCACATACACTACCGTTCAAAAGTTTGGTGTCACTTAGAAATGTCATTGTTTTCCATAAAAACATACATGAAATGAGTTGCAAAATGAATAGGAAATATAGTCAAGACATTGACAAGGTTATAAATAATGATTTTTAATTGAAATAATAATTGTGTCCTTCGAACTTTGCTTTCGTCAAACAATCTTCCATTTGCAGCAACTACAGCCTTGCAGACCTTTGGCATTCTAGTTGTCCATTTGTTGAGGTAATCTGAAGAGATTTTACCCCATGCTTCCTGAAGCACCTTCCACAAGTTGGATTGACTTGATGGGAACTACTTATGTACAATACGGTCAAGCTGCTCCCACAACAGCGCAATAGGGTTGAGATCCGGTGACTGTGCTGGCCACTCCATTATAGACAGAATGCCAGCTGACTGCTTCTTCCCTAAATAGTTCTTGCATAGTTTGGGGCTGTGCTTTGGGTCATTGCCCTGTTGTAGGAGGAAATTGGCTCCAATTAAGCGCCGTCCACAGGGTATGGCATGGTGTTGCAAAATGGAGAGATAGCCTTCCTTCTTCAAGATCCCTTTTATCCTGTACAAATCTCCCACTTTACCACCACCAAAGCACCCCCAGACCATCACATTGCCTCCACCATGCTTGACAGATGGCGTCAAGCACTCCTCCAGCATCTTTTCATTTTTTCTATGTCTCAATAATGTTGTTCTTTGTGATCTGAACACCTCAAACTTAGATTTGTCTGGACAAAAAGTGTTATGGACAATCTTCCTCTGTCCAGTGTCTGTGTTCTTTTGCCCATCTTAATCTTTTCTTTTTATTGGCCAGTCTGAGATATGGCTTTTTCTTTGCAACTCTGCCTAGAAGGCCAGCATCCCGGAGTCGCCTCTTCACTGTTGACGTTGACACTGGTGTTTTGCGGCTACTATTTAATGAAGCTGCCAGTTGAGGACTTGTGAGGCATGGAATAGCTTTCATTTTTTAGAACAAGAATAGACTGACGAGTTTCAGAAGAAAGTTATTTGTTTCTGGCCATTTTGAGCCTGTAATCGAACCCGCAAATGCTGATGCTCCAGATACTCAACTAGTCTAAAGAAGGCAGTTTTATTGCTTCTTTAATCAGAACATAATTGCAAAAAGGTTTTCTAATGATCAATAAACTTGGATTAGCTAACACAACATGTCATTGGAACACAGGAGTGATGGTTGCTGATAATGGGCCTCTGTACGCCTATGTAGATATTCCATAAAGAATCAGCTACAATAGTCATTTACAACATTAACAATGTCTACACTGTATTTCGGATCAATTTGATGTAATTTAAATGGACTAAAAAGGTGATTCTCTTTCCAAAACAAGGACATTTCTAAGTGACCCCAAACTTTTGAACGGTAGTGTACATTTAGAACTGTCAGTTCCGTGTTAGTTTCATTACATTTTGCATCGCTAGCCATAGTGGATCATATTAAGCTAATGTATTACAAGTTGTGCAATCATTTGGGACCTGTAGCCTATTTGAATCAAGGCCGATTTTTTAAAAACATTTTAAAACGCATTGCCTGCATTTATTATTTTTTTATTTAAAGAAATGATTGGGGGACCCGTTCTGAATGTTGGGGACATGTCCCCCATCCCCCGTGGTAATTGTGCCTATGATGTGAATCATTATGGAACGCAGTGCATAGCAGTTCATACCTGGAGCACGGTTCAAGACCCTGGAGCGTTGGCATCACTGTTCCACCATTAGGGAGGATTATTAGGAGAGTTTGCTAGGACTACTGGTCAAACCCTATTGTACACTTTTCTCCCCTTCCAAAACCTCATGGATATGACAACTTTCAGGGTGAATCAAACCACTGTAGTTTTGATTCACCAATATATTTAGTGCATAAAGGCTCTCCAAACCTGTTTTTACTTTCCTAACCCTAAATAATATACAAGATCAGAGCATTTTAAAATCTACCAATTGGTGCTGAAAAGGAAAAAGCATTATGTATTTCCATGGCTTTCTGTCATTGATCCCAGATATTCTGAACCTCCATACATTCCACTGAGTCTGTCGAGAACATTCTAATTAAAGGGATGGCTTTAGGTAAATGTAAACACTATTGGTAACACTATAAACTCATCTCCAAAACAGCATCAATACCTTAGTTTATACAGTGGTAGTAAGTTATGTTTCTGTTCTCAGGTCAGATCATTGTAAAGTAGAAATGTTACTCTACATATAAAAGTGTAGCAGGGATCTGTAGTTTTATGTAGCAGGAATCTGTGGCAGACCAAACTCATCCACCAGAACACCATCCTGGAAAAACAAGAAAATACGTGTTAAAAAAAAACCTAGAGTCATTGTCCGCACCCCTGCTGAAACAATTAGCATAATACAAAATAACAATAGCATATCAGTCAGTTCAAGCTCAAGCAACCAATGTCGGCATTCTGCATCAGAGGTGAAAGGTAACAGAGCTAGAGAAGTGTTCGTCAGACCATGACACATCCCGAAAATCGCTCTTCTCAGAAAATCGTCTTTAGCGTACGAACGATTTGGGCTATATACTCGTAGCCCCTCTACGGAAAGGTGGGACTCGCACAAACATGTTGGTTGTTTTGCTCTAGGACCCACAAGCCCCACAACACTAGCATGAAGGTAGCTGGGTACCCGTTAATTTTTTTTATGGAAGTACAGCGCATTCGGGAAAGTATTCAGACCCCTTCACTTTTTCCACATTTTGTTACGTTACAGCCTTATTCTAAAATGGATTAAATAAAAAAAATGTCCTCAATCTACACACAATAACCCGTAATGACAAAGCGAATACAGGTTTTTAAAAACATAAATAATTTATTTACATAAGTATTCAGACAATTTTCTATGAGACTCGAAATTGAGCTCAGGTGCACCATGTTTCCATTGATCATCCTTGAGATGTTTCTACAACTTGATTGGAGTTCACCTGTGGTAAATTCAATTGATTGGACATGAATTGGAAAGGCACACACCAGTCTATATAAGGTCCCACAGCAGAAACCAGGCCATGAGGTCGAAGGAATTGTCTGTAGAGCTCCGAGACAGGATTATGTAAAGGCACAGATCTGGGGAAGGGTACCAACAAATGTCTGCAGCATTGTAGGTCTGCAAGAACACAGTGGCCTCCATCATTCTTAAATGGAAGAAGTGTAGAACCACCAAGACTCTTCCTAGAGCTGGCTGCCCTGCCAAACTGAGCAATCGTGGGGAGAAGGGCCTTGGTCAAGGAGGTGACCAAGAACCCAATGGCCACTCTGACAAAGCTCCAGAGTTCCTCGCAATCAGGCCTTGATGGTAGAGCGGCCAGACGGAAACCACTCCTCAGTAAAAAGTTTGCCAAAAGCCACCTAAAGGACTCAGACCATGAGAAACAAGATTCTCTGGTCTGATGAAACCAAGATTGAACTCTTTGGCCTGAATGCCAAGCGTCACATCTGGAGGAAACCTGGCACCATCCCTACGGTGAAGCATGGTGGTGGCAGCATCATGCTGTTGGGATGTTTTTCAGCGGCAGGGACTGGGAAACTACTCAGGAACGAGGGAAAGATGAACAGAGCAAAGTAAAGAGAGATCCTTGATGAAAACCTGCTCCAGAGCGCTCTGACCTCAGACTGGGGCGAAGGGTCACCTTCTAACAGGACAATTACCTGCCAGAACAAGGACTTTACCAGATCTAACATCTCTAGAGAGACCTGAGAATATCTGTGCAGCGAAGCTCCCCATCCAACCTGACAGAGCTTGAGAGGACCGGCAGAGAAGAATGGTAGAATCTCCCTAAACACAAGTGTGCCAAACTTGTAGCGTTATACCCAAGAAGACTTGAGGCTGTAATCACTGCCAAAGGTGCTTCAACAAAGTACTGAGTAAAGGGTGTTATTTTTAATACATTTGTTGATTAGATCATTCCATTTTAGAACAAGGCTGCAGCGTAACAAAATGTGTAAAAGTCAAGGGGTCTGAATACTTTCCAAATGCACTGTACACATTCACTACATGACCAAAAGTATGTGGAGACCTGCTGATTGAACATCTCATTCCAAAATCATGGGTATTATTATGAGTTGGTCCCCCCGTTGCTGCTATAACAGCCTCTACTGTTCTGGGAAGGATTTCCACTGGATGTTGGGACATTGCTGCTATAACAGCCTCCACTCCTCTGGGAAGGATTTCCACTAGATGTTGGAACATTGCTGCTATAACAGCCTCTACTGTTCTGGGAAAGATTTCCACTGGATGTTGGGACATTGCTGCTATAACAGCCTCCACTCTTCTGGGAAGGCTTTCCACTAGATGTTGGGACATTACTGCTATAACAGCCGCCACTCTTCTGGGAAGGCTTTCCACTGGATGTTGGGACATTGCTGCTATAACAGCCTCCATTCTTCTGGGAAGGATTTCCACTAGATGTTGGGACATTGCTGCTATAACAGCCTCTACTGTTCTGGGAAGGCTTTCCACTAGATGTTGGGACATTGCTGCTATAAAAGCCTCTACTGTTCTGGGAAGGCTTTCCACTAGATGTTGGAACATTGCTGCTATAACAGCCTCTACTGTTCTGGGAAGGCTTTCCACTAGATGTTGGGACATTGCTGCTATAACAGCCTCTACTGTTCTGGGAAGGCTTTCCACTAGATGTTGGAACATTACTGCTATAACAGCCTCCAGTCTTCTGGGAAGGCTTTCCACTAGATGTTGGAACATTACTGCTATAACAGCCTCTACTCTTCTGGGAAGGCTTTCCACTAGATGTTGGGACATTGCTGCTATAACAGCCTCTACTGTTCTGGGAAGGCTTTCCACTAGATGTTGGGACATTGCTGCTATAAAAGCCTCTACTGTTCTGGGAAGGCTTTCCACTAGATGTTGGAACATTGCTGCTATAACAGCCTCTACTGTTCTGGGAAGGCTTTCCACTAGATGTTGGGACATTGCTGCTATAACAGCCTCTACTGTTCTGGGAAGGCTTTCCACTAGATGTTGGAACATTACTGCTATAACAGCCTCCAGTCTTCTGGGAAGGCTTTCCACTAGATGTTGGAACATTGCTGCTATAACAGCCTCTACTGTTCTGGGAAGGCTTTCCACTAGATGTTGGGACATTGCTGCTATAACAGCCTCTACTGTTCTGGGAAGGCTTTCCACTAGATGTTGGAACATTACTGCTATAACAGCCTCCAGTCTTCTGGGAAGGCTTTCCACTAGATGTTGGAACATTGCTGCTTTAACAGCCTCTACTGTTCTGGGAAGGCTTTCCACTAGATGTTGGGACATTGCTGCTATAACAGCCTCTACTGTTCTGGGAAGGCTTTCCACTAGATGTTGGAACATTACTGCTATAACAGCCTCTACTCTTCTGGGAAGGCTTTCCACTAGATGTTGGAACATTGCTGCTATAACAGCCTCCACTCTTCTGGGAAGGCTTTCCACTAGATGTTGGGACATTGCTGCTATAACAGCCTCCACTCTTCTGGGAAGGCTTTCCACTAGATGTTGGAACATTGCTGCTATAACAGCCTCCACTGTTCTGGGAAGGCTTTCCACTAGATGTTGGAACACTGCTGCTATAAAAGCCTCTACTGTTCTGGGAAGGCTTTCCACTAGATGTTGGGACATTGCTGCTATAACAGCCTCTACTGTTCTGGGAAGGCTTTCCACTAGATGTTGGGACATTGCTGCTATAAAAGCCTCTACTGTTCTGGGAAGGCTTTCCACTAGATGTTGGAACATTGCTGCTATAACAGCCTCTACTGTTCTGGGAAGGCTTTCCACTAGATGTTGGGACATTGCTGCTATAACAGCCTCTACTGTTCTGGGAAGGCTTTCCACTAGATGTTGGAACATTACTGCTATAACAGCCTCCAGTCTTCTGGGAAGGCTTTCCACTAGATGTTGGAACATTACTGCTATAACAGCCTCTACTCTTCTGGGAAGGCTTTCCACTAGATGTTGGGACATTGCTGCTATAACAGCCTCTACTGTTCTGGGAAGGCTTTCCACTAGATGTTGGGACATTGCTGCTATAAAAGCCTCTACTGTTCTGGAAAGGCTTTCCACTAGATGTTGGAACATTGCTGCTATAACAGCCTCTACTGTACTGGGAAGGCTTTCCACTAGATGTTGGGACATTGCTGCTATAACAGCCTCTACTGTTCTGGGAAGGCTTTCCACTAGATGTTGGAACATTACTGCTATAACAGCCTCCAGTCTTCTGGGAAGGCTTTCCACTAGATGTTGGAACATTGCTGCTATAACAGCCTCTACTCTTCTGGGAAGGCTTTCCACTAGATGTTGGGACATTGCTGCTATAACAGCCTCTACTGTTCTGGGAAGGCTTTCCACTAGATGTTGGAACATTACTGCTATAACAGCCTCCAGTCTTCTGGGAAGGCTTTCCACTAGATGTTGGAACATTGCTGCTATAACAGCCTCTACTGTTCTGGGAAGGCTTTCCACTAGATGTTGGGACATTGCTGCTATAACAGCCTCTACTGTTCTGGGAAGGCTTTCCACTAGATGTTGGAACATTACTGCTATAACAGCCTCTACTCTTCTGGGAAGGCTTTCCACTAGATGTTGGAACATTGCTGCTATAACAGCCTCTACTGTTCTGGGAAGGCTTTCCACTAGATGTTGGGACATTGCTGCTATAACAGCCTCTACTGTTCTGGGAAGGCTTTCCACTAGATGTTGGAACATTACTGCTATAACAGCCTCCAGTCTTCTGGGAAGGCTTTCCACTAGATGTTGGAACATTGCTGCTATAACAGCCTCTACTGTTCTGGGAAGGCTTTCCACTAGATGTTGGGACATTGCTGCTATAACAGCCTCTACTGTTCTGGGAAGGCTTTCCACTAGATGTTGGAACATTACTGCTATAACAGCCTCTACTCTTCTGGGAAGGCTTTCCACTAGATGTTGGAACATTGCTGCTATAACAGCCTCCACTCTTCTGGGAAGGCTTTCCACTAGATGTTGGGACATTGCTGCTATAACAGCCTCCACTCTTCTGGGAAGGCTTTCCACTAGATGTTGGGACATTGCTGCTATAACAGCCTCTACTGTTCTGGGAAGGCTTTCCACTAGATGTTGGGACATTGCTGCTATAAAAGCCTCTACTGTTCTGGGAAGGCTTTCCACTAGATGTTGGAACATTGCTGCTATAACAGCCTCTACTGTTCTGGGAAGGCTTTCCACTAGATGTTGGGACATTGCTGCTATAACAGCCTCTACTGTTCTGGGAAGGCTTTCCACTAGATGTTGGAACATTACTGCTATAACAGCCTCCAGTCTTCTGGGAAGGCTTTCCACTAGATGTTGGAACATTGCTGCTATAACAGCCTCTACTGTTCTGGGAAGGCTTTCCACTAGATGTTGGGACATTGCTGCTATAACAGCCTCTACTGTTCTGGGAAGGCTTTCCACTAGATGTTGGAACATTACTGCTATAACAGCCTCCAGTCTTCTGGGAAGGCTTTCCACTAGATGTTGGAACATTGCTGCTATAACAGCCTCTACTGTTCTGGGAAGGCTTTCCACTAGATGTTGGGACATTGCTGCTATAACAGCCTCTACTGTTCTGGGAAGGCTTTCCACTAGATGTTGGAACATTACTGCTATAACAGCCTCTACTCTTCTGGGAAGGCTTTCCACTAGATGTTGGAACATTGCTGCTATAACAGCCTCCACTCTTCTGGGAAGGCTTTCCACTAGATGTTGGGACATTGCTGCTATAACAGCCTCCACTCTTCTGGGAAGGCTTTCCACTAGATGTTGGAACATTGCTGCTATAACAGCCTCCACTGTTCTGGGAAGGCTTTCCACTAGATGTTGGAACACTGCTGCTATAACAGCCTCTACGGTGGCGGCAGGTAGCCTAGTGGTTAGAGCGTTGGACTTGTAACCGGAGGGTTGCAAGTTCGAATCCCCGAGCTGACAAGGTGAAAATCTGTCGTTCTGCCCCTGAACAAGGCAGTTAACCCACGCCGAAGACGTGGATGTCGATTAAGGCAGCCCCCCGCACCTCTCTGATTAAATGCGGAAGACACATTTCGGTTGAAGGCATTCGGTTGTACAACTGACTAATAATGGTGACTTTGACTTTGACTACTGTTCTGGGAAGGCTTTCCACTAGATGTTGGAACATTACTGCTATAACAGCCTCCACTCTTCTGGGAAGGCTTTCCACTAGATGTTGGAACATTGCTGCTATAACAGCCTCCACTCTTCTGGGAAGGCTTTCCACTAGATGTTGGAACGTTGCTGCTATAACAGGCTCCACTCTTCTGGGAAGGCTTTCCACTAGATGTTGGAACATTACTGCTGGGACTTGCTTCCATTCAGCCACAAGAGCATTAGTGAGGTCGGCATTGATGTTGGCCGATTAGGCCTGGCTCGCAGTCTGCGTTCCAATTCATTCCAAAGGTGTTCAATGGGTTGAGGGCTCTGTGCAGGCTAGGGCTGTGTCTTACCTTGTTGGTTTTACTGTCGTTGGGTATGCCCTCTGGGATGGAGGGGGCAGAGGAAGCCTCATCCAGGTAGGAATTGTCATCATCCAGTAACAACTCATCCCCGAGGGCATCCAGCTCTGACAACACACAACAACATCATCAACCAGCTGTAGACCCACATCCCTACCTGCTGTTAGGCCCACATCCCTACCTGCTTCCAGGTCGTCCTCGTCTATCTCAGGAGTTCCGTAGCTGCGACTCAGAGACTCCTGAACCTCGTTGGCATCCTCCATCATATCCTCCAGCTGATCCTGTAGGTCCTACACCACATCATACATGATGAAGAAGCCCATAATGTGAGAGAACTGATATAAATATTAAATTAAATGAGTTACTTCTATCTGATCGGTCTTCACATCCTTGTAAGCCCTCTTCATCTCTTTAGCTCCAATCTTCATAGCCTCCACCTGGGAACCAACAATACAAAGGACAAGTAGTCAAGGACTGATCCTTTATATCTAAAGGACAAGTAGTCAAGGACTGATCCTTTATTTATAAAGGACAAGTAGTCAAGGACTGATCCTTTATATCTAAAGGACAAGTAGTCAAGGACTGATCCTTTATATCTGATCAAACCCATTCCCTCTGCTTGGCATGCATGTTCAGTTCTCTTCTCTTCTGTGGGACAGAAGAGAACTGAACAGAGACAGATTGTGTAATTCTTATTGTAGTCTGAGGCTGTGTCTAGACATGACAGTTAAAGCAGTTTTTGTATTCTGATCATAGAGATCTGAGATCTCCGTTTCAATGTGTCCACAGTGTCCGGATTCCCTTCTCCCGCGCTATATTCAAATGCATGCATTCTGCAAACAGTGGAACAGGCTAAATATGATAACACAACAACAACTTCATGGCAATAGCCAACTACTGTAGCTAACTAGCCAGCTAACCTCTGTAGCTAGCCAGCAAGCTAGCAAGCACAGCTAAAATGGTTGCAAATGGGTTAGCATAACTGTAGCCAAACCCAAAAAATATTTTCCTAGCTAGCTGGTTAACATTTATGAGGCCAGCAAACACGTTCCTCACATGCCAGGAACGTATTTCCTCCAACGTTATAATGAAAGGTGCCTCTCGCTCACAAAACACACGTTTTCCTGGAAACTTGAAGGCAGAATGCTTCAAGTAACAGTGTAGTTACAGGGTAGTAACAGTGTAGTTACAGGGTAGTAACAGTGTAGTTACAGGGCAGTAACAGTGTAGTTACAGGGTAGTAACAGTGTAGTAACAGGGTAGTAACAGTGTAGTAACAGGGTAGTAACAGTGTAGTTACAAGGCAGAATAGTGTAGTTACAGTGCAGTAACAGTGTAGTAACAGGGCAGTAACAGTGTAGTAACAGGGTAGTAACAGTGTAGTAACAGGGTAGTAACAGTGTAGTAACAGTGTAGTTACAGGGTAGTAACAGTGTAGTTACAAGGCAGAATAGTGTAGTTACAGTGCAGTAACAGTGTAGTTACAGGGCAGTAACAGTGTAGTTACAGGGCAGTAACAGTGTAGTTACAGGGCAGTACAGTGTAGTTACAGGGTAGTACAGTGTAGTTACAGGGCAGTAACAGTGTAGTTACAGTGTAGTAACAGGGCAGTAACAGTGTAGTTACAGCGCAGTAACAGTGTAGTTACAGGGCAGTACAGTGTAGTTACAGGTTAGTACAGTGTAGTTACAGGGCAGTAACAGTGTAGTTACAGGGCAGTAACAGTGTAGTTACAGGGCAGTACAGTGTAGTTACAGGGTAGTACAGTGTAGTTACAGGGCAGTAACAGTGTAGTTACAGTGTAGTAACAGTGTAGTTACAGGGCAGTAACAGGGCAACAACAGTGTAGTTACAGGGTAGTAACAGTGTAGTTACAGGGCAGTACAGTGTAGTTACAGGGCAGTAAAAGCGTAGTTACAGGGCAGCAACAGTGTAGTTACAGGGTAGTAACAGTGTAGTTACAGGGCAGTAACAGTGTAGTTACAGGGCAGTAACAGTGTAGTTACAGGGTAGTAACAGTGTAGTTACAGGGCAGTAACAGTGTAGTTACAGTGTAGTAACAGTGTAGTTACAGGGTAGTAACAGTGTAGTTACAGGGCAGTAACAGTGTAGTTACAGTGTAGTAACAGTGTAGTTACAGGGTAGTAACAGTGTAGTTAAAGGGTAGTAACAGTGTAGTTACAGGGCAGTAACAGGGCAGTAACAGTGTAGTTACAGGGCAATAACAGTGTAGTTACAGGGCAGTAACAGTGTAGTTACAGGGCAGCAACAGTGTAGTTACAGGGTAGCAACAGTGTAGTTACAGGGCAGCAACAGTGTAGTTACAGGGCAGTAACAGGGTAGTTACAGGGCAGTAACAGGGTAGTTATGGTGTTATTATGTGTAGTGTTCGTTAGTGCAGGTATAGTGTAATTACAGTGTAGTGTAGTTAGTGTCATTACAGCGTAGTTACAGTGTAATGTAATTATAATGTAGTGTCGCTATGATGTAGTTATGGTGTAGTTACAGTGTAGTTATAGTGTTGTGTAGTAACAGTGTATTTAGTGTAGTAACAGTGTAGTAACAATGTAGTTATGGTGAAATTATGTGTAGTGTCAGTGTAGTTACAGAGTAGGTATAGTGTAGCTACAGTGTAGTGTAGTTATGGTGTAGCTGCAGTGTAGTGTAATTTTGGTGTAGTTACAGTGTAGTGTAGTTATGGTGTGGTTATAGTGTAGTGTAGTTACAGTGTAGTGTGGTTATGGTATAGTTAGTGTAGTTTGATTATAGTGTAGTTATAGTGTAGTTACAGCATAGTTACCAGTGTAGTTAGTGACAGTTCTTACTGTAGTTTTGGTATCCTTGAGGGACTGTATAGTGTAGTTGGCCTGTTCCATGTTGAAAGACTGCTGAGCCAGCTGGTCTCTCTGGCCCTCATACCTGGAATATAACATGGCCAATATTCATACCTGGAATATAGCATGGTCATTATTCATACCTGGAATATAACATGGTCATTATTCATACCTGGAATACAATATATCATTATTCATACCTGGAATATAACATGGTCATTATTCATACCTGGAATACAATATATCATTATTTATACCTGGAATATAACATGGTCATTATTCCTACCTGGAATACAATATATCATTATTTATACCTGGAATACAATATATCATTATTTATACCTGGAATATAACATGGTCATTATTCATACCTGGAATACAATATATCGTATCATTATTCATACCTGGAATATAACATGGTCATTATCATTCCTGGAATACAATATATCATTATTCATACCTGGAATATAACATGGTCATTATTCATACTTGGAATACAATATATTATTCATACCTGGAATATAACATGGTCATTATTCATACCGGGAATACAATATATCATTATTCATACCTGGAATACAATATATCATTATTCATACCTGGAATATAACATGGTCATTATTCATACATGGAATACAATATACCATTATTCATACCTGGACTATAACATGGTCATTATTCATACCTGGAATACAATATATCATTATTCATACCTGGAATATAGCATGGTCATTATTCATACCTGGACTATAACATGTCATTATTCATACCTGGAATACAATATATCATTATTCATTCCTGGACAATAACATGGTCATTATTCATACCTGGAATACAATATATCATTATTTATACCTGGACTATAACATGGTCATTATTCATACCTGGAATAAAAAATATCATTATTCATACCTGGACTATAACATGGTCATTATTCATACCTGGAATACAATATATCATTAGCCACTCCTGGACTATAACATGGTCATTATTCATACCTGGAATACAATATATCATTATTCATACCTGGACTATAACATGGTCATTATTCATACCTGGAATACAATATATCATTATTCATACCTGGACTATAACATGGTCACATTTTCATACCTGGAATACAATATATCATTATTCATACCTGGACTATAACATGGTCATTATTCATACCTGGAATACAATATATCATTATTCATACCTGGACTATAACATGGTCATTATTCATACCTGGAATACAATATATCATTATTCATACCTGGACTATAACATGGTCACATTTTCATACCTGGAATACAATATATCATTATTCATACCTGGAAAATAACATGGTCATTATTCATACCTGGACTATAACATGGTCACATTTTCATACCTGGAATACAATATATAATTATTCATACCTGGACTATAACATGGTCACATTTTCATACCTGGAATACAATATATAATTATTCATACCTGGACTATAACATGGTCACATTTTCATACCTGGAATACAATATATCATTATTCATACCTGGACTATAACATGGTCATTATTCATACCTGGAATACAATATATCATTATTCATACCTGGACTATAACATGGTCATTATTCATACCTGGAATACAATATATCATTATTCATACCTGGACTATAACATGGTCATTATTCATACCTGGAATACAATATATCATTATTCATACCTGGACTATAACATGGTCATTATTCATACTTGGAATACAATATATTATTCATACCTGGAATATAACATGGTCATTATTAATACCGGGAATACAATATATCATTATTCATACCTGGAATACAATATATCATTATTCATACCTGGAATATAACATGGTCATTATTCATACCTGGAATACAATATACCATTATTCATACCTGGACTATAACATGGTCATTATTCATACCTGGAATACAATATATCATTATTTATACCTGGAATATAACATGGTCATTATTCATACCTGGAATACAATATATCATTATTCATACCTGGACTATAACATGGTCACATTTTCATACCTGGAATACAATATATCATTATTCATACCTGGAATATAACATGGTCATTATTCATACCTGGACTATAACATGGTCACATTTTCATACCTGGAATACAATATACACTGAGTGTACAAAACACTAGGAACCCCCTTTTGCCCTCAGAACAGCTCTATTCATCAGGGACTCTACAGGGTGTGGAAAACATTCCCCAGGGATGCTGGCCCATGTTGACTCCAATGCTTCCCTCAGTTGGGTCAAGTTGGCTGGATGTCCTTTGGGTGGTGGACCATTCTGGATACACAGGAAACTGTGGAGAGTGAAAAACCCAGCAGCGCTGCAGTTCTTGACACAAACCGGTGTGCCTGGCACCTACTACCATACCCCGTTCAAAGGTACTAAAATCTTTTGTCTTGCCCATTCACCCTCTGAATGGCACACATACACAATCCATGTCTCAAGGCTTAAAAACCTTTCTTTAACCTGGATAAAAAACTTTCTTAAATGATTTTATATAGGCCTAGGCTGGGCTTGTGAAAGATGCTGTTAAGCCTCATAGCCTACCTCTGGCAGTTCAATTATTTTATATAGGCCTAGGCTAGGCTTGGAAGAATTAAGCCCTCTTGATGTTTGTAAAGTCAAATTAAAATGAAGATTATTGTTGAAATGAATTACTCAACTGGTGTAGTTTTTCTCCATCTGTTGCTGGGCAACACTTGCATAACAAGTGATCTATATTTTCCGTACCAGGCGCTGTTCACCTGTTGACTGCGCTGTGGTTGCAGCTGCACGTTTCAGCACCCCAGAATGGTCCTCTGCCTCCTGTATTCTCTCTCCTCATGAATGAAGTTAACACGTACGTTTTGCATTATTTAGGTGGGTTAGCTTCCTTCTTGGGACATTGCATTTGGGACTTTTTGCATCTCGGGTCTGAGATTTTTTAAATAATATTTTGGGGCTTTGGGGTGGCAAATAATATTGTTGGTGGGCCAGATTTGGCCCACAGGCCACCAGTTGGGGAACCCTGATCTACACTGATTGAAGTGGATTCAAGTGACATCAATAAGGGATCATAGCGTTCATCTGGATTCAGCTGGTCAGTCTATGTCTAATGTTTTGTCCACTCAGTGTAGAATATATCTTCAATATAAAATATAATTATTAATATCTTCCATATAATATATCAATATGCATACCTTCAATATAATATATTATTATTCATACCTGGAATACAATATGGTCATTTATTTAAAGCTGAATAGACAATTTGACTCATTTTCTGAGTGTTTGTTTACAAACAACAGTGGTACCTTGCTTATACAGTAGTATTGAAATGAACAACATCTTACTGTCTCTTCTGCTTCAGAACCCTCATAGCTTTCTGCTTCACCATGTTCTGGAGAGGAAGAGGAGGTAGAAGACAGGAAGACTTTATTAGTCCCTCAGCTTTCCCCTCCCAATAACACCGACAGACAGGCAGACTGACAGACAGGCAGACTGACAGACAGGCAGACTGACAGACAGGAAGACAGGCAGGAAGACACGCAGGAACACACGCAGCAAGACAGACAAGACAGACAGGCAAGACAGACAGGCAGACAGGCAGACAAGACAGGCAGGCAGACTGACAGACAGGAAGACAGGCAGGAAGACAGGCAGGAAGACACGCAGGAACACACGCAGCAAGACAGACAAGACAGGCAGGCAGGCAGGACAGACAGACTTGCAGGCATCAGAGGTTAGTGTAAGCGGTCAGTCTAGGGCAGCGTTTCCCAAACTCGGTCTTCAGGACCCCAAGGGGTGCACGTTTTGGTTTTAATCACAGCTTGATGATGAGTTGATGATTTGAATCAGCTGTGTAGTGCCGGGGCAAAAACAAAAACCTGCACCCCTTGGGGTCCAGGGGACCAAGTTTGGGAAACGCTGCTCTAGGGTGAAACCATTTGAATTAAAACACTTTTAGACAGCGAAGGAGATGTGCCGCGCTGCAAGAGGCAAATACTGACTGGTTTTCTGATCCACGCCCCTACCTTTTCAAGGTATCTGTGAGTAGGGCTCTACCTGATTTAAAAAAATCTTGGTCAACTGAGAGTTTTGTTGTTTCGACCAATCTATTAGTCTACATTTTAAAACGTGTATTTTTCCGTATATAGACACATGAAATCAACTATATATAGGCTACTGCGCTTGTCTGATGCTTTAAGCAATTAAAAATGAAGACACACAAATTACTAAAGAGGGAGCCAGAGATCAATATAGCCTAACCAGAAGAAAATAACCAGTTCCCGACCCCCCTCATCCTGCTGGCTTTGGCAGATTCTGCCATTATGTTCCTGAAGTTGCCAGAAATAGGCTACACCAGCGGTCTGCAACCTTCTCCATTTGGAGTGCCAAGTGACCCTACCATTTCTACTGATCTGCATGCCAAGTTACCCTACCATTTCTACTGATCTGCATGCCAAGTTACCCTACCATTTCTACTGATCTGCTTGCCAAGTTAACCTACCATTTCTACTGATCTGCATGCCAAGTTACCCTACCATTTCTACTGATCTGCATGCCAAGTTAACCTACCATTTCTACTGATCTGCATGCCAAGTTACCCTACCATTTCTACTGATCTGCATGCCAAGTTAACCTACCATTTCTACTGATCTGCATGCCAAGTTAACCTACCATTTCTACTGATCTGCATGCCAAGTTAACCTACCATTTCTACTGATCTGCATGCTAAGTTACCCTACCATTTCTACTGATCTGCATGCCAAGTTAACCTACCATTTCTACTGATCTGCATGCCAAGTTAACCTACCATTTCTTCTGACCTGCATGCCAAGTTAACCTACCATTTCTACTGATCTGCATGCCAAGTTAACCTACCATTTCTACTGATCTGCATGCCAAGTTAACCTACCATTTCTACTAATCTGCAGGCCAAATTAACCTACCATTTCTACTGATCTGCATGCCAAGTTAACCTACCATTTCTACTGATCTGCATGCCAAGTTACCCTACCATTTCTACTGATCTGCATGCCAAGTTAACCTACCATTTCTACTGATCTGCAGGCCAAGTTAACCTACCATTTCTACTGATCTGCATGCCAAGTTAACCTACCATTTCTACTGATCTGCAGGCCAAGTTAACCTACCATTTCTACTGATCTGCAGGCCAAGTTAACCTACCATTTCTACTGATCTGCATGCCAAGTTAACCTACCATTTCTACTGATCTGCAGGCCAAGTTACCCTACCATTTCTACTGATCTGCATGCCAAGTTAACCTACCATTTCTACTGATCTGCATGCCAAGTTAACCTACCATTTCTTCTGACCTGCATGCCAAGTTAACCTACCATTTCTACTGATCTGCATGCCAAGTTAACCTACCATTTCTACTGATCTGCATGCCAAGTTAACCTACCATTTCTACTGATCTGCAGGCCAAATTAACCTACCATTTCTACTGATCTGCATGCCAAGTTAACCTACCATTTCTACTGATCTGCATGCCAAGTTACCCTACCATTTCTACTGATCTGCATGCCAAGCTAACCTACCATTTCTACTGATCTGCATGCCAAGTTAACCTACCATTTCTACTGATCTTCATGCCAAGTTAACCTACCATTTCTACTGATCTGCAGGCCAAGTTAACCTACCATTTCTACTGATCTGCATGCCAAGTTAACCTACCATTTCTACTGATCTGCATGCCAAGTTAACCTACCATTTCTACTGATCTGCAGGCCAAGTTAACCTACCATTTCTACTGATCTGCATGCCAAGTTAACCTACCATTTCTACTGATCTGCATGCCAAGTTAACCTACCATTTCTACTGATCTGCATGCCAAGTTAACCTACCATTTCTACTGATCTGCAGGCCAAGTTAACCTACCATTTCTACTGATCTGCATGCCAAGTTAACCTACCATTTCTACTGACCTGCATGCCAAGTTAACCTACCATTTCTACTGATCTGCATGCCAAGTTACCCTACCATTTCTACTGATCTGCAGGCCAAGTTAACCTACCATTTCTACTGATCTGCATGCCAAGTTACCCTACCATTTCTACTGATCTGCATGCCAAGTTACCCTACCATTTCTACTGATCTGCATGCCAAGTTACCCTACCATTTCTACTGATCTGCATGCCAAGTTAACCTACCATTTCTACTGATCTGCATGCTAAGTTACCCTACCATTTCTACTGATCTGCATGCCAAGTTACCCTACCATTTCTACTGATCTGCATGCCAAGTTACCCTACCATTTCTACTGATCTGCATGCCAAGTTAACCTACCATTTCTACTGATCTGCATGCCAAGTTAACCTACCATTTCTACTGATCTGCATGCCAAGTTAACCTACCATTTCTACTGATCTGCATGCCAAGTTACCCTACCATTTCTACTGATCTGCCTGCCAAGTTAACCTACCATTTCTACTGATCTGCATGCCAAGTTAACCTACCATTTCTACTGATCTGCATGCCAAGTTAACCTACCATTTCTACTGATCTGCATGCCAAGTTAACCTACCATTTCTACTGATCTGCATGCCAAGTTAACCTACCATTTCTACTGATCTGCCTGCCAAGTTAACCTACCATTTCTACTGATCTGCATGCCAAGTTAACCTACCATTTCTACTGATCTGCATGCCAAGTTAACCTACCATTTCTACTGATCTGCATGCCAAGTTACCCTACCATTTCTACTGATCTGCATGCCAAGTTACCCTACCATTTCTACTGATCTGCTTGCCAAGTTAACCTACCATTTCTACTGATCTGCATGCCAAGTTACCCTACCATTTCTACTGATCTGCATGCCAAGTTACCCTACCATTTCTACTGATCTGCATGCCAAGTTACCCTACCATTTCTACTGATCTGCATGCCAAGTTAACCTACCATTTCTACTGATCTGCATGCCAAGTTAACCTACCATTTCTACTGATCTGCATGCCAAGTTACCCTACCATTTCTACTGATCTGCCTGCCAAGTTAACCTACCATTTCTACTGATCTGCATGCCAAGTTAACCTACCATTTCTACTGATCTGCATGCCAAGTTAACCTACCATTTCTACTGATCTGCATGCCAAGTTAACCTACCATTTCTACTGATCTGCATGCCAAGTTAACCTACCATTTCTACTGATCTGCCTGCCAAGTTAACCTACCATTTCTACTGATCTGCATGCCAAGTTAACCTACCATTTCTACTGATCTGCATGCCAAGTTAACCTACCATTTCTACTGATCTGCATGCCAAGTTACCCTACCATTTCTACTGATCTGCATGCCAAGTTACCCTACCATTTCTACTGATCTGCTTGCCAAGTTAACCTACCATTTCTACTGATCTGCATGCCAAGTTACCCTACCATTTCTACTGATCTGCATGCCAAGTTAACCTACCATTTCTACTGATCTGCATGCCAAGTTACCCTACCATTTCTACTGATCTGCATGCCAAGTTAACCTACCATTTCTACTGATCTGCATGCCAAGTTAACCTACCATTTCTACTGATCTGCATGCCAAGTTAACCTACCATTTCTACTGATCTGCATGCTAAGTTACCCTACCATTTCTACTGATCTGCATGCCAAGTTAACCTACCATTTCTACTGATCTGCATGCCAAGTTAACCTACCATTTCTTCTGACCTGCATGCCAAGTTTACCTACCATTTCTACTGATCTGCATGCCAAGTTAACCTACCATTTCTACTGATCTGCATGCCAAGTTAACCTACCATTTCTACTAATCTGCAGGCCAAATTAACCTACCATTTCTACTGATCTGCATGCCAAGTTAACCTACCATTTCTACTGATCTGCATGCCAAGTTACCCTACCATTTCTACTGATCTGCATGCCAAGTTAACCTACCATTTCTACTGATCTGCAGGCCAAGTTAACCTACCATTTCTACTGATCTGCATGCCAAGTTAACCTACCATTTCTACTGATCTGCAGGCCAAGTTAACCTACCATTTCTACTGATCTGCAGGCCAAGTTAACCTACCATTTCTACTGATCTGCATGCCAAGTTAACCTACCATTTCTACTGATCTGCAGGCCAAGTTACCCTACCATTTCTACTGATCTGCATGCCAAGTTAACCTACCATTTCTACTGATCTGCATGCCAAGTTAACCTACCATTTCTTCTGACCTGCATGCCAAGTTAACCTACCATTTCTACTGATCTGCATGCCAAGTTAACCTACCATTTCTACTGATCTGCATGCCAAGTTAACCTACCATTTCTACTGATCTGCAGGCCAAATTAACCTACCATTTCTACTGATCTGCATGCCAAGTTAACCTACCATTTCTACTGATCTGCATGCCAAGTTAACCTACCATTTCTACTGATCTGCATGCCAAGTTAACCTACCATTTCTACTGATCTGCATGCCAAGTTAACCTACCATTTCTACTGATCTTCATGCCAAGTTAACCTACCATTTCTACTGATCTGCAGGCCAAGTTAACCTACCATTTCTACTGATCTGCATGCCAAGTTAACCTACCATTTCTACTGATCTGCATGCCAAGTTAACCTACCATTTCTACTGATCTGCAGGCCAAGTTAACCTACCATTTCTACTGATCTGCATGCCAAGTTAACCTACCATTTCTACTGATCTGCATGCCAAGTTAACCTACCATTTCTACTGATCTGCAGGCCAAGTTAACCTACCATTTCTACTGATCTGCATGCCAAGTTAACCTACCATTTCTACTGACCTGCATGCCAAGTTAACCTACCATTTCTACTGATCTGCATGCCAAGTTACCCTACCATTTCTACTGATCTGCAGGCCAAGTTAACCTACCATTTCTACTGATCTGCATGCCAAGTTACCCTACCATTTCTACTGATCTGCATGCCAAGTTACCCTACCATTTCTACTGATCTGCATGCCAAGTTACCCTACCATTTCTACTGATCTGCATGCCAAGTTAACCTACCATTTCTACTGATCTGCATGCCAAGTTACCCTACCATTTCTACTGATCTGCATGCCAAGTTACCCTACCATTTCTACTGATCTGCATGCCAAGTTACCCTACCATTTCTACTGATCTGCATGCCAAGTTAACCTACCATTTCTACTGATCTGCATGCCAAGTTAACCTACCATTTCTACTGATCTGCATGCCAAGTTACCCTACCATTTCTACTGATCTGCCTGCCAAGTTAACCTACCATTTCTACTGATCTGCATGCCAAGTTAACCTACCATTTCTACTGATCTGCATGCCAAGTTAACCTACCATTTCTACTGATCTGCATGCCAAGTTAACCTACCATTTCTACTGATCTGCATGCCAAGTTAACCTACCATTTCTACTGATCTGCCTGCCAAGTTAACCTACCATTTCTACTGATCTGCATGCCAAGTTACCCTACCATTTCTACTGATCTGCATGCCAAGTTAACCTACCATTTCTACTGATCTGCATGCCAAGTTACCCTACCATTTCTACTGATCTGCATGCCAAGTTACCCTACCATTTCTACTGATCTGCATGCCAAGTTAACCTACCATTTCTACTGATCTGCAGGCCAAGTTAACCTACCATTTCTACTGATCTGCATGCCAAGTTAACCTACCATTTCTACTGACCTGCATGCCAAGTTAACCTACCATTTCTACTGATCTGCATGCCAAGTTAACCTACCATTTCTACTGATCTGCATGCCAAGTTAACCTACCATTTCTACTGATCTGCATGCCAAGTTACCCTACCATTTCTACTGATCTGCATGCCAGTTATGATTTTCATGGAACAGTTTTATTTCATTTATAATAAAGTCTTCATAGCTCAAAAATCTATGTCATGTGGTTAATCAAAATTCTGTCTAAATAATAATGATACAAACCTGGCAATATGTAAAAATTGCCTTCATAAAGCCAACAAATAAAAACATTTTAGTCTGCTGGTAGAAAACATCCTGATAAAAGAAATATCCTATAAATCACATTGGTTACACATGGCCTGTCTGCAACAAACTTGAAACATTAACTTGGGTCCAACCTGAAGCTTGCTAGCAAACTTGCAACAATGTATAAAATATTCTGTTCCCTCAGAGTTTCACGTGCCAGTGAGCTCCAGACTGACAGCTGTAGGCTATTTGTGCGTGGGATAAGAAGTCATCAGAAAGGTCTATTTTATGACATTGTTTCCCCTTTCATGCTGAGTGGTTATAGAAAGGGAGAGAGCTGGAAAGATTTTTCAAATAAGCTACGTTGAGGAACTATTGTCATTGTCAATGGATGTAAAAACAGACTTTGTTTGCCTGCTGTTTGAGGTGGAGAAAACATTCCCTTGAGAAGCTCCCCAGGTCATTAGTGGTGGTGCGTTAAGCCAATCAGAAATACTAGCGGATCCCCAAATAGGCACATTTACAGTGGGGCAAAAAAGTATTTAGTCAGCCACCAATTGTGCAAGTTCTCTCACTTAAAAAGATGAGAGAGGCCTGTAATTTTCATCATAGGTACACTTCAACTATGACAGACAAAATGAGGAAAAAAAATCCAGAAAATCACATTGTAGGATTTTTAATGAATTTATTTGCAAATTATGGTGGAAAATAAGTATTTGGTCACATACAAACAAGCAAGATTTCTGGCTCTCACAGACCTGTAACTTCTTCTTTAAGAGGCTCCTCTGTCCTCCACTCGTTACCTGTATTAATGGCACCTGTTTGAACTTGTTATCAGTATAAAAGACACCTGTCCACAACCTCAAACAGTCACACTCCAAACTCCACTATGGCCAAGACCAAAGAGCTGTCAAAGGACACCAGAAACAAAATTGTAGACCTGCACCAGGTTGGGAAGACTGAATCTGCAATAGGTAAGCAGCTTGGTTTTAAGAAATCAACTGTGGGAGCAATTATTAGGAAATGGAAGACATACAAGACCACTGATAATCTTCCTCGATCTGGGGCTCCACGCAAGATCTCACCCGTGGGGTCAAAATGATCACAAGAACGGTGAGCAAAAATCCCAGAACCACACGGGGACCTAGTGAATGACCTGCAGAGAGCTGGGACCAAAGTAACAAAGCCTACCATCAGTAACACACTACGCCGCCAGGGACTCAAATCCTGCAGTTCCAGACGTGTCCCCCTGCTTAAGCCAGTACATGTTCAGGCCCGTCTAAAGTTTGCTAGAGAGCATTTGGATGATCCAGATGAGGATTGGGAGAATGTCAGATGAAACCAAAATAGAACTTTTGGTAAAAACTCAACTCGTCGTGTTTGGAGGACAAAGAATGCTGAGTTGCATCCAAAGAACACCATACCTACTGTGAAGCATGGGGGTGGAAACATCATGCTTTGGGGCTGTTTTCTGCAAAGGACCAGGACGACTGATCCGTGTAAAGGAAAGAATGAATGAGGCCATGTATCGTGAGATTTTGAGTGAAAACCTCCTTCCATCAGCAAGGGCATTGAAGATGAAACGTGGCTGGGTCTTTCAGCATGACAATGATCCCAAACACACCGCCCAGGCAACGAAGGAGTGGCTTCAGAAGAAGCATTTCAAGGTCCTGGAGTGGCCTAGCCAGTCTCCAGATCTCAACCCCATAGAAAATCTTTGGAGGAGTTGAAAGTCTGTGTTGCCCAGCGACAGCCCCAAAACATCACTGCTCTAGAGGAGATCTGCATGGAGGAATGGGCCAAAATACCAGCAACAGTGTGTGAAAACCTTGTGAAGACTTACAGAAAAGGTTTGACCTCTGTCATTGCCAACAAAGGGTATATAACAAAGTATTGAGATAAACTTTTGTTATTGACCAAATACTTATTTTCCACCATCATTTGCAAATAAATAAATAAAAAATCCTACAATGTGATTTTCTGGATTTCTTTTTCTCATTTCGTCTGTCATAGTTGAAGTGTACCTATGATGAAAATTACAGGCCTCTCTCATCTTTTTAAGTTGGAGAACTTGCACAATTGGTGGCTGACTAAATACTTTTTTGCCCCACTGTATATGCCTACATTTGCGAGCAGGCCATGTAGCCTATAGGCCTATTCTAAGCGTAATCAGGTGCGTGTCCTTAAGATTGTCAGGAGAGCTCCAAACAAAAGACAATTAATAAATTAACAACTCGTAAATGGAATGAAATAAACCCCCCCAAATGTCTGCAAGTTAGGCCCTGCAAGTGCGCTCCACAAACAACCAGTTTTTTATATATATTTGCCACTGCTCGACTTAAGAAATCTTGGATGGACCAAACAATCACCCAGTCAACTAAATGAGGTCAGCCCTATCTGTGACCAACAGATGCAGATCTGTATTCCCAGTTGTGAAATTAATAGATTAGGGCCTAATGAATTTATTTCAGTTGACTGATTTCATTATATGAACTGTAACTCAGTAAAATCTTTGAAATTGTTGCGTTGTATATTTTTGTTCAGTGTAGATAATAAAATAAACGTGGCCCTCTAAGTTGACATTCGACAGTGGGTGGGCCGGCAGCTATTGTTTTGTAGTAAAAATGTAAATAAAATGTCAATGGTGTACCATCTAAATGTAGTGGTCTGATGGGATGGGTCCATTCTATTCATTATATTTCTATGATTGATATGACACCCATTCTGGATTCCAGAGCATGTTGTGTCAACCGATGGCGGGCACTACACACCTCAGATGATGTCAAATAGGGTCGAAGATACAACATGCAGATATGAAAGAGTTTACACTTTGTTAGGTCATTTATGTTAAAGCTTAAATAATGTCCACGTTTTTATTAAAACATGTTTTTTTTTCAAGAAATTATTAAATAGTATGACAACTCTGTTTTGTAAGCTTTTAAATGATATCAATCTCAGCCATTTATCTTTTTCAGTGACATGGATGTCTCATGGTATGGTGGGGTTTGCAACATGGGTAAACTTTGAGGACCTTTATCTCCTGAATGTTTTGGCATTCAGGTCCCAAAAGTCACGTTCTGACCTCTTCTTCCAAGGGCAAACATGGATGGAAAGTTTTGTTTAAATCAAAAGGGAGGCTGTCAAAAAGTGATGGAATTCAAATGGATTTCCTCATCTACTACATCTCTCAACGTATCCCTTCCCTCTAACCTGAGCCATCTACTAAATGTCTAACCTTAGAGGGTCCTTCTCTCATCTTCTTCATTTGGTCTTTATACTTAATCAGTTCAGCGTCCAGACGGGAGATCTTCTGATCCATAGACTCTGCCCTGGCATCCACCTACATCACACAGCTCTCAGTTAATCACAGATGTATCAATAAATACTATCTAAAGGCACAGATACCACAGTCCTTCCTTTAAATGACATGTTTGGGCTAAACCGAAGGAAAATGCAGCCCCTTGGACAGTTCCCAGACAGGCCTACAGCTAGGAGAGACATGAGACCTGGACAGACAACAGGAGTAACTAATTACATTGCTGTAATGGCCTGAAGCAGCAAGACAGCAAATAACAGGATTACCACGTTGGGAAAGAAGACAGTTTATTATCTGTTTGACCGAGATGAAAATGACCCTAACTCGTTGAAGTGAAATTATCCCCTCCTGGGAAATGTGTCTGCAGTTGAACCGTAATGTGACTAGATGTTGGTGAGTTGTGTAGTTTGACAGATGGACCACCTGTCGCTGGGTACCGTTATCTGGCTCATTGTACCTGACTGCCGGCATCATAACTAGCTCAAAACAAACACACCACCGGGCAACACTTACATTTCCTATGCAGTCCGATAGATTAGGAGGAGGTGCTTTGGGTTTTCCCCGACCAAATATTCGGTTCATTTTGACAATATATAACTCCGGGAAGCCTTTTAACTTGTCATAAAACACAATGCATCAAAAATATAGCTGAACCACCGCTGAACACACCCGGAAGCTGCGGTATCTACACAAAGGGATGCTATTGGTAATGACGGTGGCGCAAAGGTCGCCCTCGTGTGGTGAGAACAGGCGCTGCACATGAAGACGTTCCAGGGCAGATTTCTGTCTGTTGTTACTCTGGCCTGGCTGGGGCTTGACCAACCAAGTTATAAACCAGCAATGAAAACAGGGATTATGCATGAGAAAAAATATGACCTTAATAATAAAGCATTGCATTGAGCAGTAAAGTAGAGGCACTTACAGAAGTTGACAACATGGGGCCGATTTTTTGTTGCCTAGGTTCCCGGGGAAAAGTTGACCTTTTATTAACGCATTTAATGCAATTTAATTATGCGTCATTTTACATGACTGGAGACTTTGGCATAATCAATAAAAACGACCTTGTGTTTAATCGATCAATAGCCTAGGCCTAGGTGTGTGGAGACAGACACATTGTAGGCTACAATATCACAAGGAAATTATAGTCCTAAAAATGCTTTAAAGTTTCCCTGACCACCCAATAATTGCAGCTCAGGTGATGGCCGATGCATTCCTGCCAAAGGCCTGTACAGAACCTCTCTTGTTTTACTTTGTCTTTCCAGCAGGAGACCTTTCCTAACAACCTTTCCTAACAACCTTTCCTAACAACCTTTCCTAACAACCTTTCCTAACAACCTGTGTTTTCCCCTGATTGTATTTGAAATATTGCGAAAGGCCTGTTTTGTCCGCATGCTGTTTGTTCACTGACAGATTTGCCATTCCCGACTGTAGGCTATGCCTTGTTATTGGGCTACAATCCACAGCTAGGCTATGCCTTCTTATTGGGCTACAATCCACAGCTAGGCTATTTAAAATCCTCTGTGGCTAAATTATGGTCCTTCTCATGGTGTAGTGGGCTATTCTGAATGATTTCATTTGTTTCTGAACAGTAATTCTATAACTTTGGCAAAAGTAAAGTATTGCAATTTGAATTGATCAGCGGTGCTGCTCTCTACAACCTTTAGGCTGCTATGATTCTATAAGGAAATAAATGATGAAGCACAACGCTGGAGAGAGTTTCAGACATGTCACCTTGTTTTTCCTGGGGGGTGATGGTGGTCTCCTTGAAGCAGGTGGGGACTACAGCCTGGGGTGATGGTTGTCTCCTTGAAGCAGGTGGGGACTACAGCCTGGGGTGATGGTGGTCTCCTTGAAGCAGGTGGGGACTACAGCCTGGGGTGATGGTTGTCTCCTTGAAGCAGGTGGGGACTACAGCCTGGGGTGATGGTGGTCTCCTTGAAGCAGGTGGGGACTACAGCCTGGGGTGATGGTTGTCTCCTTGAAGCAGGTGGGGACTACAGCCTGGGGTGATGGTGGTCTCCTTGAAGCAGGTGGGGACTACAGCCTGGGGTGATGGTGGTCTCCTTGAAGCAGGTGGGGACTACAGCCTGGGGTGATGGTGGTCTCCTTGAAGCAGGTGGGGACTACAGCCTGGGGTGATGGTGGTCTCCTTGAAGCAGGTGGGGACTACAGCCTGGGGTGATGGTGGTCTCCTTGAAGCAGGTGGGGACTACAGCCTGGGGTGATGGTGGTCTCCTTGAAGCAGGTGGGGACTACAGCCTGGGGTGATGGTTGTCTCCTTGAAGCAGGTGGGGACTACAGCCTGGGGTGATGGTTGTCTCCTTGAAGCAGGTGGGGACTACAGCCTGGGGTGATGGTGGTCTCCTTGAAGCAGGTGGGGACTACAGCCTGGGGTGATGGTTGTCTCCTTGAAGCAGGTGGGGACTACAGCCTGGGGTGATGGTGGTCTCCTTGAAGCAGGTGGGGACTACAGCCTGGGGTGATGGTGGTCTCCTTGAAGCAGGTGGGGACTACAGCCTGGGGTGATGGTGGTCTCCTTGAAGCAGGTGGGGACTACAGCCTGGGGTGATGGTGGTCTCCTTGAAGCAGGTGGGGACTACAGCCTGGGGTGATGGTGGTCTCCTTGAAGCAGGTGGGGACTACAGCCTGGGGTGATGGTGGTCTCCTTGAAGCAGGTGGGGACTACAGCCTGGGGTGATGGTGGTCTCCTTGAAGCAGGTGGGGACTACAGCCTGGGGTGATGGTGGTCTCCTTGAAGCAGGTGGGGACTACAGCCTGGGGTGATGGTGGTCTCCTTGAAGCAGGTGGGGACTACAGCCTGGGGTGATGGTTGTCTCCTTGAAGCAGGTGGGGACTACAGCCTGGGGTGATGGTGGTCTCCTTGAAGCAGGTGGGGACTACAGCCTGGGGTGATGGTGGTCTCCTTGAAGCAGGTGGGGACTACAGCCTGGGGTGATGGTGGTCTCCTTGAAGCAGGTGGGGACTACAGCCTGGGGTGATGGTGGTCTCCTTGAAGCAGGTGGGGACTACAGCCTGGGGTGATGGTTGTCTCCTTGAAGCAGGTGGGGACTACAGCCTGGGGTGATGGTGGTCTCCTTGAAGCAGGTGGGGACTACAGCCTGGGGTGATGGTGGTCTCCTTGAAGCAGGTGGGGACTACAGCCTGGGGTGATGGTTGTCTCCTTGAAGCAGGTGGGGACTACAGCCTGGGGTGATGGTGGTCTCCTTGAAGCAGGTGGGGACTACAGCCTGGGGTGATGGTGGTCTCCTTGAAGCAGGTGGGGACTACAGCCTGGGGTGATGGTTGTCTCCTTGAAGCAGGTCGGGACTACAGCCTGGGGTGATGGTGGTCTCCTTGAAGCAGGTGGGGACTACAGCCTGGGGTGATGGTTGTCTCCTTGAAGCAGGTGGGGACTACAGCCTGGGGTGATGGTGGTCTCCTTGAAGCAGGTGGGGACTACAGCCTGGGGGTGATGGTTGTCTCCTTGAAGCAGGTGGGGACTACAGCCTGGGGTGATGGTGGTCTCCTTGAAGCAGGTGGGGACTACAGCCTGGGGTGATGGTGGTCTCCTTGAAGCAGGTGGGGACTACAGCCTGGGGTGATGGTGGTCTCCTTGAAGCAGGTGGGGACTACAGCCTGGGGTGATGGTGGTCTCCTTGAAGCAGGTGGGGACTACAGCCTGGGGTGATGGTTGTCTCCTTGAAGCAGGTGGGGACTACAGCCTGGGGTGATGGTGGTCTCCTTGAAGCAGGTGGGGACTACAGCCTGGGGTGATGGTGGTCTCCTTGAAGCAGGTGGGGACTACAGCCTGGGGTGATGGTTGTCTCCTTGAAGCAGGTGGGGACTACAGCCTGGGGTGATGGTCTCCTTGAAGCAGGTGGGGACTACAGCCTGGGGTGATGGTGGTCTCCTTGAAGCAGGTGGGGACTACAGCCTGGGGTGATGGTTGTCTCCTTGAAGCAGGTCGGGACTACAGCCTGGGGTGATGGTGGTCTCCTTGAAGCAGGTGGGGACTACAGCCTGGGGTGATGGTTGTCTCCTTGAAGCAGGTGGGGACTACAGCCTGGGGTGATGGTGGTCTCCTTGAAGCAGGTGGGGACTACAGCCTGGGGTGATGGTTGTCTCCTTGAAGCAGGTGGGGACTACAGCCTGGGGTGATGGTGGTCTCCTTGAAGCAGGTGGGGACTACAGCCTGGGGTGATGGTGGTCTCCTTGAAGCAGGTGGGGACTACAGCCTGGGGTGATGGTGGTCTCCTTGAAGCAGGTGGGGACTACAGCCTGGGGTGATGGTGGTCTCCTTGAAGCAGGTGGGGACTACAGCCTGGGGTGATGGTGGTCTCCTTGAAGCAGGTGGGGACTACAGCCTGGGGTGATGGTTGTCTCCTTGAAGCAGGTCGGGACTACAGCCTGGGGTGATGGTTGTCTCCTTGAAGCAGGTGGGGACTACAGCCTGGGGTGATGGTTGTCTCCTTGAAGCAGGTGGGGACTACAGCCTGGGGTGATGGTGGTCTCCTTGAAGCAGGTGGGGACTACAGCCTGGGGTGATGGTGGTCTCCTTGAAGCAGGTGGGGACTACAGCCTGGGGTGATGGTGGTCTCCTTGAAGCAGGTGGGGACTACAGCCTGGGGTGATGGTGGTCTCCTTGAAGCAGGTGGGGACTACAGCCTGGGGTGATGGTTGTCTCCTTGAAGCAGGTGGGGACTACAGCCTGGGGTGATGGTGGTCTCCTTGAAGCAGGTGGGGACTACAGCCTGGGGTGATGGTGGTCTCCTTGAAGCAGGTGGGGACTACAGCCTGGGGTGATGGTGGTCTCCTTGAAGCAGGTGGGGACTACAGCCTGGGGTGATGGTGGTCTCCTTGAAGCAGGTGGGGACTACAGCCTGGGGTGATGGTGGTCTCCTTGAAGCAGGTGGGGACTACAGCCTGGGGTGATGGTGGTCTCCTTGAAGCAGGTGGGGACTACAGCCTGGGGTGATGGTGGTCTCCTTGAAGCAGGTGGGGACTACAGCCTGGGGTGATGGTGGTCTCCTTGAAGCAGGTGGGGACTACAGCCTGGGGTGATGGTGGTCTCCTTGAAGCAGGTGGGGACTACAGCCTGGGGTGATGGTTGTCTCCTTGAAGCAGGTGGGGACTACAGCCTGGGGTGATGGTGGTCTCCTTGAAGCAGGTGGGGACTACAGGAGGGGAAAACCGAGCTCCCTGCCATCCAGGACCTCTATACCAGCAGTGTCAGAGAAAAGCCCCAAAAGGTGACAAAGACTCCAGCCACCCAAGCCATGGACTGTTCTCCCTACTACTGTTCTATCTCCTGATGCACAGCAAGTGGTACCGATGCACCAGGTCTGGAACCAACAGGACCCTGAACAGCTTCACTTTACCGCTACCTACAGTATACTGCTGTTACTGTCTATTATCTATCCTTTACCCCTACCTACAGTATACTGCTGTTACTGTCTATTATCTATCCTTTACCCCTACCTACAGTATACTGCTGTTACTGTCTATTATCTATCCTTTACCCCTACCTACAGTATACTGCTGTTACTGTCTATTATCTATCCTGTACCCTACCTACAGTATACTGCTGTTACTGTCTATTATCTATCCTTTACCCTACCTACAGTATACTGCTGTTACTGTCTATTATCTATCCTTTACCCTACCTACAGTATACTGCTGTTACTGTCTATTACCTATCCTTTACTCCCTACCTACAGTATACTGCTGTTACTGTCTATTATCTATCCTGTACCTCTACCTACAGTATACTGCTGTTACTGTCTATTATCTATCCTTTATCCCTACCTACAGTATACTGCTGTTACTGTCTATTATCTATCCTTTACCCCTACCTACAGTATACTGCTGTTACTGTCTATTATCTATCCTTTACCCCTACCTACAGTATACTGCTGTTACTGTCTATTATCTATCCTTTACCCCTACCTACAATATACTGCTGTTACTGTCTATTATCTATCCTGTACCTCTACCTACAGTATACTGCTGCTACTGTCTATTATCTATCCTTTACCCCTACCTACAGTATACTGCTGTTACTGTCTATTATCTATCCTTTACCCCTACCTAGAGTATACTGCTGTTACTGTCTATTATCTATCCTGTACCCCTACCTACAATATACTGCTGTTACTGTCTATTATCTATCCTTTACCCCTACCTACAGTATACTCTTGTTACTGTCTATTATCTATCCTTTATCCCTACCTACAGTATACTGCTGTTACTGTCTATTATCTATCCTTAACCCCTACCTACAGTATACTGCTGTTACTGTCTATTATCTATCCTTTATCCCTACCTACAGTATACTGCTGTTACTGTCTATTATCTATCCTTTATCCCTACCTACAGTATACTGCTGTTACTGTCTATTATCTATCCTTTACCCCTACCTACAGTATACTGCTGTTACTGTCTATTATCTATCCTTTACCCCTACCTACAGTATACTGCTGTTACTGTCTATTATCTATCCTGTACCCCTACCTACAGTATACTGCTGTTACTGTCTATTATCTATCCTTTACCCCTACCTACAGTATACTGCTGTTACTGTCTATTATCTATCCTTTACCCCTACCTACAGTATACTGCTGTTACTGTCTATTACCTATCCTTTACCCCTACCTACAGTATACTGCTGTTACTGTCTATTATCTATCCTGTACCTCTACCTACAGTATACTGCTGTTACTGTCTATTATCTATCCTTTATCCCTACCTACAGTATACTGCTGTTACTGTCTATTATCTATCCTTTACCCCTACCTACAGTATACTGCTGTTACTGTCTATTATCTATCCTGTACCCCTACCTACAGTATACTGCTGTTACTGTCTATTATCTATCCTTTACCCCTACCTACAGTATACTGCTGTTACTGTCTATTATCTATCCTTTACCCCTACCTACAGTATACTGCTGTTACTGTCTATTACCTATCCTTTACCCCTACCTACAGTATACTGCTGTTACTGTCTATTATCTATCCTGTACCTCTACCTACAGTATACTGCTGTTACTGTCTATTATCTATCCTTTATCCCTACCTACAGTATACTGCTGTTACTGTCTATTATCTATCCTTTACCCCTACCTACAGTATACTGCTGTTATTGTCTATTATCTATCCTTTACCCCTACCTACAATATACTGCTGTTACTGTCTATTATCTATCCTGTACCTCTACCTACAGTATACTGCTGCTACTGTCTATTATCTATCCTTTACCCCTACCTACAGTATACTGCTGTTACTGTCTATTATCTATCCTTTACCCCTACCTAGAGTATACTGCTGTTACTGTCTATTATCTATCCTGTACCCCTACCTACAATATACTGCTGTTACTGTCTATTATCTATCCTTTACCCCTACCTACAGTATACTGCTGTTACTGTCTATTATCTATCCTGTACCTCTACCTACAGTATACTGCTGTTACTGTCTATTATCTATCCTTTATCCCTACCTACAGTATACTGCTGTTACTGTCTATTATCTATCCTTTACCCCTACCTACAGTATACTGCTGTTACTGTCTATTATCTATCCTTTACCCCTACCTACAATATACTGCTGTTACTGTCTATTATCTATCCTGTACCTCTACCTACAGTATACTGCTGCTACTGTCTATTATCTATCCTTTACCCCTACCTACAGTATACTGCTGTTACTGTCTATTATCTATCCTTTACCCCTACCTAGAGTATACTGCTTTACTGTCTATTATCTATCCTGTACCCTACCTACAATATACTGCTGTTACTGTCTATTATCTATCCTTTACCCTACCTACAGTATACTCTTGTTACTGTCTATTATCTATCCTTTATCCCTACCTACAGTATACTGCTGTTACTGTCTATTATCTATCCTTAACCCCTACCTACAGTATACTGCTGTTACTGTCTATTATCTATCCTTTATCCCTACCTACAGTATACTGCTGTTACTGTCTATTATCTATCCTTTACCCCTACCTACAGTATACTGCTGTTACTGTCTATTATCTATCCTTTATCCCTACCTACAGTATACTGCTGTTACTGTCTATTACATATCCTTTACCCCTACCTACAGTATACTGCTGTTACTGTCTATTATCTATCCTGTTGTCTAGCCACTTTACCCCTACTTACAGTATACTGCTGTTACTGTCTATTATCTATCCTTTACCCCTACCTACAGTATACTGCTGTTACTGTCTATTATCTATGCTGTTGTCTAGTCACTTTACCCCTACCTACATTATACTGCTGTTACTGTCTATTATCTATCCTTTACCCCTACCTACAGTATACTGCTGTTACTGTCTATTATCTATCCTTTACCCCTACCTACAGTATACTGCTGTTACTGTCTATTACCTATCCTTTACCCCTACCTACTGTATACTGCTGTTACTGTCTATTATCTATCCTTTATCCCTACCTACAGTATACTGCTGTTACTGTCTATTATCTATCCTTTACCCCTACCTACAGTATACTGCTGTTACTGTCTATTATCTATCCTTTACCCCTACCTACAGTATACTGCTGTTACTGTCTATTATCTATCCTTTACCGCTACCTACAGTATACTGCTGTTACTGTCTATTATCTATCCTTTACCCTTACCTACAATTTACTGCTGTTACTGTCTATTATCTATCCTGTACCCCTACCTACAGTATACTGCTGTTACTGTCTATAATCTATCCTTTACCCCTACCTACAGTTAACTGCTGTTACTGTCTATTATCTATCCTTTATCCCTACCTACAGTATACTGCTGTTACTGTCTACTATCTATCCTGTACCCCTACCTACAGTATACTGCTGTTACTGTCTATTATCTATTCTGTTGTCTAGTCAATTTACCCCTACCTACAGTATACTGCTGTTACTGTCTATTATCTATCCTTTACCCTACCTACAGTATACTGCTGTTACTGTCTATTATCTATCCTTTACCCCTACCTACAGTATACTGCTGTTACTGTCTATTATCTATCCTGTACCCCTACCTACAGTATACTGCTGTTACTGTCTATTATCTATCCTTTACCCCTACCTACAGTATACTGCTGTTACTGTCTATTATCTATCCTTTATCCTTACCTACAGTATACTGCTGTTACTGTCTATTATCTATCCTTTACCCCTACCTACAGTATACTGCTGTTACTGTCTACTATCTATCCTTTACCCCATACTTACAGTATACTGCTGTTACTGTCTATTATCTATCCTTTACCCCTACCTACAGTATACTGCTGTTACTGTCTATTATCTATCCTGTACCCCTACCTACAGTATACTGTTGTTACTGTCTATTATCTATCCTGTTGTCTAACCACTTTACCCCTACCTACAGTATACTGCTGTTACTGTCTATTATCTATCCTTTACCCCTACCTACAGTATACTGCTGTTACTGTCTATTATCTATCCTTTATCCCTACCTACAGTATACTGCTGCTACTGTCTTTTATCTATCCTGTACCCCTACCTACAGTATACTGCTGTTACTGTCTATTATCTATCCTGTTGTCTAGCCACTTTACCCCTACCTACAGTATACTGCTGTTACTGTCTATTATCTATCCTTTACCCCTACCTACAGTATACTGCTGTTACTGTCTATTATCTATCCTTTATCCCTACCTACAGTATACTGCTGCTACTGTCTTTTATCTATCCTGTACCCCTACCTACAGTATACTGTTGTTACTGTCTATTATCTATCCTGTTGTCTAGCCACTTTACCCCTACCTACAGTATACTGCTGTTACTGTCTATTATCTATCCTTTACCCCTACCTACAGTATACTGCTGTTACTGTCTATTATCTATCCTTTATCCCTACCTACAGTATACTGCTGTTACTGTCTATTATCTATCCTTTACCCCTACCTACAATATACTGCTGTTACTGTCTATTATCTATCCTGTACCCCTACCTACAGTATACTGCTGTTACTGTCTATTATCTATCCTGTACCCCTACCTACAGTATACTGCTGTTACTGTCTATTATCTATCCTGTACCCCTACCTACAGTATACTGCTGTTACTGTCTATTATCTATCCTTTACCCCTACCTAGATGCAGTTTATCACTGCGCTTTATTACAGAGGAGGTTTTGGTCTCTTGCATGTTAATGTCAGAAGTCGATTTCCAAAATTAGACATGATTAGAATATGGGTCAAAATGACAAAATGCAGACGTAATGGTTTTATCAAACTTGGCTATTGAAATCTGTGTCAAATAACTTGGATTGTATTGATGGGCCCACGGATCAGATGAGTGAAGGAGGAGGGGATGTGTAATTCAGGGCTCATCTGTAAAAGAGACCTTGGTATGGGTCCTGATATAATAATAATGCTAATAAAATAAATCCCCTTTTTGCAAGAAAACTAGTGAATTGATTGCACCGCCATCTGGTGGCCATTTAGGGAATGGAGTTTCCAGCTGGGGTCAGCTGAGGTCAGCAGATGGACTGACAGAGAAAAGAGGGGAAAAACGAACTTTAAAATGCATTGACCAATCAAAATCGAGTACATGGTTGCGTCTATACGATGTGTTTTTGGTGTTCATGTGTAGACCCCAGGAGGTGTAGCGGTTGCTAAAATAACATTGAAATTGGATTCCAATACAGCAACATCCTAAACAACTGTAATTATGAATCTTAATCAAAATAAGGGCTGGTAGTGGAGATTGTTGTACATAACCCTACCTGTTGTGGAGTAGTCTCTGCAGCGTTGAAGTGGTTCAATAAGGACTGGTAGAGGAGATTGTTGTACATAACCCTACCTGTTGTGGAGTAGTCTCTGCAGCGTTGAAGTGGTTCAATAAGGACTGGTAGTGGAGATTGTTGTACATAACCCTACCTGTTGTGGAGTAGTCTCTGCAGCTCTGCAGCGTTGAAGTGGTTCAATATGGACTGGTAGTGAGAGACTGGTACATAACCCTACCTGTTGTGGAGTAGTTCTCTGCAGCGTTGAAGTGGTTCAATAAGGACTGGTAGTGGAGATTGTTGTACATAACCCTACCTTGTTGTGGAGTAGTCTCTGCAGTGTTGAAGTGGTTCAATAAGGGACTGGTAGTGGAGATTGTTGTACATAACCCTACCTGTTGTGGAGTAGTCTCTGCAGCGTTGAAGTGGTTCAATAAGGACTGGTAGTGGAGATTGTTGTACATAACCCTACCTGTTGTGGAGTAGTCTCTGCAGCGTTGAAGTGG
This sequence comes from Brachymystax lenok tsinlingensis, assembly GCA_030435695.1. Lineage (NCBI taxonomy): Eukaryota > Metazoa > Chordata > Actinopteri > Salmoniformes > Salmonidae > Brachymystax > Brachymystax lenok. The sequence continues at coordinate 47,804,052 of CM059788.1, forward strand.
TTCAATAAGGACTGGTAGTGGAGATTGTTGTACATAACCCTACCTGTTGTGGAGTAGTCTCTGCAGCGTTGAAGTGGTTCAATAAGGGACTGGTAGTGGAGATTGTTGTACATAACCCTACCTGTTGTGGAGTAGTCTCTGCAGCGTTGAAGTGGTTCAATAAGGACTGGTAGTGGAGATTGTTGTACATAACCCTACCTGTTGTGGAGTAGTCTCTGCAGCGCTGAAGTGGTTCAATAAGGACTGGTAGTGGAGATTGTTGTACATAACCCTACCTGTTGTGGAGTAGTCTCTGCAGCGTTGAAGTTGGTTCAATAAGGGCTGGTAGTGAGATTGTTGTACATAACCCTACCTGTTGTGGAGTAGTCTCTGCAGCGTTGAAGTGGTTCAATAAGGACTGGTAGTGGAGATTGTTGTACATAACCCTACCTGTTGTGGAGTAGTCTCTGCAGCGTTGAAGTGGTTCAATAAGGACTGGTAGTGGAGATTGTTGTACATAACCCTACCTGTTGTGGAGTAGTCTCTGCAGCGTTGAAGTGGTTCAATAAGGACTGGTAGTGGAGATTGCTGTACATAACCCTACCTGTTGTGGAGTAGTCTCTGCAGCGTTGAAGTGGTTCAATAAGGACTGGTATAGAGATTGTTGTACATAACCCTACCTGTTGTGGAGTAGTCTCTGCAGCGTTGAAGTGGTTCAATAAGGACTGGTAGTGGAGATTGTTGTACATAACCCTACCTGTTGTGGAGTAGTCTCTGCAGCGTTGAAGTGGTTCAATAAGGACTGGTAGTGGAGATTGTTGTACATAACCCTACCTGTTGTGGAGTAGTCTCTGCAGCGTTGAAGTGGTTCAATAAGGGACTGGTAGTGGAGATTGTTGTACATAACCCTACCTGTTGTGGAGTAGTCTCTGCAGCGTTGAAGTGGTTCAATAAGGACTGGTAGGAGATTGTTGTACATAACCCTACCTGTTGTGGAGTAGTCTCTGCAGCGTTGAAGTGGTTCAATAAGGACTGGTAGTGGAGATTCTGTTGTGGAGTAGGAGATTGCTACATAACCCTACCTGTTGTGGAGTAGTCTCTGCAGCGTTGAAGTGGTTCAATAAGGACTGGTAGTGTGGAGATTGTTGTACATAACCCTACCTGTTGTGGAGTAGTCTCTGCAGCGTTGAAGTGGTTCAATAAGGACTGGTAGTGGAGATTGTTGTACATAACCCTACCTGTTGTGGAGTAGTCTCTGCAGCGTTGAAGTGGTTCAATAAGGACTGGTAGTGGAGATTGTTGTACATAACCCTACCTGTTGTGGAGTAGTCTCTGCAGCGTTGAAGTGGTTCAATAAGGACTGGTAGAGGAGATTGTTGTACATAACCCTACCTGTTGTGGAGTAGTCTCTGCAGCGTTGAAGTGGTTCAATAAGGACTGGTAGTGGAGATTGTTGTACATAACCCTACCTGTTGTGGAGTAGTCTCTGCAGCGTTGAAGTGGTTCAATAAGGACTGGTAGTGGAGATTGTTGTACATAACCCTACCTGTTGTGGAGTAGTCTCTGCAGCGTTGAAGTGGTTCAATAAGGACTGGTAGTGGAGATTGTTGTACATAACCCTACCTGTTGTGGAGTAGTCTCTGCAGCGTTGAAGTGGTTCAATGGACTGGTAGTGGAGATTGTTGTACATAACCCTACCTGTTGTGGAGTAGTCTCTGCAGCGCTGAAGTGGTTCAATAAGGACTGGTAGTGGAGATTGTTGTACATAACCCTACCTGTTGTGGAGTAGTCTCTGCAGCGTTGAAGTGGTTCAATAAGGACTGGTAGTGGAGATTGTTGTACATAACCCTACCTGTTGTGGAGTAGTCTCTGCAGCGTTGAAGTGGTTCAATAAGGACTGGTAGAGGAGATTGCTGCCACATAACCCTACCTGTTGTGGAGTAGTCTCTGCAGCGCTTGAAGTGGTTCAATAAGGACTGGTAGTGGAGATTGTTGTACATAACCCTACCTGTTGTGGAGTAGTCTCTGCAGCGTTGAAGTGGTTCAATAAGGACTGGTAGTGGAGATTGTTGTACATAACCCTACCTGTGTTGTGGAGTAGTCTCTGCAGCGTGAAGTGGTTCAATAAGGACTGGTAGTGGAGATTGTTGTACATAACCCTACCTGTTGTGGAGTAGTCTCTGCAGCTTGGAAGTGGTTCAATAGTGGAGATTGTTGTACATAACCCTACCTGTTGTGGAGTAGTCTCTGCAGCGTTGAAGTGGTTCAATAAGGACTGGTAGTGGAGATTGTTGTACATAACCCTACCTGTTGTGGAGTAGTCTCTGCAGCGTGGTGGTTCAATAAGGACTGGTAGTGGAAGAGATTGTTGTACATAACCCTACCTGTTGTGGAGTAGTCTCTGCAGCGTTGAAGTGGTTCAATAAGGACTGGTAGTGGAGATTGTTGTACATAACCCTACCTGTTGTGGAGTAGTCTCTGCAGCGTTGAAGTGGTTCAATAAGGACTGGTAGTGGAGATTGTTGTACATAACCCTACCTGTTGTGGAGTAGTCTCTGCAGCGTTGAAGTGGTTCAATAAGGACTGGTAGAGGAGATTGTTGTACATAACCCTACCTGTTGTGGAGTAGTCTCTGCAGCGTTGAAGTGGTTCAACAAGGACTGGTAGAGGAGATTGTTGTACATAACCCTACCTGTTGTGGAGTAGTCTCTGCAGCGTTGAAGTGGTTCAATAAGGACTGGTAGTGGAGATTGTTGTACATAACCCTACCTGTTGTGGAGTAGTCTCTGCAGCGTTGAAGTGGTTCAATAAGGACTGGTAGTGGAGATTGTTGTACATAACCCTACCTGTTGTGGAGTAGTCTCTGCAGCGTTGAAGTGGTTCAATAAGGACTGGTAGTGGAGATTGTTGTACATAACCCTACCTGTTGTGGAGTAGTCTCTGCAGCGTTGAAGTGGTTCAATAAGGACTGGTAGTGGAGATTGTTGTACATAACCCTACCTGTTGTGGAGTAGTCTCTGCAGCGTTGAAGTGGTTCAATAAGGACTGGTAGTGGAGATTGTTGTACATAACCCTACCTGTTGTGGAGTAGTCTCTGCAGCGTTGAAGTGGTTCAATAAGGACTGGTAGTGGAGATTGTTGTACATAACCCTACCTGTTGTGGAGTAGTCTCTGCAGCGTTGAAGTGGTTCAATAAGGACTGGTAGTGGAGATTGTTGTACATAACCCTACCTGTTGTGGAGTAGTCTCTGCAGCGTTGAAGTGGTTCAATAAGGACTGGTAGTGGAGATTGTTGTACATAACCCTACCTGTTGTGGAGTAGTCTCTGCAGCGTTGAAGTGGTTCAATAAGGACTGGTAGTGGAGATTGTTGTACATAACCCTACCTGTTGTGGAGTAGTCTCTGCAGCGTTGAAGTGGTTCAATAAGGACTGGTAGTGGAGATTGTTGTACATAACCCTACCTGTTGTGGAGTAGTCTCTGCAGCGTTGAAGTGGTTCAATAAGGACTGGTAGTGGAGATTGTTGTACATAACCCTACCTGTTGTGGAGTAGTCTCTGCAGCGTTGAAGTGGTTCAATAAGGACTGGTAGTGGAGATTGTTGTACATAACCCTACCTGTTGTGGAGTAGTCTCTGCAGCGTTGAAGTGGTTCAATAAGGACTGGTAGTGGAGATTGTTGTACATAACCCTACCTGTTGTGGAGTAGTCTCTGCAGCGTTGAAGTGGTTCAATAAGGACTGGTAGTGGAGATTGTTGTACATAACCCTACCTGTTGTGGAGTAGTCTCTGCAGCGTTGAAGTGGTTCAATAAGGACTGGTAGTGGAGATTGTTGTACATAACCCTACCTGTTGTGGAGTAGTCTCTGCAGCGTTGAAGTGGTTCAATAAGGACTGGTAGAGGAGATTGTTGTACATAACCCTACCTGTTGTGGAGTAGTCTCTGCAGCGTTGAAGTGGTTCAATAAGGACTGGTAGTGGAGATTGTTGTACATAACCCTACCTGTTGTGGAGTAGTCTCTGCAGCGTTGAAGTGGTTCAATAAGGACTGGTAGTGGAGATTGTTGTACATAACCCTACCTGTTGTGGAGTAGTCTCTGCAGCGTTGAAGTGGTTCAATAAGGACTGGTAGTGGAGATTGTTGTACATAACCCTACCTGTTGTGGAGTAGTCTCTGCAGCGTTGAAGTGGTTCAATAAGGACTGGTAGTGGAGATTGTTGTACTACATAACCCTACCTGTTGTGGAGTAGTCTCTGCAGCGTTGAAGTGGTTCAATAAGGACTGGTAGTGGAGATTGTTGTACATAACCCTACCTGTTGTGGAGTAGTCTCTGCAGCGTTGAAGTGGTTCAATAAGGACTGGTAGTGGAGATTGTTGTACATAACCCTACCTGTTGTGGAGTAGTCTCTGCAGCGTTGAAGTGGTTCAATAAGGACTGGTAGAGGAGATTGTTGTACATAACCCTACCTGTTGTGGAGTAGTCTCTGCAGCGTTGAAGTGGTTCAATAAGGACTGGTAGTGGAGATTGTTGTACATAACCCTACCTGTTGTGGAGTAGTCTCTGCAGCGTTGAAGTGGTTCAATAAGGACTGGTAGTGGAGATTGTTGTACATAACCCTACCTGTTGTGGAGTAGTCTCTGCAGCGTTGAAGTGGTTCAATAAGGACTGGTAGTGGAGATTGTTGTACATAACCCTACCTGTTGTGGAGTAGTCTCTGCAGCGTTGAAGTGGTTCAACAAGGACTGGTAGTGAGGAGATTGTACTACATAACCCTACCTGTTGTGGAGTAGTCTCTGCAGCGTTGAAGTGGTTCAATAAGGACTGGTAGTGGAGATTGTTGTACATAACCCTACCTGTTGTGGAGTAGTCTCTGCAGCGTTGAAGTGGTTCAATAAGGACTGGTAGTGGAGATTGTTGTACATAACCCTACCTGTTGTGGAGTAGTCTCTGCAGCGTTGAAGTGGTTCAATAAGGACTGGTAGTGGAGATTGTTGTACATAACCCTACCTGTTGTGGAGTAGTCTCTGCAGCGTTGAAGTGGTTCAATAAGGACTGGTAGAGGAGATTGTTGTACATAACCCTACCTGTTGTGGAGTAGTCTCTGCAGCGTTGAAGTGGTTCAATATGGACTGGTAGAGGAGATTGTTGTACATAACCCTACCTGTTGTGGAGTTGTCTCTGCAGCGTTGAAGTGGTTCAATAAGGACTGGTAGTGGAGATTGTTGTACATAACCCTACCTGTTGTGGAGTAGTCTCTGCAGCGTTGAAGTGGTTCATTAAGGGCTGGTAGTGGAGATTGTACTACATAACCCTACCTGTTGTGGAGTAGTCTCTGCAGCGTTGAAGTGGTTCAATAAGGACTGGTAGTGGAGATTGTTGTACATAACCCTACCTGTTGTGGAGTAGTCTCTGCAGCGTTGAAGTGGTTCAATAAGGACTGGTAGTGGAGATTGTTGTACATAACCCTACCTGTTGTGGAGTAGTCTCTGCAGCGTTGAAGTGGTTCAATAAGGACTGGTAGTGGAGATTGTTGTACATAACCCTACCTGTTGTGGAGTAGTCTCTGCAGTGTTGAAGTGGTTCAATAAGGACTGGTAGTGGAGATTGTTGTACATAACCCTACCTGTTGTGGAGTAGTCTCTGCAGCGTTGAAGTGGTTCAATAAGGACTGGTAGAGGAGATTGTTGTACATAACCCTACCTGTTGTGGAGTAGTCTCTGCAGCGTTGAAGTGGTTCAATAAGGACTGGTAGAGGAGATTGTTGTACATAACCCTACCTGTTGTGGAGTAGTCTCTGCAGCGTTGAAGTGGTTCAATAAGGACTGGTAGTGGAGATTGTTGTACATAACCCTACCTGTTGTGGAGTAGTCTCTGCAGCGTTGAAGTGGTTCAATAAGGACTGGTAGTGGAGATTGTTGTACATAACCCTACCTGTTGTGGAGTAGTCTCTGCAGCGTTGAAGTGGTTCAATAAGGACTGGTAGTGGAGATTGTTGTACATAACCCTACCTGTTGTGGAGTAGTCTCTGCAGCGTTGAAGTGGTTCAATAAGGACTGGTAGTGGAGATTGTTGTACATAACCCTACCTGTTGTGGAGTAGTCTCTGCAGCGTTGAAGTGGTTCAATAAGGACTGGTAGTGGAGATTGTTGTACATAACCCTACCTGTTGTGGAGTAGTCTCTGCAGCGTTGAAGTGGTTCAATAAGGACTGGTAGTGGAGATTGTTGTACATAACCCTACCTGTTGTGGAGTAGTCTCTGCAGCGTTGAAGTGGTTCAATAAGGACTGGTAGTAGATTGTTGTTCACCATGGTTGTGAGTAGTCTCTGCAGCTGAAGTGGTTCAATAAGGACTGGTAGTGGAGATTGTTGTACATAACCCTACCTGTTGTGGAGTAGTCTCTGCAGTGTTGAAGTGGTTCAATAAGGACTGGTAGTGGAGATTGTTGTACATAACCCTACCTGTTGTGGAGTAGTCTCTGCAGCGTTGAAGTGGTTCAATAAGGACTGGTAGAGAGATTGTTGTACATAACCCTACCTGTTGTGGAGTAGTCTGCAGCGCTGAAGTGGTTCAATAAGGACTGGTAGTTGGAGATTGCTGTACATAACCCTACCTGTTGTGGAGTAGTCTCTGCAGCGTTGAAGTGGTTCAATAAGGACTGGTAGTGGAGATTGTTGTACATAACCCTACCTGTTGTGGAGTAGTCTCTGCAGCGTTGAAGTGGTTCAACAAGGACTGGTAGTGGAGATTGTTGTACATAACCCTACCTGTTGTGGAGTAGTCTCTGCAGCGTTGAAGTGGTTCAATAAGGACTGGTAGTGGAGATTGTTGTACATAACCCTACCTGTTGTGGAGTAGTCTCTGCAGCGTTGAAGTGGTTCAATAAGGACTGGTAGAGGAGATTGCTTGTACATAACCCTACCTGTTGTGGAGTAGTCTCTGCAGCGTTGAAGTGGTTCAATAAGGACTGGTAGTGGAGATTGTTGTACATAACCCTACCTGTTGTGGAGTAGTCTCTGCAGCGTTGAAGTGGTTCAACAAGGACTGGTAGTGGAGATTGTTGTACATAACCCTACCTGTTGTGGAGTAGTCTCTGCAGCGTTGAAGTGGTTCAATAAGGACTGGTAGTGGAGATTGTTGTACATAACCCTACCTGTTGTGGAGTAGTCTCTGCAGCTGTGTGGTTCAATAAGGACTGGTAGAGAGATTGTTGTACATAACCCTACCTGTTGTGGAGTAGTCTCTGCAGCGTTGAAGTGGTTCAATAAGGACTGGTAGTGGAGATTGTTGTACATAACCCTACCTGTTGTGGAGTAGTCTCTGCAGCGTTGAAGTGGTTCAATAAGGACTGGTAGTGGAGATTGTTGTACATAACCCTACCTGTTGTGGAGTAGTCTCTGCAGCGTTGAAGTGGTTCAATAAGGACTGGTAGAGGAGATTGTTGTACATAACCCTACCTGTTGTGGAGTAGTCTCTGCAGCGTTGAAGTGGTTCAATAAGGACTGGTAGTGGAGATTGTTGTACATAACCCTACCTGTTGTGGAGTAGTCTCTGCAGCGTTGAAGTGGTTCAATAAGGACTCTGTGTAGATGTGAGACTGGAGTTGTACAGTACATAACAATAAGGACTGGTAGTGGAGATTGTTGTACATAACCCTACCTGTTGTGGAGTAGTCTCTGCAGCGTTGAAGTGGTTCAATAAGGACTGGTAGAGGAGATTGTTGTACATAACCCTACCTGTTGTGGAGTAGTCTCTGCAGCGTTGAAGTGGTTCAATAAGGACTGGTAGTGGAGATTGTTGTACATAACCCTACCTGTTGTGGAGTAGTCTCTGCAGCGTTGAAGTGGTTCAATAAGGACTGGTAGTGGAGATTGTTGTACATAACCCTACCTGTTGTGGAGTAGTCTCTGCAGCGTTGAAGTGGTTCAATAAGGACTGGTAGTGGAGATTGTTGTACATAACCCTACCTGTTGTGGAGTAGTCTCTGCAGCGTTGAAGTGGTTCAATAAGGACTGGTAGAGGAGATTGTTGTACATAACCCTACCTGTTGTGGAGTAGTCTCTGCAGCGTTGAAGTGGTTCAATAAGGACTGGTAGAGGAGATTGTTGTACATAACCCTACCTGTTGTGGAGTAGTCTCTGCAGCGTTGAAGTGGTTCAATAAGGACTGGTAGTGGAGATTGTTGTACATAACCCTACCTGTTGTGGAGTAGTCTCTGCAGCGTTGAAGTGGTTCAATAAGGACTGGTAGTGGAGATTGTTGTACATAACCCTACCTGTTGTGGAGTAGTCTCTGCAGCGCTGAAGTGGTTCAATAAGGACTGGTAGTGGAGATTGTTGTACATAACCCTACCTGTTGTGGAGTAGTCTCTGCAGCGTTGAAGTGGTTCAATAAGGACTGGTAGAGATTGTTGTACATAACCCTACCTGTTGTGGAGTAGTCTCTGCAGCGTTGAAGTGGTTCAATAAGGACTGGTAGTGGAGATTGTTGTACATAACCCTACCTGTTGTGGAGTAGTCTCTGCAGCGTTGAAGTGGTTCAATAAGGACTGGTAGTGGAGATTGTTGTACATAACCCTACCTGTTGTGGAGTAGTCTCTGCAGCGTTGAAGTGGTTCAATAAGGACTGGTAGTAGGAGATTGTACTACATAACCCTACCTGTTGTGGAGTAGTCTCTGCAGCGTTGAAGTGGTTCAATAAGGACTGGTAGTGGAGATTGTTGTACATAACCCTACCTGTTGTGGAGTAGTCTCTGCAGCGTTGAAGTGGTTCAATAAGGACTGGTAGTGGGAGATTGTTGTACATAACCCTACCTGTTGTGGAGTAGTCTCTGCAGCGTTGAAGTGGTTCAATAAGGACTGGTAGTGGAGATTGTTGTACATAACCCTACCTGTTGTGGAGTAGTCTCTGCAGCGTTGAAGTGGTTCAATAAGGACTGGTAGTGGAGATTGTGTACATAACCCTACCTGTTGTGGAGTAGTCTCTGCAGCGTTGAAGTGGTTCAGGACTGGTAGAGGAGATTGTTGTACATAGCCCTACCTGTTGTGGAGTAGTCTCTGCAGCGTTGAAGTGGTTCAATAAGGACTGGTAGTGGAGATTGTTGTACATAACCCTACCTGTTGTGGAGTAGTCTCTGCAGCGTTGAAGTGGTTCAATAAGGACTGGTAGTGGAGATTGTTGTACATAACCCTACCTGTTGTGGAGTAGTCTCTGCAGCGTTGAAGTGGTTCAATAAGGACTGGTAGTGGAGATTGTTGTACATAACCCTACCTGTTGTGGAGTAGTCTCTGCAGCGTTGAAGTGGTTCAATAAGGACTGGTAGTGGAGATTGTTGTACATAACCCTACCTGTTGTGGAGTAGTCTCTGCAGCGTTGAAGTGGTTCAATAAGGACTGGTAGTGGAGATTGTTGTACATAACCCTACCTGTTGTGGAGTAGTCTCTGCAGCGCTTGAAGTGGTTCAATAAGGACTGGTAGTGGAGATTGTTGTACATAACCCTACCTGTTGTGGAGTAGTCTCTGCAGCGTTGAAGTGGTTCAATAAGGACTGGTAGTGGAGATTGTTGTACATAACCCTACCTGTTGTGGAGTAGTCTCTGCAGCGTTGAAGTGGTTCAATAAGGACTGGTAGTGGAGATTGTTGTACATAACCCTACCTGTTGTGGAGTAGTCTCTGCAGCGTTGAAGTGGTTCAATAAGGACTGGTAGTGGAGATTGTTGTACATAACCCTACCTGTTGTGGAGTAGTCTCTGCAGCGTTGAAGTGGTTCAATAAGGACTGGTAGTGGAGATTGTTGTACATAACCCTACCTGTTGTGGAGTAGTCTCTGCAGCGTTGAAGTGGTTCAATAAGGACTGGTAGTGGAGATTGTTGTACATAACCCTACCTGTTGTGGAGTAGTCTCTGCAGCGTTGAAGTGGTTCAATAAGGACTGGTAGTGGAGATTGTTGTACATAACCCTACCTGTTGTGGAGTAGTCTCTGCAGCGTTGAAGTGGTTCAATATGGACTGGTAGTGGAGATTGTTGTACATAACCCTACCTGTTGTGGAGTAGTCTCTGCAGCGTTGAAGTGGTTCAATAAGGACTGGTAGTGGAGATTGTTGTACATAACCCTACCTGTTGTGGAGTAGTCTCTGCAGCGTTGAAGTGGTTCAATAAGGACTGGTAGAGAGATTGTTGTACATAACCCTACCTGTTGTGGAGTAGTCTCTGCAGCGTTGAAGTGGTTCAATAAGGACTGGTAGTGGAGATTGTTGTACATAACCCTACCTGTTGTGGAGTAGTCTCTGCAGCGTTGAAGTGGTTCAATAAGGACTGTAGTGGAGATTGTTGTACATAACCCTACCTGTTGTGGAGTAGTCTCTGCAGCGTTGAAGTGGTTCAATAAGGACTGGTAGTGGAGATTGTTGTACATAACCCTACCTGTTGTGGAGTAGTCTCTGCAGCGTTGAAGTGGTTCAAAAGGACTGGTGAGAGATTGTTGTACATAACCCTACCTGTTGTGGAGTAGTCTCTGCAGCGTTGAAGTGGTTCAATTTGGACTGGTAGAGGAGATTGTTGTACATAACCCTACCTGTTGTGGAGTTGTCTCTGCAGCGTTGAAGTGGTTCAATAAGGACTGGTAGTGGAGATTGTTGTACATAACCCTACCTGTTGTGGAGTAGTCTCTGCAGCGTTGAAGTGGTTCAATAAGGACTGGTAGTGGAGATTGTTGTACATAACCCTACCTGTTGTGGAGTAGTCTCTGCAGCGTTGAAGTGGTTCAATAAGGACTGGTAGTGGAGATTGTTGTACATAACCCTACCTGTTGTGGAGTAGTCTCTGCAGCGTTGAAGTGGTTCAATAAGGACTGGTAGTGGAGATTGTTGTACATAACCCTACCTGTTGTGGAGTAGTCTCTGCAGCGTTGAAGTGGTTCAATAAGGACTGGTAGTGGAGATTGTTGTACATAACCCTACCTGTTGTGGAGTAGTCTCTGCAGCGTTGAAGTGGTTCAATAAGGACTGGTAGTGGAGATTGTTGTACATAACCCTACCTGTTGTGGAGTAGTCTCTGCAGCGTTGAAGTGGTTCAATATGGACTGGTAGAGGAGATTGTTGTACATAACCCTACCTGTTGTGGAGTAGTCTCTGCAGCGTTGAAGTGGTTCAATAAGGACTGGTAGTGGAGATTGTTGTACATAACCCTACCTGTTGTGGAGTAGTCTCTGCAGTGTTGAAGTGGTTCAATAAGGACTGGTAGAGGAGATTGTACTACATAACCCTACCTGTTGTGGAGTAGTCTCTGCAGCGTTGAAGTGGTTCAATAAGGACTGGTAGAGGAGATTGTTGTACATAACCCTACCTGTTGTGGAGTAGTCTCTGCAGCGTTGAAGTGATTCAACAAGGACATGTAGTGGAGATTGTTGTACATAACCCTACCTGTTGTGGAGTAGTCTCTGCAGCGTTGAAGGGGTTCAATAAGGACTGGTAGTGAGATTGTTGTACATAGCCCTACCTGTTGTGGAGTTGTCGCTGCAGCGTTGAAGTGGTTCAATAAGGACTGGTAGTGGAGATTGTTGTACATAGCCCTACCTGTTGTGGAGTAGTCTCTGCAGCGTTGAAGTGGTTCAATAAGGACTGGTAGAGGAGATTGTTGTACATAACCCTACCTGTTGTGGAGTAGTCTCTGCAGCGTTGAAATAGTTCAATAAGGACTGGGAGTGGAGATTGTTGTACATAACCCTACCTGTTGTTGAGTAGTCTCTGCAGCGTTGAAGTGGTTCAATAAGGGCTGGTAGTAGAGATTGTTGTACATAACCCTACCTGTTGTGGAGTAGTCTCTGCAGCGTTGAAGTGGTTCAATAAGGGCTGGTAGTGGAGATTGTTGTACATAACCCTACCTGTTGTGGAGTAGTCTCTGCAGCGTTGAAGTGATTCAACAAGGACTGGTAGAGGATATTGTACTACATAACCCTACCTGTTGTGGAGTAGTCTCTGCAGCGTTGAAGTGGTTCAATAAGGATTTGTAGTGGAGATTGTTGTACATAACCCTACCTGTTGTGGAGTAGTCTCTGCAGCGTTGAAATGGTTCAATAAGGACTGGTAGTGGAGATTGTTGTACATAACCCTGTGGTTGTGGAGTAGTCTCTGCAGCGTTGAAGTGGTTCAATAAGGACTGGTTGTGGAGATTGTTGTACATAGCCCTACCTGTTGTGGAGTAGTCTCTGCAGCGTTGAAGTGGTTCAATAAGGACAGGTAGAAGAGATTGTTGTACATAACCCTACCTGTTGTGGAGTAGTCTCTGCAGCGTTGAAGTGGTTCAATATGGACTGGTAGAGGAGATTGTTGTACATAACCCTACCTGTTGTGGAGTTGTCTCTGCAGCGTTGAAGTGGTTCAATAAGGACTGGTAGTGGAGATTGTTGTACATAACCCTACCTGTTGTGGAGTAGTCTCTGCAGCGTTGCAGTGGTTCATTAAGGGCTGGGAGTGGAGATTGTACTACATAACCCTACCTGTTGTGGAGTAGTCTCTGCAGCGTTGAAGTGGTTCAAAAAGGACTGGTAGAGGAGATTGTTGTACATAACCCTACCTGTTGTGCAGTAGTCTCTGTAGCGTTGAAGGGGTTCAATAAGGACTGGTAGTGGAGATTGTTGTACATAACCCTACCTGTTGTGGAGTAGTCTCTGCAGCGTTGAAGTGGTTCAATAAGGACTGGTAGTAGAGATTGTTGTACATAACCCTACCTGTTTTGGAGTAGTCTCTGCAGTGTTGAAGTGGTTCAACTTGGACTGGTAGAGGAGATTGTACTACATAACCCTACCTGTTGTGGAGTAGTCTCTGCAGCGTTGAAGTTGTTCAATAAGGACTGGTAGTGGAGATTGTTGTACATAACCCTATCTGTTGTGGAGTAGTCTCTGCAGCGTTGAAGTGATTCAACATGGACTGGTAGAGGAGATTGTACTACATAACCCTACCTGTTGTGGAGAAGTCTCTGCAGCGTTGAAGTGGTTCAATAAGGACTGGTAGTGGAGATTGTTGTACATAGCCCTACCTGTTGTGGAGTAGTCGCTGCAGCGTTGAAGTGGTTCAATAAGGACTGGTAGTGGAGATTGTTGTACATAGCCCTACCTGTTGTGGAGTAGTCTCTGCAGCGTTGAAGTGGTTCAATAAGGACTGGTAGAGGAGATTGTTGTACATAACCCTACCTGTTGTGGAGTAGTCTCTGCAGTGTTGAAGTGGTTCAATAAGGGCTGGTAGTGGAGATTGTTGTACATAACCCTACCTGTTGTGGAGTAGTCTCTGCAGCGTTGAAGTGGTTCAATAAGGACTGGTAGTGGAGATTGTTGTACATAACCCTACCTGTTGTGGAGTAGTCTCTGCAGCGTTGAAGTGGTTCAATAAGGACTGGTAGTGGAGATTGTTGTACATAGCCCTACCTGTTGTGGAGTAGTCTCTGCAGCGTTGAAGTGGTTCAATAAGGACTGGTAGAAGAGATTGTTGTACATAACCCTACCTGTTGTGGAGTAGTCTCTGCAGCGTTGAAGTGGTTCAATATGGACTGGTAGAGGAAATTGTTGTACATAACCCTACCTGTTGTGGAGTTGTCTCTGCAGTGTTGAAGTGGTTCAACTTGGACTGGTAGAGGAGATTGTACTACATAACCCTACCTGTTGTGGAGTAGTCTCTGCAGCGTTGAAGTTGTTCAATAAGGACTGGTAGTGGAGATTGTTGTACATAACCCTATCTGTTGTGGAGTAGTCTCTGCAGCGTTGAAGTGATTCAACATGGACTGGTAGAGGAGATTGTACTACATAACCCTACCTGTTGTGGAGAAGTCTCTGCAGCGTTGAAGTGGTTCAATAAGGACTGGTAGTGGAGATTGTTGTACATAGCCCTACCTGTTGTGGAGTAGTCGCTGCAGCGTTGAAGTGGTTCAATAAGGACTGGTAGTGGAGATTGTTGTACATAGCCCTACCTGTTGTGGAGTAGTCTCTGCAGCGTTGAAGTGGTTCAATAAGGACTGGTAGAGGAGATTGTTGTACATAACCCTACCTGTTGTGGAGTAGTCTCTGCAGTGTTGAAGTGGTTCAATAAGGGCTGGTAGTGGAGATTGTTGTACATAACCCTACCTGTTGTGGAGTAGTCTCTGCAGCGTTGAAGTGGTTCAATAAGGACTGGTAGTGGAGATTGTTGTACATAACCCTACCTGTTGTCGAGTAGTCTCTGCAGCGTTGAAGTGGTTCAATAAGGACTGGTAGTGGAGATTGTTGTACATAACCCTACCTGTTGTGGAGTAGTCTCTGCAGCGTTGAAGTGGTTCAATAAGGACTGGTAGTGGAGATTGTTGTACATAACCCTACTTGTTGTGGAGTAGTCTCTGCAGCGTTGAAGTGGTTCAATAAGGGCTGGTAGTGGAGATTGTTGTACATAACCCTACTTGTTGTGGAGTAGTCTCTGCAGCGTTGAAGTGGTTCAATAAGGACTGGTAGTGGAGATTGTTGTACATAACCCTACCTGTTGTCGAGTAGTCTCTGCAGCGTTGAAGTTGTTCAAAAAGGACTGGTAGTGGAGATTGTTGTACATAACCCTGTGGTTGTGGAGTAGTCTCTGCAGCGTTGAAGTGATTCAATAAGGACTGGTAGAGGAGATTGTTGTACATAACCCTACCTGTTGTGGAGTAGTCTCTGCAGCGTTGAAGTGGTTCAATAAGGACTGGTATTGGAGATTGTTGTACATAACCCTGTGGTTGTGGAGTAGTCTCTGCAGCGTTGAAGTGGTTCAATAAGGACTGGTAGTGGAGATTGTTGTACATAACCCTACCTGTTGTGGAGTAGTCTCTGCAGCGTTGAAGTGGTTCAATAAGGACTGGTAGTGGAGATTGTTGTACATAACCCTACATGTTGTGGAGTAGTCTCTGCAGCGTTGAAGTGATTCAACAAGGACTGGTAGAGGAGATTGTTGTACATAACCCTACCTGTTGTGGAGTAGTCTCTGCAGCGTTGAAGTGGTTCAATAAGGACTGGTAGTGGAGATTGTTGTACATAACCCTACCTGTTGTGGAGTAGTCTCTGCAGCGTTGAAGTGGTTCAATAAGGACTGGTAGTGGAGATTGTTGTACATAACCCTACCTGTTGTGGAGTTGTCTCTGCAGTGTTGAAGTGGTTCAACTTGGACTGGTAGAGGAGATTGTACTACATAACCCTACCTGTTGTGGAGTAGTCTCTGCAGCGTTGAAGTGGTTCAATAAGGACTGGTAGTGGAGATTGTTGTACATAACCCTACATGTTGTGTAGTAGTCTCTGCAGCGTTGAAGTGATTCAACAAGGACTGGTAGAGGAGATTGTACTACATAACCCTACCTGTTGTGGAGAAGTCTCTGCAGCGTTGAAGTGGTTCAATAAGGACTGGTAGTGGAGATTGTTGTACATAGCCCTACCTGTTGTGGAGTTGTCGCTGCAGCGTTGAAGTGGTTCAATAAGGACTGGTAGTGGAGATTGTTGTACATAGCCCTACCTGTTGTGGAGTAGTCTCTGCAGCGTTGAAGTGGTTCAATAAGGACTGGTAGAGGAGATTGTTGTACATAACCCTACCTGTTGTGGAGTAGTCTCTGCAGCGTTGAAATAGTTCAATAAGGACTGGGAGTGGAGATTGTTGTACATAACCCTACCTGTTGTTGAGTAGTCTCTGCAGCGTTGAAGTGGTTCAATAACGACTGGTAGAGGAGATTGTTGTACATAACCCTACCTGTTGTGGAGTAGTCTCTGCAGCGTTGAATTGGTTCAATAAGGACTGGTAGTGGAGATTGTTGTACATAACCCTACCTGTTGTGGAGTAGTCTCTGCAGCGTTTAAGTGGTTCAATAAGGGCTGGTAGTGGAGATTGTACTACATAACCCTACCTGTTGTGGAGTAGTCTCTGCAGCGTTGAAGTGGTTCAATAAGGACTGGTAGAGGAAATTGTTGTACATAACCCTACCTGTTGTGGAGTAGTCTCTGCAGCGTTGAAGTGGTTCAATAAGGGCTGGTAGTGGAGATTGTTGTACATAACCCTACCTGTTGTGGAGTTGTCTCTGCAGCGTTGAAGTGGTTCAATAAGGACTGGTAGTGGAGATTGTTGTACATAACCCTACCTGTTGTGGAGTAGTCTCTGCAGCGTTGAAGTGGTTCAACTTGGACTGGTAGAGGAGATTTTGTACATAACCCTACCTGTTGTGGAGTAGTCTCTGCAGCGTTGAAGTGGTTCAACTTGGACTGGTAGAGGAGATTTTGTACATAACCCTACCTGTTGTGAAGTAGTCTCAGCAGCGTTGAAGTGGTTCAATAAGGGCTGGTAGTGGAGATTGTTGTACAGAACCCTACTTGTTGTGGAGTAGTCTCTGCAGTGTTGAAGTGGTTCAATAAGGGCTGGTAGTGGAGATTGTTGTACATAACCCTACCTGTTGTGGAGTAGTCTCTGCAGCGTTGAAGTGGTTCAAAAAGGACTGGTAGTGGAGATTGTTGTACATAACCCTACCTGTTGTGGAGTAGTCTCTGCAGTGTTGAAGTGGTTCAACTTGGACTGGTAGAGGAGATTGTACTACATAACCCTACCTGTTGTGGAGTAGTCTCTGCAGCGTTGAAGTGGTTCAAGAAGGACTGGTAGAGGAGATTGTTGTACATAGCCCTACCTGTTGTGGAGTAGTCGCTGCAGCGTTGAAGTGGTTAAATAAGGACTGGTAGTGGAGATTGTTGTACATAACCCTACCTGTTGTGGAGTAGTCTCTGCAGCGTTTAAGTGGTTCAATAAGGGCTGGTAGTGGAGATTGTACTACATAACCCTACCTGTTGTGGAGTAGTCTCTGCAGCGTTGAAGTGGTTCAATAAGGACTGGTAGAGGAAATTGTTGTACATAACCCTACCTGTTGTGGAGTAGTCTCTGCAGCGTTGAAGTGGTTCAATAAGGGCTGGTAGTGGAGATTGTTGTACATAACCCTACCTGTTGTGGAGTTGTCTCTGCAGCGTTGAAGTGGTTCAATAAGGACTGGTAGTGGAGATTGTTGTACATAACCCTACCTGTTGTGGAGTAGTCTCTGCAGCGTTGAAGTGGTTCAACTTGGACTGGTAGAGGAGATTTTGTACATAACCCTACCTGTTGTGAAGTAGTCTCAGCAGCGTTGAAGTGGTTCAATAAGGGCTGGTAGTGGAGATTGTTGTACAGAACCCTACTTGTTGTGGAGTAGTCTCTGCAGTGTTGAAGTGGTTCAATAAGGGCTGGTAGTGGAGATTGTTGTACATAACCCTACCTGTTGTGGAGTAGTCTCTGCAGCGTTGAAGTGGTTCAAAAAGGACTGGTAGTGGAGATTGTTGTACATAACCCTACCTGTTGTGGAGTAGTCTCTGCAGTGTTGAAGTGGTTCAACTTGGACTGGTAGAGGAGATTGTACTACATAACCCTACCTGTTGTGGAGTAGTCTCTGCAGCGTTGAAGTGGTTCAAGAAGGACTGGTAGAGGAGATTGTTGTACATAGCCCTACCTGTTGTGGAGTAGTCGCTGCAGCGTTGAAGTGGTTCAATAAGGACTGGTAGTGGAGATTGTTGTACATAGCCCTACCTGTTGTGGAGTAGTCTCTGCAGCGTTGAAGTGGTTCAATAAGGACTGGTAGTGGAGATTGTTGTACATAACCCTACCTGTTGTGGAGTAGTCTCTGCAGCGTTGAAGTGGTTCAATAAGGACTGGTAGTGGAGATTGTTGTACATAACCCTACCTGTTGTGGAGTAGTCTCTGCAGTGTTGAAGTGGTTCAATATGGACTGGTAGTGGAGATTGTTGTACATAACCCTACCTGTTGTGGAGTAGTCTCTGCAGCGTTGAAGTGGTTCAAAAAGGACTGGTAGAGGAGATTGTTGTACATAACCCTACCTGTTGTGGAGTAGTCTCTGCAGCGTTGAAGTGGTTCAATAAGGACTGGTAGTGGAGATTGTTGTACATAACCCTAACTGTTGTGGAGTAGTCTCTGCAGCGTTGAAGTGGTTCAAAAAAGGACTGGTAGTGGAGATTGTTGTACATAACCCTACCTTTTGTGGAGTAGTCTCTGCAGCGTTGAAGTGGTTCAATAAGGACTGGTAGTGGAGATTGTTGTACATAACCCTACCTGTTGTGGAGTAGTCTCTGCAGCGTTGAAGTGGTTCAATAAGGACTGGTAGTGGAGATTGTTGTACATAGCCCTACCTGTTGTGGAGTAGTCTCTGCAGCGTTGAAGTGGTTCAATAAGGACTGGTAGAAGAGATTGTTGTACATAACCCTACCTGTTGTGGAGTAGTCTCTGCAGCGTTGAAGTGGTTCAATATGGACTGGTAGAGGAGATTGTTGTACATAACCCTACCTGTTGTGGAGTTGTCTCTGCAGCGTTGAAGTGGTTCAATAAGGACTGGTAGTGGAGATTGTTGTACATAACCCTACCTGTTGTGGAGTAGTCTCTGCAGCGTTGAAGTGGTTCAATAAGGACTGGTAGTGGAGATTGTTGTACATAACCCTACATGTTGTGGAGTAGTCTCTGCAGCGTTGAAGTGATTCAACAAGGACTGGTAGAGGAGATTGTACTACATAACCCTACCTGTTGTGGAGTAGTCTCTGCAGCGTTGAAGTGGTTCAATAAGGACTGGTAGTGGAGATTGTTGTACATAGCCCTACCTGTTGTGGAGTTGTCGCTGCAGCGTTGAAGTGGTTCAATAAGGACTGGTAGTGGAGATTGTTGTACATAGCCCTACCTGTTGTGGAGTAGTCTCTGCAGCGTTGAAGTGGTTCAATAAGGACTGGTAGAGGAGATTGTTGTACATAACCCTACCTGTTGTGGAGTAGTCTCTGCAGCGTTGAAATAGTTCAATAAGGACTGGGAGTGGAGATTGTTGTACATAACCCTACCTGTTGTTGAGTAGTCTCTGCAGCGTTGAAGTGGTTCAATAACGACTGTTAGAGGAGATTGTTGTACATAACCCTACCTGTTGTGGATTAGTCTCTGCAGCGTTGAAGTGGTTCAATAAGGGCTGGTAGTGGAGATTGTTGTACATAACCCTACCTGTTGTGGAGTAGTCTCTGCAGTGTTGAAGTGGTTCAATAAGGGCTGGTAGTGGAGATTGTTGTACATAACCCTACTTGTTGTGGAGTAGTCTCTGCAGCGTTGAAGTGGTTCAATAAGGACTGGTAGTGGAGATTGTTGTACATAACCCTACCTGTTGTGGAGTAGTCTCTGCAGCGTTGAAGTGGTTCAATAAGGACTGGTAGTGGAGATTGTTGTACATAACCCTACCTGTTGTGGAGTAGTCTCTGCAGCGTTGAAGGGGTTCAATAAGGACTGGTAGTGGAGATTGTTGTACATAACCCTACCTGTTGTGGAGTAGTCTCTGCAGCGTTGAAGTGGTTCAATAAGGACTGGTAGTGGAGATTGTTGTACATAACCCTACCTGTTGTGGAGTAGTCTCTGCAGCGTTGAAGTGGTTCAATAAGGACTGGTAGAGGAGATTGTTGTACATAACCCTACCTGTTGTGGAGTAGTCTCTGCAGCGTTGAAGTGGTTCATTAAGGGCTGGTAGTGGAGATTGTTGTACATAACCCTACCTGTTGTGGAGTAGTCTCTGCAGCGTTGAAGTTGTTCAAAAAGGACTGGTAGTGGAGATTGTTGTACATAACCCTGTGGTTGTGGAGTAGTCTCTGCAGCGTTGAAGTGGTTCAATATGGACTGGTAGTGGAGATTGTTGTACATAACCCTACCTGTTGTGGAGTAGTCTCTGCAGCGTTGAAGTGGTTCAATAAGGGCTGGTAGTGGAGATTGTACTACATAACCCTACCTGTTGTGGAGTAGTCTCTGCAGCGTTGAAGTGGTTCAATAAGGACTGGTAGAGGAGATTGTTGTACATAACCCTACCTGTTGTGGAGTAGTCTCTGCAGCGTTGAAGTGGTTCAATAAGGGCTGGTAGTGGAGATTGTTGTACATAACCCTACCTGTTGTGGAGTAGTCTCTGCAGCGTTGAAGTGGTTCAATAAGGACTGGTAGTGGAGATTGTTGTACATAACCCTACCTGTTGTGGAGTAGTCTCTGCAGCTTTGAAGTGGTTCAATAAGGACTGGTAGTGGAGATTGTTGTACATAACCCTACCTGTTGTGGAGTAGTCTCTGCAGTGTTGAAGTGGTTCAACTTGGACTGGTAGAGGAGATTGTACTACATAACCCTACCTGTTGTGGAGTAGTCTCTGCAGCGTTGAAGTGGTTCAATAAGGACTGGTAGTGGAGATTGTTGTACATAACCCTACCTGTTGTGGAGTAGTCTCTGCAGCGTTGAAGTGGTTCAATAAGGACTGGTAGAGGAGATTGTTGTACATAACCCTACCTGTTGTGGAGTAGTCTCTGCAGCGTTGAAGTGGTTCAATAAGGACTGGTAGTGGAGATTGTTGTACATAACCCTACCTGTTGTGGAGTAGTCTCTGCAGCGTTGAAGTGGTTCAATAAGGACTGGTAGTGGAGATTGTTGTACATAACCCTACCTGTTGTGGAGTAGTCTCTGCAGCGTTGAAGTGGTTCAATAAGGACTGGTAGAGGAGATTGTTGTACATAACCCTACCTGTTGTGGAGTAGTCTCTGCAGCGTTGAAGTGGTTCAATAAGGACTGGTAGAGGAGATTGTTGTACATAACCCTACCTGTTGTGGAGTAGTCTCTGCAGCGTTGAAGTGGTTCAATAAGGACTGGTAGTGGAGATTGTTGTACATAACCCTACCTGTTGTGGAGTAGTCTCTGCAGCGTTGAAGTGGTTCAATAAGGACTGGTAGTGGAGATTGTTGTACATAACCCTACCTGTTGTGGAGTAGTCTCTGCAGCGTTGAAGTGGTTCAATAAGGACTGGTAGTGGAGATTGTTGTACATAACCCTACCTGTTGTGGAGTAGTCTCTGCAGCGTTGAAGTGGTTCAATAAGGACTGGTAGTGGAGATTGTTGTACATAACCCTACCTGTTGTGGAGTAGTCTCTGCAGCGTTGAAGTGGTTCAATAAGGACTGGTAGTGGAGATTGTTGTACATAACCCTACCTGTTGTGGAGTAGTCTCTGCAGCGTTGAAGTGGTTCAATAAGGACTGGTAGTGGAGATTGTTGTACATAACCCTACCTGTTGTGGAGTAGTCTCTGCAGTGTTGAAGTGGTTCAACTTGGACTGGTAGAGGAGATTGTACTACATAACCCTACCTGTTGTGGAGTAGTCTCTGCAGCGTTGAAGTGGTTCAATAAGGACTGGTAGTGGAGATTGTTGTACATAACCCTACATGTTGTGGAGTAGTCTCTGCAGCGTTGAAGTGATTCAACAAGGACTGGTAGAGGAGATTGTACTACATAACCCTACCTGTTGTGGAGTAGTCTCTGCAGCGTTGAAGTGGTTCAATAAGGACTGGTAGTGGAGATTGTTGTACATAACCCTACCTGTTGTGGAGTAGTCTCTGCAGCGTTGAAGTGGTTCAATAAGGACTGGTAGTGGAGATTGTTGTACATAGCCCTACCTGTTGTGGAGTAGTCTCTGCAGCGTTGAAGTGGTTCAATAAGGACTGATAGAGGAGATTGTTGTTCATAACCCTACCTGTTGTGGAGTAGTCTCTGCAGCGTTGAAGTGGTTCAATAAGGACTGGTAGTGGAGATTGTTGTACATAACCCTACCTGTTGTGGAGTAGTCTCTGCAGCGTTGAAGTGGTTCACTAAGGGCTGGTAGAGGAGATTGTTGTACATAACCCTACCTGTTGTGGAGTAGTCTCTGCAGCGTTGAAGTGATTCAACAAGGACTGGTAGAGGACATTGTACTACATAACCCTACCTGTTGTGGAGTAGTCTCTGCAGCGTTGAAGTGATTCAACAAGGACTGGTAGAGGAGATTGTTGTATGTTAATAACCTATAGTTGAATGTAGTTATTTCACCAAGTTATTAACCTATCGTTGGATGTAGTTATTTCACCATGTTATTAACCTATAGTGTGATGTAGTTATTTCACCAAGTTATTAACCTATCGTTGGATGTAGTTATTTCACCATGTTATTAACCTATAGTGTGATGTAGTTATTTCACCATGTTATTAACCTATTGTTCCATGTAGTTATTTCACCATGTTATTAACCTATAGTTGGATGTAGTTATTTCACCATGTTATTAACCTATAGTTGAATGTAGTTATTTCACCATGTTATTAACCTATAGTTGGATGTAGTTATTTCACCATATTAATAACCTATAGTTGAATGTAGTTATTTCACCATGTTATTAACCTATAGTTGAATGTAGTTATTTCACCATGTTATTAACCTATAGTTCTAAAGGCACTCTCACATTTGAGCTATCTTTGTTGCAGGTACAGTACATGGTAAATATATAATAACATGAGAGAAATAGAAGAAACCTGCACAGTGCTCTTGGTACTATCACTGCTCTCAATGAAGCTCTCCCTTCCCCCACAGAGCTCTAAGGCCTTGAGGCCGATACGTAAAGCTTAATAAAGAGCAGTGATACTAGCAAGAGCAGTGTGCAGATTTCTTCATTTAATCAGTAGTTAACAATAGATACACTATATACAGTACACCCCTTCAGCTATATCAGCCTGTTGCTGACAGGTGAATACAATCCTATAAAGTGATTGTGAAGTGGAAAGGTCTAGGAGCAACAACGGCTCAGCCGTGAAGTTGTAAGCAACACAAGCTCACAGAGCGGGACCGCAGAGTGCTGAAGTGCTTATCGTGTAAAAATCATCTGTTGTTGGTTGCCACACTCACTACCGATTTCCAAACTACCTCTGGAAGCAACGTCAGCACAATAACTGAGCTTCACGAAATTGGACGAGCAGCCGTACACAAGCATAAGATCACCATGTGCAATGCCAAGAGTCTGCTGGCTTGGTGTAAAGCTCGCCGCAATTGGACTCTGGAGCAGTGGAAACGCGTTCTCTGGAGCGATGGCAGTCTGACAGACGAATCTTTGTTTGGCGGATGCTAGGAGAACACTACCTGCCCCAATGCTTAGTGCCAACTGTAAAGTATGGTGGAAGAGGAATAATGGTTCGTGCTAGGCCCCTTAGTTCCAGTGAAGAGAAATCTTAATGCTACAGCATACAATGACATTCTAGACGATTCTGTGCTTCCAACTTTGTGGCAGTTTGGGGAAGGCCCTGTTTCAGTATGACAATTCCCCCATGCATAAAGTGAGGTCCATACAAAAAAGGTTTGTAAAGATCAATGTGGAAAGACTTGACTGGCCTGCACAGAGCCCTGACCTCAACCCCATCGAACACCTTTGGGATGAATTGGAACGCCGACTGCGAGCCAGGCCTAGTCGCCCAACATCAGTGCTCAACCTCATTAACGCTTGTGGCTGGATGGAAGCAAGTCCCCGCAGCAATGTTCCAACATCTAGTGGAAAGCCTTCCCAGAAGAGTGGAGGCTGTTATAGCAGCAAAGAGGGGACCAACTCCATATTAATGCCCATGATGTTGGAATGAGAAGTTCAACGAGGGGTCATGTAGTGAATGTAGTGATGTTTTAGACTGGCTGGGATGTGAACACTGTCATGTATGTGTGAATGTTAGGGACAGATCAACATATTTATCCCTGTTACCATAGCAAATTGCTGGTGTAGGTGCAAAGCTCCTGGATGTCCTCTTCTAATCCAGCACAAAGATAACACATTGACAATATCATCACACGTTTTCTTTATTGTGTCTGTGTGGAACTGTGTGTTGACATTCAAAGCTTCCAGCAAACAGGTAATGTACAACATCGATAGTAAACATTACAATACACAGTGTTGCTCAAGCTGTTTCTGGACATCCACTTTGTATATTGGACTTCACCATAGGAACCACGTGGAATGACAACTAGTTGCGTCCCAAATGGCTGCCTATTCCCTATGTAATGACAACTAGTTGCGTCCCAAATGGCTGCCTATTCCCTATGTAATGACAACTAGTTGCGTCTCAAATGGCTGCCTATTCCCTATGTAATGACAACTAGTTGCGTCCCAAATGGCTGCCTATTCCCTATGTAATGACAACTAGTTGCGTCCCAAATGGCTGCCTATTCCCTATGTAATGACAACTAGTTGCGTACCAAATTGCTGCCTATTCCCTATATAGTGAGAACTAGTTGCGTCCCAAATGGCTGCCTATTCCCTATATAGTGCACTACTTCTGAACAGAGCGTTTTGGGGCCTGGTCAAAAGTAGTACTATAAAGTCCTATAAAGGGAATGAAGTGCAATTTGGATGCAAAACTAGTGTAGGACGCAGTGGTTTCCCAGGTCCAGGACTGAGCCATGATAACACACATCACTTAGTGTCAAGACTCTATACATGTCAAACTCGTTCAAATTCTGCTACAATAACTTCACTAATATTGAACATGTTAATAGTAGAAACAGCATGATTCAATATATTCACCAATGTTGACTGAAAGAAATGCATCATATTAATATCATAAAGAGTAGGAACAGAACTAGACAGTGTAATACCCTCTACGGGATCGGTGTCCCTTCACCGAGACGGTTGAGCTAATGTGCGCTAATGTGATTAGCATGACAATGTCAGTAACAAGAACATTTCCCAGGACAGACATATCTTATATGGGCAGAAAGCTTACATTCCTGTTAATCTAACTGCACTGTCCAATTTACAGTAGCTCCTACAGTGAAATAATACCATGCTGTTGTTGGAGGAGAGTGCACAACAACAACAAAAAGTATCACGGCAGCTGGTTTGATACATTCACCTCTGAAGGTAAATAATGTACTTACATTCAGTAATCTGGCTCTGATTTCTCGTCCTGAGGGTCCCAGAGATAAAATGTAGCATAGTATTGTTTGATAAAATCTATTTTTATATTCAAATGTAGGAACTGGGGTCTACAGTTTTAACCCCTGCTGTCTCTGGCTCCACACCCACCCCGCCCGGCCCGGCCATCTAGATGTGTGAAAGATAGTGTATAAGCTAATGATCCATCATCTATGACATTCCTGGGGGTGTGTAAACTTACATTTGGTATTACCATATAATCTTTGTATGTTCTCTATAGTTATGTTCTCTATAGTTCTGTTCACCAGATGTGCTACCTTGTCCCGGACCTGCTGTCTTCGACTCTCTCTCTCTACCGCACCTGCTGTCTCTACCGCACCTGCTGTCTCTCTACCGCACCTGCTGTCTCTACCGCACCTGCTGTCTCTACCGCACCTGCTGTCTCTCTACCGCACCTGCTGTCTCACTACCGCATCTGCTGTCTCTATACCGCATCTGCTGTCTCTATACCGCATCTGCTGTCTCTATACCGCACCTGCTGTCTCTACCGCACCTGCTGTCTCTACCACACCTGCTGTCTCTCTACCGCACCTGCTGTCTCTCTACCGCACCTGCTGTCTCTACCGCACCTGCTGTCTCTACCGCACCTGCTGTCTCAACCGCACCTGCTGTCTCTCTACCGCACCTGCTGTCTCTCTACCGCACCTGCTGTCTCTACCGCACCTGCTGTCTCTACCGCACCTGCTGTCTCTACCGCACCTGCTGTCTCTCTACCGCACCTGCTGTCTCTACCGCACCTGCTGTCTCTCTACCGCACCTGCTGTCTCTCTACCGCACCTGCTGTCTCTCTACCGCACCTGCTGTCTCTCTACCGCACCTGCTGTCTCTACCGCACCTGCTGTCTCTACCGCACCTGCTGTTTCTACCGCACCTGCTGTCTCTCTACCGCACCTGCTGTCTCTACACCGCACCTGCTGTCTCTACCGCACCTGCTGTCTCTCTACCGCACCTGCTGTCTCTCTACCGCACCTGCTGTCTCTACCGCACCTGCTGTCTCTCTACCGCACCTGCTGTCTCTAACTGTGATTGTTATTATTTGACCCTGCTGGTCATCTATGAACGTTTGAACATCTTGTCCATGTTCTGTTATAATCTCCACCCGGCACAGCCAGAAGAGGACTGGCCACCCCTCACAGCCTGGTTCCTCTCTAGGTTTCTTCCTAGGTTCCTGCCTTTCTAGGGAGTTTTTCCCAACCACCGTGCTTCTACATCTGCATTGCTTGCTGTTTGGGGTTTTAGGCTCGATTTCTGTATAGCCCTTTGTGACATCAGCTGATGTAAAAAAGGACTTTATAAATACATTTGATTGATTGATTGATTGAAAAGGTATCAATTGTCCAATTCTGCACATTTGGGCAGACTTGATACAAAATATTGTCCAGGATTGAAATGCTTCACTGGATCAATCTTTGCACTTAGTGGGCAAAATCTAAATTGCGCCTAACCTGCAATAATACATTATGGCCTTTCTCTTGCATTTCAAAAATGCATGTTTTTTTGGTTTGTATTATCTTTTACCAGATCTAATGTGTTATATTCTCCTACATTAATTTCACATTTCCACAAACTTCTAAGTGTTTCCTTTCAAATGGTATCATGAATATGCATATCCTTGCTTCAGGTCCTGAGCTACAGGCAGTTAGATTTGGGTATGTCATTTTAGAGGCCGATTCTTAAGAGGCCTACGTAGTTCATAGTTCTGGTCCGTTAGGCTCAGAATTTTAATTTTTTAAAATATTTTTCTCATATAACTACTACACGTTAGTATAGACAGTCAAAACAAACATGTCTGCTTTCTGTTCATACTATACGTTATATATCAGGTTGTCTTTTCTCTGGTGGGTTGACAGTGGAAACTACGATGGTACACAAGTGAACGATGAGGTTGGCAAGAATAATTGTTCATGTTCTTAAAAACACCTCATTTTCAGACATCACTGACTGACAACACAATGGGTAGAAACACCAAATATGTTGATTCAAACAAATTTTAACAGAAAATCAAACAGAAACACTAGCCTTTATACAGTGAATAAAAGATAAGCTCACACTAAATCCTTGTAGTTTTCTCAAATGAATGTTTACATTCTGTTACGATTTTAATTAGTATTTCAACAGAAGCTAACAAATATAACTGATCGATCGATCCATCTAAACTTACAGTTTACAGTCCATAGCATAACATTACAGCAATGCGAACCTACTGAACGTTGACAACATGAGTATAGATCAGGGCTCTCCATCCCTGTTCCTGGAGAGCTGCCATCATCATCACTTCATCAAGCTCGCAGTTGTAAATGAGAACGTGTTCTCAACTGGCCTACCTGTATTATGACATCATATAGAACTACCTGGTTAAATAAAGGTGTATTATGACATCATATAGAACTACCTGGTTAAATAAAGGTGTATTATGACATCATATAGAACTACCTGGTTAAATAAAGGTGTATTATGACATCATATAGAACTACCTGGTTAAATAAAGGGGAAATAAATGAATAAAAAGCTGGAGAGATTATTCTCTTGGTTGAAGTGTCTATCAGAACCTTTCAGATTTAAGGACTGGTAAAGGAGCAGAAGACTGGTCTGTACACATTGACTAGTGAAGAACTAATGGTTGACTTTGTCTTGCTTTTCACTCTGCACTAGCAGGAAGGGAACTCATCTCAGTCTCAGTTAATAGAGGTGACCTACTCAGATGACTGTAGAAAATGAGCAGGTTTTCCAGAGATCCCGGAATCAGGAGGAAATAAGCAAGAAATGAGAAATCTTCCAAACAGGATTTCTGGAAAACATTTTCTACAGCCATCTGAGTAGGTCACCTCTGTTAACTGAGACTGAACATTAGTTAGCAGTGGTGAGGTGAAGGATGTACTGCTGTCCCTCAGTTAGAAGAGAAGACCTGGGTCTCTTTAGGACTGGGTCAGGTTAAGATAGCAGTGGTGAGGTGAAGGATGTACTGCTGTCCCTCAGTTAGAAGAAAAGACCTGGGTCTCTTTAGGACTGGGTCAGGTTAAGATAGCAGTGGTGAGGTGAAGGATGTACTGCTGTCCCTCAGTTAGAAGAGAAGACCTGGGTCTCTTTAGGACTGGGTCAGGTTAAGATAGCAGTGGTGAGGTGAAGGATGTACTGCTCTAGAAGAACACATCAGAAGACGGTGCTGTAATACTCTCCTGGAGATAGACGATGTGATCTGAGTCAACCCGTTAGAGTCATCTCTGCCGTGGGAGTTAAGGGAGGACTGTTCCAGCTCCACCGCTAGTCATACCGGCCTCCCGAGTTAAGGGAGGACTGTTCCAGCTCCACCGCTAGTCATACCGGCCTCCCCCTCCCTGTGTCCCCCCTGGCCACCCCCCTGCCCCGGAACCCTAGGTGGACAGGTGTAGCTCCTCAATGTGCTCCTCACTCGACTCCTCCCCTGGCTGTCCCCCCCTGCCCCCTTCCCCCCCGGGCAGCAGAAGTCCCTGAAGCAGCGTTTGAAGTTCTCATCCAGGAAGGCGTAGAGAATGGGGTTGAGGCTGCTGTTGGCGTAACCCAGGGCAACGCAGAAGAAATAGGCCGCCATGACGGGCGTGGTCTCGAGGACGCCACCGGGGGGCGCCAGCATCTTAACCAGGATAAAGATGTGGATAGGTGTCCAGCAGACTATGAACACTGCTACCACCACCAGAACCAGCCGGGTGATCCGCCTCAGGTTCCGGTCCTTCTCCCGGGAGCCGGAGAGCAGCCGCACGCTCTTCAGACGCAGAACCATGAGGGTATAACACACACTGACGATGAGGAGGGGTGCCACGAAGCCGAAGATGAACACACAGATCTTCATCACTGTGTCCCAGTAGAGATAGGGGTCAGGGAACTGGAGGGCACACTCTGTAGTACCTAGAGATATAACAATATCATTATCCCTAACTAACCCTAACCTAGAGATATACAGTGGGGAAAAAAAGTATTTAGTCAGCCACCAATTGTGCAAGTTCTCTCACTTAAAAAGGT
Organism: Brachymystax lenok tsinlingensis; assembly: GCA_030435695.1. Classification (NCBI taxonomy): domain Eukaryota; kingdom Metazoa; phylum Chordata; class Actinopteri; order Salmoniformes; family Salmonidae; genus Brachymystax; species Brachymystax lenok. Next base: position 47,832,850 of record CM059788.1, read on the forward strand.
GAGAGAGGCCTGTATAATGTTCATCATAGGTACACTTCAACTATGACAGACAAAAAAATCCAGAAAATCACATTTTAGGATTTTTTATGAATTTATTTGCAAATTATGGTGGAAAATAAGCATTTGGTCACATACAAACAAGCAAGATTTCTGGCTCTCACAGACCTGTAACTTCTTCTTTAAGAGGCTCCTCTGTCCTCCACTCATTACCTGTATTAATGGCACCTGTTTGAACTTGTTATCAGTATAAAAGACACCTGTCCACAACCTCAAACAGTCACACTCCAAACTCCACTATGGCCAAGACCAAAGAGCTGTCAAAGGACACCAGAAACAAAATTGTAGACCTGCACCAGGTTGGGAAGACTGAATCTGCAATAGGTAAGCAGCTTGGTTTGAAGAAATCAACTGTGGGAGCAATTATTAGGAAATGGAAGACATACAAGACCACTGATAATCTTCCTCGATCTGGGGCTCCACGCAAGATCTCACCCCGTGGGGTCAAAATGATCACAAGAACGGTGAGCAAAAATCCCAGAACCACACGGGGGACCTAGTGAATGACCTGCAGAGAGCTGGGACCAAAGTAACAAAGCCTACCATCAGTAACACACCACGCCGCCAGGGACTCAAATCCTGCAGTGCCAGACGTGTCCCCCTGCTTAAGCCAGTACATGTTCAGGCAAGTCTAAAGTTTGCTAGAGAGCATTTGGATGATCCAGATGAGGATTGGGAGAATGTCAGATGAAACCAAAATATAACTTTTGGTAAAAACTCAACTCGTCGTGTTTGGAGGACAAAGAATGCTGAGTTGCATCCAAAGAACACCATACCTACTGTGAAGCATGGGGTGGAAACATCATGCTTTGGGGCTGTTTTTCTGCAAAGGGACCAGGACGACTGATCCGTATAAAGGAAAGAATGAATGGGGCCATGTATCGTGAGATTTTGAGTGAAAACCTCCTTCCATCAGCAAGGGCATTGAAGATGAAACGTGGCTGGGTCTTTCAGCATGACAATGATCCCAAACACACCGCCCGGGCAACGAAGGAGTGGCTTCGTAAGAAGCATTTCAAGGTCCTGGAGTGGCCTAGCCAGTCTCCAGATCTCAACCCCATAGAAAATCTTTGGAGGGAGTTGAAAGTCCGTGTTGCCCAGCGACAGCCCCAAAACATCACTGCTCTAGAGGAGATCTGCATGGAGGAAAGGGCCAAAATACCAGCAACTGTGTGTGAAAACCTTGTGAAGACTTACAGAAAACGTTTGACCTCTGTCATTGCCAACAAAGGGTATATAACAAAGTATTGAGATAAACTTTTGTTATTTACCAAATACTTATTTTCCACCATAATTTGCAAATAAATTCATAAAAAATCCTACAATGTGATTTTCTGGATTTTTGTGTACCTATGATGAAAATTACAGGCCTCTCTCATCTTTTTAAGTGAGAGAACTTGCACAATTGGTGGCTGACTAAATACATTTTTCCCCCACTGTAACAATAACATTATCCCTAACTAACCCTAACCTAGAGATATAACAATAGCATCATCCCTAACTAACCCTAACCTAGAGATATAACAATAGCATTATCCCTAACTAACCCTAAACTAGAGATATAACAATAGCATTATCCCTAACTAACCCTAACCTAGAGATATAACAATAACATTATCCCTAACTAACCCTAACCTAGAGATATAACAATAACATTATCCCTAACTAACCCTAACCTAGAGATATAACAATAACATTATCCCTAACTAACCCTAAACTAGAGATATAACAATAGCATTATCCCTAACTAACCCTAACCTAGAGATATAACAACAACATTATTCCTAACTAACCCTAACCTAGAGATATAACAATAACATTATCCCTAACTAACCCTAACCTAGAGATATAACAATAGCATTATCCCTAACTAACCCTAACCTAGAGATATAACAATAACATTATCCCTAACTAACCCTAACCTAGAGATATAACAATAACATTATCCCTAACTAACCCTAACCTAGAGATATAACAATAACATTATCCCTAACTAACCCTAACATCGAGATATAACAATAGCATTATCCATAACTAACCCTAACCTAGAGATATAACAATAGCATTATCCCTAACTAACCCTAACCTAGAGATATAACAATAACATTATCCCTAACTAAGCCTAACCTAGAGATATAACAATAACATTATCCCTAACTAACCCTAACCTAGAGATATAACAATAAACATTATCCCTAACTAACCCTAACCTAGAGATATAACAATAGCATTATCCCTAACTAACCCTAACCTAGAGATATAACAATAACATTATCCCTAACTAACCCTAACCTAGAGATATAACAATAGCATTATCCCTAACTAAGCCTAACCTAGAGATATAACAATAACATTATCCCTAACTAACCCTAACCTAGAGATATAACAATAACATTATCCCTAACTAACCCTAACCTAGAGATATAACAATAGCATTATCCCTAACTAACCCTAACCTAGAGATATAACAATAGCATTATCCCTAACTAACACAAACTGACCCTAAATCTAACTGGTGTATCAGTTAGACAGTGGTCTGGTGTATAGACAGTGGTCTGATGTATAGACAGTGGTCTGGTGTATAGACAGTGGTCTGGTGTATAGAGAGTGGTCTGATGTATAGACAGTGGTCTGGTGTATAGACAGTGGTCTGGTGTATAGACAGTGGTCTGATGTACAGTATAGACAAGCAACAACCTTGGGATTCATTTTCTTTTAACCATGCTAAACTCTGAAATCGAAACTGAACTGTCTCTCACTACTGTCTCCTCATTTGAACTCATTGTTTACAAATCATCTTTGTCCATGACCCCTCTACTTGTGTACCGTCCTCCTAAAGCTAATGAACCATTCTGTCTGTTCTACTCACCACTGCTGTCCCACTCTCCTCCCTCTGTCTGTTGCTTGGTGATATGAATATTCACGTGGACTCATTAAACCCAAAACTTGCCTCTGATTTCAATGTTCAAAGTTACATCAAGGGACACAAACTAGACCTCATCTGCTCTGTCTGACCTCAACCTAACTCATATTACCCCTCCCTGTTCCCACTGTCTGACCTCAACCTAACTCATATTACCCTCCCTGTTCCCACTGTCTGACCTCAACCTAACTCATATTACCCCCCCTGTTCCCACTGTCTGACCTCAACCTAACTCATATTACCCTCCCTGTTCCCACTGTCTGACCTCAGCCTAACTCATATTACCCTCCCTGTTCCCACTGTCTGACCTCAGCCTAACTCATATTACCCCTCCCTGTTCCTACTGTCTGACCTCAATCTAACTCATATTACCCTCCCTGTTCCCACTGTCTGACCTCAGCCTAACTCATATTACCCCTCCCTGTTCCTACTGTCTGACCTCAATCTAACTCATATTACCCCTCCCTGTTCCCACTGTCTAACCTCAATCTAACTCATATTACTGAAGCCCAACTTCTTGTCCACACCATGTTCTGGCACCACTTCTTGACGGGCCACACCCTAGGTGGTGAAGGTAGAAAACATCACCTCCACTTTGTTGATTCTCAACATTGGGGCCCCACAAGGGTGCGTGCTCAGCCCCCTCCTGTACTCCTTGTTCCCTCATGACTGCGTGGCCATGCACGCCTCCAACTCAATAATCAAGTTTCAGACGACACTACAGTGGTAGGCTTGATTACCAACTATGACGAGACGGCCTACAGGGAGGAGGTGAGGTCCCTCAGAGTGTGGTGTCAGGAAAACAACCTCTCACTCAACGTCAACAAAACAAAGGAGATGATCATGGACTTCAGGAAACAGCAGAGGGAGCACCCCCCCCATCTACATCGACAGGACCGTAGAGAAGGTGGAAAGCTTCCTCGGCGTACACATCACTGACAAACTGAAATGGACCACTAACACGGACAGTGTGGTGAAGAAGGCGCAACAGAGCCTCTTCAACCTCAGGAGGCTGAAGAAATAAAACCCACAAACTTTTGCAGGTGTACAATTGAAAGCATCCCGTCAGGCTGTATCACCGCCTGGTACAGCAACTGCACCGCCTGCAACTGCAAGGCTCTCCAGAGGGTGGTGCGGTCTGCCCAATGCATTACCGGGGGCGAACTACCCGCCCTCCAGGACACCTACAGTACCCGATGTCACAGGAAGGCCAAAAAGATCATCAAGGACAACAACCACCCGAGCCACTGCCTGTTCACCCCGCTATCATCCAGAAGGCGAGGTCAGTACAGGTGCATCAAAGCTGTGACTGAGAGACTGAAAAACAGGTTCTATCTCAAGGCCATCAGACTGTTAAACAGCCATCACTAGCACATTAGAGGCTGATGCCTATAGACTAGAAATCACTGGCCACTTTAAGGAATGGAACACTAGTCACTTAATAATGTTTACATATCTGGCATTACTCATCTCATATGTATATACTGTATTCTGTACTATTCTACTTATCTTAGTTCCGCTCTGACATCGCTCGTCCATATGTATATAGTCTTAATTCATTCCTACTTAGATTTGTGTGTATTGGGTATATGTTGTGTAATTTGTTAGATATTACTTGTTAGATATTACTGCAATGTCGGAGCTAGAAGCACAAGCATTTCGCTACACCTGCAAAAACATCTGCTAATCACGTGTCTGTGACAAATTAAATTTGATTTGATTTGCCATCACCCCTGTCCTCCATGAACTCCACTGTCTCCCAACGCATTGATCCTCCTTCTGCCCTACAAAGCCCTTCACCACCTTGACCCCCTTACCTCCCAGACCCAACCCACACCCTCACTCTGTGCCACCACGTCATCCCCAGTTCCAAATAAAATCGAATTGTATTTGTCACATGCGCCGATTACAACAGTGAAATGCTTACTTACAAGCCCTTAACCGACAATGCAGTTTTAAGAAAAATAGGTGTTAAGTAAAAAATAGATAAATAAAAAATAAAAGTAACAAATAATTAAAGAGCAGCAGTAAAATAGCAATAGCGAGGCTATATACAGGGGGATACCAGTACAGAGTCAATGTGCGGGGGTACCGGTTAGTCAAAGTAATTGTCATAATATGTAGCTGCAGGTAGAGGTGAAGTGACTATGTATAGATAATAACAGACAGTAGCAGCAGTGTACATGTAGGTAGGGGTAAAGTGACTATGTATAGATAATAACAGACAGTAGCAGCAGTCTACATGTAGGTAGGGGTGAAGTGACTATGTATAGATAATAAACAGACAGTAGCAGCAGTGTACATGTAGGTAGGGGTAAAGTGACTATGTATAGATAATAAACAGACAGTAGCAGCAGTGTACATGTAGGTAGGGGTAAAGTGACTATGCATAGATAATAAACAGACAGTAGCAGCAGTGTACATGTAGGTAGGGGTAAAGTGACTATGTATAGATAATAAACAGACAGTAGCAGCAGTGTACATGTAGGTAGGGGTGAAGTGACTATGTATAGATAATAAACAGACAGTAGCAGCAGTGTACATGTAGGTAGGGGTAAAGTGACTATGTATAGATAATAACAGACAGTAGCAGCAGTGTACATGTAGGTAGGGGTGAAGTGACTATGTATAGATAATAAACAGACAGTAGCAGCAGTGTACATGTAGGTAGGGGTGAAGTGACTATGTATAGATAATAAACAGACAGTAGCAGCAGTGTACATGTAGGTAGGGGTAAAGTGACTATGTATAGATAATAAACAGACAGTAGCAGCAGTGTACATGTAGGTAGGGTAAAGTGACTATGTATAGATAATAACAGACAGTAGCAGCAGTGTACATGTAGGTAGGGGTGAAGTGACTATGTATAGATAATAAACAGACAGTAGCAGCAGTGTACATGTAGGTAGGGGTGAAGTGACTATGTATAGATAATAAACAGACAGTAGCAGCAGTGTACATGTAGGTAGGGGTGAAGTGACTATGTATAGATAATAAACAGACAGTAGCAGCAGTGTACATGTAGGTAGGGGTGAAGTGACTATGTATAGATAATAAACAGACAGTAGCAGCAGTGTACATGTAGGTAGGGGTAAAGTGACTATGTATAGATAATAAACAGACAGTAGCAGCAGTGTACATGTAGGTAGGGGTGAAGTGACTATGTATAGATAATAAACAGACAGTAGCAGCAGTGTACATGTAGGTAGGGGTAAAGTGACTATGTATAGATAATAACAGACAGTAGCAGCAGTGTACATGTAGGTAGGGGTGAAGTGACTATGTATAGATAATAAACAGACAGTAGCAGCAGTGTACATGCAGGTAGGGGTGAAGTGACTATGTATAGATAATAAACAGACAGTAGCAGCAGTGTACATGTAGGTAGGGGTGAAGTGACTATGTATAGATAATAAACAGACAGTAGCAGCAGTGTACATGTAGGTAGGGTAAAGTGACTATGTATAGATAATAACAGACAGTAGCAGCAGTGTACATGTAGGTAGGGGTGAAGTGACTATGTATAGATAATAAACAGACAGTAGCAGCAGTGTACATGTAGGTAGGGAGTAAAGTGACTATGTATAGATAATAACAGACAGTAGCAGCAGTGTACATGTAGGTAGGGGTGAAGTGACTATGTATAGATAATAAACAGACAGTAGCAGCAGTGTACATGCAGGTAGGGGTGAAGTGACTATGTATAGATAATAACAGACAGTAGCAGCAGTGTACATGTAGGTAGGGGTGAAGTGACTATGTATAGATAATAAACAGACAGTAGCAGCAGTGTACATGCAGGTAGGGGTGAAGTGACTATGTATAGATAATAAACAGACAGTAGCAGCAGTGTACATGTAGGTAGGGTAAAGTGACTATGTATAGATAATAAACAGACAGTAGCAGCAGTGTACATGTAGGTAGGGGTGAAGTGACTATGTATAGATAATAAACAGACAGTAGCAGCAGTGTACATGTAGGTAGGGGTAAAGTGACTATGTATAGATAATAACAGACAGTAGCAGCAGTGTACATGTAGGTAGGGGTGAAGTGACTATGTATAGATAATAAACAGACAGTAGTAGCAGTGTACATGTAGGTAGGGGTGAAGTGACTATGTATAGATAATAAACAGACAGTAGCAGCAGTGTACATGTAGGTAGGGGTAAAGTGACTATGTATAGATAATAAAAAGACAGTAGCAGCAGTGTACATGTAGGTAGGGGTAAAGTGACTATGTATAGATAATAACAGACAGTAGCAGCAGTGTACATGTAGGTAGGGGTGAAGTGACTATGTATAGATAATAAACAGACAGTAGCAGCAGTGTACATGTAGGTAGGGGTGAAGTGACTATGTATAGATAATAAACAGACAGTAGCAGCAGTGTACATGTAGGTAGTGGTGAAGTGACTATGTATAGATAATAAACAGACAGTAGCAGCAGTGTACATGTAGGTAGGGGTGAAGTGACTATGTATAGATAATAAACAGACAGTAGCAGCAGTGTACATGTAGGTAGGGGTGAAGTGACTATGTATAGATAATAACAGACAGTAGCAGCAGTGTACATGTAGGTAGTGGTGAAGTGACTATGTATAGATAATAAACAGACAGTAGCAGCAGTGTACATGTAGGTAGGGGTGAAGTGACTATGTATAGATAATAAACAGACAGTAGCAGCAGTGTACATGTAGGTAGGGGTGAAGTGACTATGTATAGATAATAACAGACAGTAGCAGCAGTGTACATGTAGGTAGTGGTGAAGTGACTATGTATAGATAATAAACAGACAGTAGCAGCAGTGTACATGTAGGTAGTGGTGAAGTGACTATGTATAGATAATAAACAGACAGTAGCAGCAGTGTACATGTAGGTAGGGGTGAAGTGACTATGTATAGATAATAAACAGACAGTAGCAGCAGTGTACATGTAGGTAGGGGTGAAGTGACTATGTATAGATAATAAACAGACAGTAGCAGCAGTGTACATGTAGGTAGGGGTGAAGTGACTATGTATAGATAATAAACAGACAGTAGCAGCAGTGTACATGTAGGTAGGGGTAAAGTGACTATGTATAGATAATAAACAGACAGTAGCAGCAGTGTACATGTAGGTAGTGGTGAAGTGACTATGTATAGATAATAAACAGACAGTAGCAGCAGTGTACATGTAGGTAGGGGTGAAGTGACTATGTATAGATAATAAACAGACAGTAGCAGCAGTGTACATGTAGGTAGGGGTGAAGTGACTATGTATAGATAATAAACAGACAGTAGCAGCAGTGTACATGTAGGTAGGGGTGAAGTGACTATGTATAGATAATAAACAGACAGTAGCAGCAGTGTACATGTAGGTAGGGGTGAAGTGACTATGTATAGATAATAAACAGAGAGTAGCAGCAGTGTACATGTAGGTAGGGGTGAAGTATCTATGTATAGATAATAAACAGACAGTAGCAGCAGTGTACATGTAGGTAGGGGTGAAGTGACTATGGATAGATAATAAACAGACAGTAGCAGCAGTGTACATGTAGGTAGGGAGTAAAGTGACTATGTATAGATAATAAACAGACAGTAGCAGCAGTGTACATGTAGGTAGGGGTGAAGTGACTATGTATAGATAATAAACAGACAGTAGCAGCAGTGTACATGTAGGTAGGGGTGAAGTGACTATGTATAGATAATAAACAGACAGTAGCAGCAGTGTACATGTAGGTAGGGGTAAAGTGACTATGTATAGATAATAAACAGACAGTAGCAGCAGTGTACATGTAGGTAGGGGTGAAGTGACTATGTATAGATAATAAACAGACAGTAGCAGCAGTGTACATGTAGGTAGGGGTGAAGTGACTATGTATAGATAATAAACAGACAGTAGCAGCAGTGTACATGTAGGTAGGGGTGAAGTGACTATGTATAGATAATAAACAGACAGTAGCAGCAGTGTACATGTAGGTAGGGGTGAAGGGACTATGTATAGATAATTAACAGACAGTAGCAGCAGTGTACATGTAGGTAGGGGTAAAGTGACTATGTATAGATAATAAACAGACAGTAGCAGCAGTGTACATGTAGGTAGGGGTGAAGTGACTATGTATAGATAATAAACAGACAGTAGCAGCAGTGTACATGTAGGTAGGGGTGAAGTGACTATGTATAGATAATAAACAGACAGTAGCAGCAGTGTACATGTAGGTAGGGGTAAAGTGACTATGTATAGATAATAAACAGACAGTAGCAGCAGTGTACATGTAGGTAGGGGTAAAGTGACTATGTATAGATAATAAACAGACAGTAGCAGCAGCGTAAAAGAGGGGGGGGTGGATCAATGCAAATAGTCCTGGTAGCCATTTGATTAGATGTTCAGGAGTCGTATGGCTTGGGAGTAGAAGCTGTTAAGATGCCTTTTAGACCTAGACTTGGCGCTCCGGTACCGCTTGCTGTACCGCTTTGACAATTTTTAGGGCCTTCCTCTGACACCACCTGGTGTAGAGGTCTTGAATGGCAGGAAGCTTGGACCCAGGGATGTACTAGGCCGTACGCACTACCCTCTAGTGCATTGATGCAACCAATCAGGCATTGATGCAACCAGTCAGGATGCTCTCGATGGTGCAGTTGTATAACTTTTTGAGGATCTGAGGACCCATGCCAAATCTTTTCAGTCTCCTGAGGGGGAATAGGCTTTGTTGTGCCCTCTTCACGACTGTCTTGGTGGTGATGTGGACACCAAGGAACTTGAAGCTCTCAACATGCTCCACTGCAGCCCCGTCAATGAGAATGGGGGTGTGCTCAGTCCTCCTTTTCCTGTAGTCCACAATAATCTCCTTTGTCTTGATCACGTTGAGGGTGAGGTTGATTTCCTGGCACCACACGGCCAGGTCTCTGACCTCCACCCTATATGCTGTCTCGTCATTGTCGGTGATCAGGCCTACCACTGTTGTGTCATCGGCAAACTTAATGATGGTGTTGGAGTCGTGCCTGGCCGTGTAGTCATGAGTGAACAGGGAGAACAGGAGGGGACTGACCTTGCACCCCTGAGGAGCCCCAGTGTTGAGTATCAGCATGGCAGATGTGTTGTTGCCTACCTTTACCATCTGGGGGCGGCTCGTCAGGAAGTCCAGGATCCAGTTGCAGACGGAGGTGTTTAGTCCCTAGTTCCTTAGCTTAGTGATGAGCTTTGAGGGCACTATGGCGTTGAACGCTGAGCTGTAGGCAATGAATAGCATTCTCACATAGGTGTTCCTTTTGTCCAGGTGGGAAAGGGCAGTGTGGAGTGCAATAGAGATTGCATCATCTGTGGATCTGTTTGGGCGGTATGCAAATTGGAGTGGGTCTAGGTTTTCTGGGATAATGGTGTTGATGTGAGCCATGACCAGCCTTTCAAAGCACTTCATGGCTACAGACTTGAGTGCTACGGGTTCGTAGTCATTTAGGCAGGTTACCTTAGTGTTCTTGGGCACAGGGACTATGGTGGTCTGCTTGAAATAGGTTGGTATTACAGACTCAGTCAGGGACAGGTTGAAAATGTCAGTGAAGACACTTGCCAGTTGGTCAGTGCATGCTCGTTGTACACGTCCTGGTAATCCGTCTGGCCCTGCAGCCTTGTGAATGTTGACCTGTTTAAAGGTCTTACTCACATCGGCTACGGAGAGCATGATCACATAGTCGTCCGGAACAGCTGTTGCTCTCATGAATGTTTCGGTGTTATTTGCCTCGAAACAAGCATATAAGTAATTTAGCTTGTCTTGTAGGCTCGTGTCACTGGGCAGCTTGCGGCTGTGCTTCCCTTTGTAGTCTGTAATAGTTCCAGATCTTCTGCGACAGGGCCTTCTGCGACAGGGCCTTCTGCGACAGGGCCTTCTGCGACAGGGCATTCTGCGACAGGGCCTTTTGAGACACGGCCTTCTGCGACAGTGCCTTCTGCGACACGGCCTTCTGCGACAGGGCATTCTGCGACAGGGCATTCTGCGACAAGGCCTTCTCCAGGGTTGCTCCTATGCTCTAGAACTCCTTCCCTCCAGCCATCTGTGGCTCGGAGTCATCACTGTCTTTCAGTCTCTCCTGAAGCCCCACTTCTTTGACAAGGCCTACTCCTGAAGCCCCCCCACACACACAAGCAAAGAAATACACTAATAAGATCCTCCTGTCTTCACCATTGTGAGCAGCACCTAACCCTTACCCTATACCAGGTGCATGTCTAAACCCCATCCACTGATACATCAGACTAATTCGCTTCTTTGAGCCCACCCCTCTCTTTATTCATGTCTTCTTTAGTCTGATGTTTTGTTGTTTTCTTTATCATTTCTATAATTGGAAAGCGACTTTGGGTTGTTGAAAAGCACTATATAATTCACACGCATTATTATTATTATTACTAGCTACAGTACCAGTTTGGACACACCTACTCATTCCAGACTGTTAGAGGTACTGTAGAATAGCTAGTCTGAAGTTAGTAGAATATCTGGACTGTTGGAGTTGCTGTAGAATACACTACCAGTCAAAAGTTTGGACACACCTACTCATTAAAGGGTTTTTCTTTATTTGTACTATTTTCTACATTGTAGAATAATAGTGAAGACATCAACACTATGAAATAACACATATGGAATCATGTAGTAACCAAAAAAGTCTTAAACAAATCAAAATACATTTTATATTTGAGATTCTAAAAAGTAGCCACCCTTTGCCTTGATGACAGCTTTGCACACTCTTG